>CM025252.1:15361547-15373888 GCA_013677275.1 Gossypium schwendimanii
AAATTAAATTGGCAGTGTCCGCAAGCGTACGAGTCAAATTGTAATATAGTAAAGTTTACAACGAAACACTGATAAGTATTATGAGTATTGTACCCAAGCGATTGCAGATTGGAGAAATTAATATTAAATTAATTACAGAAAATAATTACTAATCTAACCGAGTAACGAATTAGTAGTGCGAATCTAAATTAATATTTTAATTGAGCTAATTAAATTAACTAACCTAAATTAACTTAATGGACTTTCCTATTCCTAGACAACACGAGCCTCTAGCATATGACCGATTAAATCCCTAATTATCTAATTAAATAATTAATTATCCTAGATCGAGTTATTTATCTCCCTTAGCTACAACTATCCTCCCGATTCATCTTCACTAAGGATTACCACCTAAGTCACCATTTCGGTCTCTTCCTAGACATACGGATACCCTTCCGGTCTCACCGCTTGGCACAAGTTATACACGACTTGACACCCTTCTAGTCCCACATGTCTCGATATTCTATCCGAGGTGTCGCTCCCTAATATACTAAATGCTCTTAAATAAACAACCAATTTTCAATAAATAATCATTTAACAAATAAATTAGTTTATTAATTGAATCATGTGAAATATGAAATAAAGCACAATAATCTATTCTAATATTTATACAACGATTAATTGAAACTTAAATAAATGAATATAAGAATAAGAGATAGGAGAAAGCTCATGAATATATTTGAAGTGCAATGCCGGAGTAGTCTCCGCTCGCGTTTGTCTTCCAATCAGAATAGAATAGTTTCGACTACACAAACATGAAAAGAAAATAAAACTGAATAGCGAAATTGTTTGCCTAGGTCTGCTTACAAGTTTGATGACCCTAAGGTTGCTTGTATAGGCAATTGCCTACTTGATGACCACTCAACCCAAGATACACTTAGATACTAATAAATAAAAGATTCTACTAAAAGATAAGGTCCAAATAATGAAATTTTCCAAAAGTGTCATCCAAAGAATTAACCATATTTTGGCCTGCCATTGTCATGTCATCTAGACATGGGATTACTCCTTGTCATGACGTCGCCATCGTGCAAATCTTCCCATTTCACTACTCTCTAGGGATTGAGAGGAGGTGCTAGAGGACAATTGAGTGTCAACGACAACTGTGGGGCCAAGGTGGCTGGCATAACTGAGCTGGTTGATTTAGTTTCCAGTGGCATATTAAGTAATGCCATGATCTATACAAGGGATGCTAAAGGGTTGGATGTTGGTTGAAGGGGTTGATAACAATTGAGTAAAAGGGAAATTCTAAGCAGGGTTTTGGGTTGAAGGGATCTCATTGTTGGCGGGGTTGATGGGGTTGTTGGAGTATAAGAGTTGGCAGGGTTAAGAGAAACATCATTATGAGATAAAGTCATAGTAAGATCCACGCTCGTTGAACCAATTGTTGATATAGTGTCCAACAAGGAGGACAACAATGAAGAGGATATGATGGTGTTGAGGAGGCCAGTTCACCTTGACAGGTAGAAAGCCGAAAAAGACAAGAGGATAAGATGAAAGCTAAGAGTAGGTTGAGGAGAATAAGTGCTCAAATGTTGCTTAAAGGCTCCAAATGAATCTTCTTTCATTGTTTGGAAGGGTATTTATAAAAAAGGTATTCTCTACTATAGTGACATGATAGGTCATTGTAAGGAGTACATGAAGGATGTGCACTGTGAGACCCATTCTATTATGACAGTACGAGGTTGTTATGCTCAAGTGGGGCCCAATGATCATTAGGGCGTATTTATACTTGAAGAGTGTTCACATGTAAAAATCGTGTTCATGCTTATAATATAATTTTTATAACTTCTATAAATTAATATAAGAATTTTTTTTCCATAACCATCCTAAATCCTCATTCGTGTTCATGCTTATAATATATTTTTTATAACTTGTATAAATATATATTTTTGAATTAGATTTGAATGTAATTATCTGCATAATTACTCTAATTTTCACCCTCCCCTGAGAATTGAAAAATATAATTTAAGTGTTCCAATTACACCAAATTCAGTCAAACCTATCAATGACAATAATTATTCATACATACTAAACTTATATAATTATAACCAATTACAACTAAATCTAATTATTAGAAACACCACCTTAAAAAGAATTATACCGATTAAATCAGAATCTATGGGCCAAAAAATTGGGTTTGCGTCATCCCTAAAATACGAAATAAGTTTCAGTGTGGGGAGAAGCGCGTGAATCGTTTGATTCCTTTCTTTTGTCCGTTGTGCAGACTTTACCCTGCAGTGGACAACCCCCAATCCCGCTACCTTCACTGTAACATCTCTGTTTTTTAGTTTTTATTTTTCTCACTTAACAGTAAAAGGAAAAATAAAAAGTTAAAAACCAACCCAGACAATGCAGTAAAAATCAAGAGCCAAAAAAAGAAAGAAGCAGCTGTTAAGAGAGTTGATTTCAAGAAGGACCCTTCGGGGAAAAAAAAAGCTTCTTTTGCAGATAGAAAGAGAGAAAAGAGAGAAGGAAAATAAAAAAACAAAGCATTATACTTTTTGTATATAAAATCATTTTCTTTTAGGGTAATTTGTTTTGGTGGGAAGAAATGGAGTTCGAGGAACAAGAAGAAGAGATGGGTTTGGCACCAAGTTATAACTCGCTAGTAAACTCAACCGCAGTCAAAATGTCTGCTGCTGAACCGGGTTCAATAACTCCAACCGGTCAGCAACAGCAGCAACAGAGGAAGCGAAGGTATAGAGAGTGTTTGAAGAACCACGCGGTGGGTATCGGCGGTCACGCCGTCGACGGTTGCGGTGAGTTCATGCCGGCTGGAACTGAAGGTACACTCGACGCTCTCAAATGCGCAGCTTGTAACTGCCACCGTAATTTCCATCGTAAGGAAACGGAACCGAGTTCTCCGAACACCTTCCCCTCGACGGACCTCTACTTCCACCAGCCACCGCAATTCACACCTTACTTTAGAGCACCAACGGGTTACCTCCACGTGGCGGGACAGCAAAGGCTATTAGCTTTGCCCTCGACGTCGGGAGGTGGAGGAGGACACAGCAGGGAGGATCAAGAGGATGTTTCGAATCAAGGGAGTTCAAGGAAGAGGTTTAGAACAAAGTTCACACATGATCAAAAGGAAAAGATGTTGGAGTTGGCTGAGAGGATAGGGTGGCGGATTCAGAAACATGATGAACCGCTCGTTCAACAGTTCTGCAATGAAAATAGTGTAAAAAGGCAAGTCTTCAAAGTTTGGATGCATAATAACAAGCACACACTTGGTAAGAAACCCTAGAAACATGTTCTTCATGGAGCAGAAAAAGCTAAAAAAAGGGATAAAGGGTTAGCTGGCTAAGTTCATATGTCGGGGTTTAGTTAGAGTTTTTTAGGGTTCCTTTGGGGAGGGGGGGTAGTTAGCATTTGGCTCTTTGAAAGTGGTTATGATATTGGGGATGGATTATTGTTAATTAATAGTATTATCAACTTGGGTTCTTGTCTTCTAGATTAGATTATCACTTAATGTAATGGGTACTCAACTTTTAATTTTAGTTGTAATATATTTCTTTCTGTTTCGTTAAAAGCTCTATATATATTATTGTGAAAATGAGTCTTGATTTTGGTGCATTGAGGCAAATTGGAGACATGCAATGCAAGATGCCTGGAAATGGAAGAGCTTATATGAGTAAGAACGTATTGTGTTTAGCTGTGGTAAAACAAGATGGAAGGCTCAAAAATGATTTTCCTCTGGAGACATTGATATTAGTTAATTTCCTTTACGTGAGTCGCTCTACATTTAAGACTTAATGGCATTTTCTACGAGTTTTTTACTTCTTCTAACCGAACTTTTTGTTTGAGCTAAGATCCTCAGCTAAACTAACATAAATATATTCTTGATTGGCTTTCTGTTGAGCAGTATTATTATGGATGGCATTCAACAAGCTCATTTCTCCTTTTTTTTTCCTGCGTTTTTCAACATTGATCATGAAGCAATTTTTTTTTCCCAAGACATGAATGAGTACATATTAGCTTTAATGTTCAGAACAAACAAAGGTTGATGATCATTGGGGCCACCTTTCTGTTACCTATTGCAAGCCTCCTTTTGTTTTTTCCTTGAAATGCATTTACTTTTTCAGTCTTTTGGAGTACAGAAGCTGATTATACTTGGTTTTTCTTTTAATTTAAAACATTTGCTCTTTCATGATCTGTACTTGACAAAATAGTAATGTAAAATAATGGGGGCTCTCTCAAACTTTATATTAATATATTCATCGTCAAGTCGACCTGTGAGAACCTAGCCATATGTTCAAAGATGGATCACCTTGGGAAGAAAAGAACTGGTCTAAGTTTATTTTCTTTCGGGAAATAGAAAAATTGCATAAACTACAATGATATTTTCCTACCACTACTTAAATCTCTCTCTTTATCTATCTATCTATATATATATATATATGAGCTTTTGAAGTATCTCTTGTACGTATGTATGAATGTATTTTAGAGAAAGTCGATAGGTCCAAAGCTTGGTGTTTTATTTCCATTTTCATCTTTATTTCTCCTTCCTTTTTATGTAATCCTTTCAAAGGGAAGTAGACAAGGGGCTTCCCAATTTAATCCCTTCAAAATTTATAAAATTACGAATTAATATAATAATAAATTTATATTTTAATACTCAAAAAAATTATGATTTATCTCTAATCCTATAAATAAATTTTGGCTTGGTCATGTCTCCCAGCAGTCAGCCAAACAAAAGAGAAATTCCAAAAGGACACAAGTTTTCGCCCGCAACTTTTCTCAATTAAAAACCACCTGAATTTCAATGTTCATTGCCCCGTTTCAGTTCCCGTACGGAGTAAGCTCTTTTTTTTTTTCTTCCAATTATTTTATTTTTTAAAAAACAATGAACATTTTATTTAGAGAACGAGTCTGAAAAGGAATTAACCTCAAATAGAGGATATGAACCAATTAGACGATTTTAAAATTTCAGTCTGATACTTTTCATCTGATTCGAAGTAGGTTTCGTTCGCCATAGACAAGTAATTGTAGGCTTCAAAATAAGGCATTTTTAGAGTCACTTTCACTCATACTAGTTCAGCAAATCTCGCATAATTGAAGTTGAATTTAATTACTTTCCTGCAACCAAGTGATCAGCCAATGTTGAGCTGAACCATTGATAACCTTAAGTAAAGATATTTCCAAGCCCTGCTTATCCATTAACCTTTCTCTTAAGTTAACCTTTATTTCCTATGGTGAAAAGAAAAGATGATACTCATGGGATATTATTGAAATTTATTAGGCATGACAATTCATTTGTCTTTTGTGTGTGTGTATATATACATTTCTTTCTAGGTTTGGATTTCCTTACGGTCTTTAAGTTATTAAAGGAAGTTACTATACAGCAAAATATTTAAAATTTTAAAAACTCCTTCATTTAATCAATTACCCTTGAAAAGTTAGTGACTAAAAAGGTGTCTAATTTCACATACTCTAAGCTTGAGTTTTTCCTTTCTTTTTCATGTTAATCATGTAAATATAAATATAACAAAAAACAACTACGCCAATCTCTTCATTAATCACATTTTCGTGTATTAAGGCGCATTTAAATATGTGCTGTTTTGTCAGAACTCAACTACATTGGAACTGCAGGTAAAAGAGGGACCTGATTCCTTGTAGAAGGTAAGATTTTCTGATGGGAGATATGTTCATTTTTGGGGCCCTTTCGCTATTACTAGTATAAATAGGGTTTTATGTTTCAAGTTTACCTTGCAAGACGTATTCTTTTGACAGATAATTTGCTTGCTCTAGTGTCCAAAGCTTACCAACAAGATATGAGTACTTGTTCAGGACACTATGCTTGATTCGGGAAATTAAATTAAACCACAGTATATGTATGACCGTATCAGTTAAAAGCTGCATAAGGAAATTGCAAGTTTTTATGAATTATAACATTTGGTTCCATATGGGAATCTTGGACAACGGTTAAATATTGCATCAGATAGTGATGGATCAGCTTCTTCTTACCTAATCACTTGATATGGCACATTGTCTTTATTCTTGCTTTAGGCTCTAGTTAAATATAGAAGCTAGAGTTGTTGAGTTTAAAACTGACTAAAACCAAACAGCAAATGACCCAGTTTTTCAGGTTTAGGAATGATTTTTTTCCACAATAGAAAACCTTGGTTCTTCTACAAATCCCTATCCAAATGTCTCCGATGTGAAGTTTGAACCGTAAAATCCTTAATATCTACATATTATGCAATTCAAATTACTAATATTATATAAACATTGATTAATTTAGGATATTAAGAATAATATGGTTTTACAAATTTAAGAAATACCTAATGTGAAATTGGAATTGACCATTAGACTTAACAAAAAAGAAAACTTGATAAATTGATTTCTCCCTCTTGACATTTTCTCTTAATCACACAAACCTTAAGTGATGTGACTATAATTTTATGTGTATTTTTTTTTTTGTGTGTAACCTTAATAGATACAGTGAGAATCAATTAATAATGATTAACTTTTAATTTAGTATGTCCATCAAGTAACTGAATGAATTGATATAATTTAACTTCTATTAAAAGTAAAACTCTTATCCCTTCTAAATTAGGACACATTATTTTAGACTTAAATGACTTTACATAATCTGATTAAAATCTTACATTTTCTCACTTGACCCAATAAGATAAAATATAAACTTTAATAGAACAAACATTAAGTGTGCATAAAAATAACACTAATCATAATTGCCATATTATAATGAATTGAAAACGTGAGTTATGGCGGTTGCATATAGTTTAAGTCACATACTTTTTTTCATATACCACAACATTACAACTCAATATAATAGCTCTATAAGTAACTATAAAAATTTTCTTGCTTTAAATAACTTCAAATATTATGGGCACACAATCATAATAAATAGGAAATACATCAATTTTATTTCAAAAACATCAGAATTGAGCTCAAAGTGTCACAATCTCATAAATTTTCATTCATCAATACAACTAAGACTCATTCTATGTACATGTTCTTTAAATGTCTTTGGTTGTAAGCATTTAGTTAATGGATCTGCAATTATCAGATCAGTCCTAACATGTTTAATAGACACTCTTTATTTCTAAACTTCTTTCTTAACCACAAAATATTTTAATTCCATATGTTTTGCACCTTTGGAATATTTTTCCTTTTTTGGAGAAAAATATTGTTGCGGAATTATCAAAATAAATTTTCATTGGCTTGGTAATGGAGTCGACTATTCCAAATCCTGAAAAAAGTTCTGCAACCATAATGCATGAATAGTAGCCTTAAAACATGCCACAAATTCTGCTTCCATCGTAGATGATGCAATGACATATTGTTTAGCACTTTTCCATGAGGACTCATTCAGAAAGTAAAAAATAAATAGTCAAAAGTGAACTTTCTATTTTCAATACATCCAACAATAACTGAATCTGAGTATCTAATCACTTCCAACTGACTAGATCTCCTATACAAAATAATTCTTTGTTCCTTGTATGTACCATAAAACTTTCTTTGCAGCCTTCTAATAGTCAATTCCAAGATTACTTTGATATCTGCCAAGCATCCCAATAGCAAAGTTAATGTCAGGTCTTGTGTAGGTCTAGACATACAATAAACTACCCATAAAAGAAAGCGTAAGGAATTGATTCCATTCCCTTTCATTCCACATCATTCTTTGGACATTGCATGAGACTAAATGTAACATCTAAATTTTGGCAGATTTAAAGTTTTGGGCGTATATTAGTAAACAGTCTATCTGGCGTGGTGTTATCTGCCCAAATGATCATTTTGGCATATACGTATGGGCGTATAATAACCTCCATTTGAGTTAGTAAGAATTTGATTTCATGATATTCTGCTATATTAAGGAGACATTCGTGTTAAGGAGTAAAAGGGAAATATGGGATGAGTAGTCACCAAAGGTATAGTATGCCTGGTTTGTATAAAATACTGTGTTAGTTATACTTTAAGTAATTTGTTTAGAAACCAACTGTATAGTTTAGTTTGATAACTTTGATGAAGGGAACTTATCTATATTTTTCTCAGAAATTGTAGGCTAATAAAAAGATAAGTTCTGATATGTATGACACTTGTTAAATTCCACTAAACAAGATTATTATATGTGAAAGTGTGTTATGAAAGGGGTTCTTCTTCCTTCTTCCAATTCCGTAAGTGGAAATTACTAATACCTTGTTAAGTCTGGATGTATCTCTTTATCGATAATCTAGAAGCTAAGGTTATGTTTATCCGTGGCTATTCCATTTATAGGTAAATATTACTATTCTGCATGTTAAATTCTGAAAGAGTAAGTCTATAAGAGGTGCATGAAAAGTAAGATGTAAGTATAAGGCTTTTCTTGGGAGTGTCAGTGCTCAAATTGATAGTAAATTGTATGCAAATGAGTCTTAATGATGATCTTATGTTCTGAAAGCAGTGTTGTTGCTGGTTCATGATGGGTATCCAGATCTGGAGTTTTGAACTACCGTTAGTGAGAATCAGATGAGTTCTATACTGACTTCTGCATGTATACTGTTCATATTAAGAGATACCTGTAGGAAATTAATTGAACTATGAATTTGAAACTATGAAAAGTATAATATGTATATGGGTAGTGAATTTGATAATTTTAAGTATGTGATGATTGGTGTATGAATATTGAAACATTGAAGTACGGTTGTATATATATGCCTGGAATGTATACTATGAGATGTATGTTCTGTTTGGTGTATGTTAGTGAATTAAAATGTGGGCTTAGAGTGTCTCAGTGCATAAAGAGTCTATAAACTGATTTTTTATTTAGTCACCATGGTAGTATCTAATGAAGTCTGTCGAGATAGAAAACATGAACTCTGATATGAAATTTTGAAGGAAAGTTCATGGCCATGGAACCATCTGAAATAAAAAACTAAAGAATGGTGATTATCCGATTAGGTTCTCTGCGTGTCCCAAGATGATGATGGGAAACCTCACGTAATATAAGTTTAGGAAAATCCATATCGTAAACACGACAACTAAGAATAGCCATTGTGGTGAACTCTAAAAGAATAGCCTTTGTGTTGAATTCTAAAAGAAATACCTTTATGGCAAAATCTGAATAGAACGCCTTAGTGATGTAAATTATATAATTGCCTGTGTGGTGTGTTCTGCTAGGCCTATGTGGCTTGAATTATCAGGGATGTTTGGTAATATTTGAATCTGAATGGTTATCTCTATTGTAAAGTATGAGTAAATTATTTTAGTTCTATAATAAGTAAAGCTAAGGTGAAGTATTTATGTGTTCTGGATTATGAGGGACTAAGTTTTAAGGGTTTTCCATGAAAAAAATGTGTATCAGTATGTTGAAAAGGGTATCTGTCTTAATAAAATGTAAATATGGAAAGTAAGTGGTATTTGATATTCTTCTAAAATTATTCTAAATTGAGTACTACTATTTTGAATTATGAGATTCTGATATAACATATTTTGAAGTCCATATGGATGTTATATGCAGTAAAATATCAGTATGGATATGTGTACAGAATTAGATCAGGGTATGTCTAAGTGTGAACCAATGGTATGAAATTTTGCATAAGTATCCGCCATATATATGTATCAGCACAAGATAATGCCAGTAAGCAATTGTTTGAAATAAGAGTATGGGTTAAGGTATGGATTGTTGGCAGTGGTTTTTAAAGGTACATTCTGTTAAGTAAGAATTATGGGATAAGAGATCTGTGAAATGATTGGGAAGGATTTCTTAGATAACAAGATATGGAAGATTAAGTATGATAAGGGCATGATAACTGGCGTATAAAGGAATGATAACTCTGTGTTGGTATCAACTAAAGTAAATGACGCAAAATATGGTTGACTCATAGCAATTCATACAAGTTTGCAAAGTATCCATAAATGTCTGGTTATGGTGGGTTTACTAAGTACTCTTGTACTTACAAGGTTTGTTATTACTTTTCAGGTATGATGAGAAGAGGTTTCGCTTGGAGGGACAATGCTAAGAGTATGCCAAGTTGGTGGCGGAGTGGGCTATTATGCATAAATTGGATTTGTGGCGCAGTCTTGAATATGCCTTTTAAGTCTATCTTAAAATAATTTCTAATTTGTAAATATATGTATCAAATCTGATGTAATAACTTATTTATCATATATTTTATTTTAAAATTTCCAAATGTTAAGTTTTTCTTTTGGAACTTCAAATAATAGGTTTTAAATAAATGAGAAATTGTAAACTATTTTTGTTAAATGTTTTGTATCATTTAGGAACATCCGAGATCCAAACTCTGTGAATCAGGTCAAGTTTGGGGTGTTACATTAAATTTGTCCACTTTCTGTATAAAAATAATTCCTATTGAACAATTATGCATACTAAATCTCTCTAGAACTCTTTCAATATAGTTTTTTCAAGACAATCCTAACAATCTCTATGATCTATCATGGAATATTTCATTTCTTATCATATAGGATGATTCTCCCATATCCTTCATTTCAAATTTGTTTGAGAGAAAAACTTTCTTCTCATGCAATATATAAAAATAATTTGCAGCAAGCAAAATATCATCAGCATATAGAACTAAGAAAATAAACTTGCTCCAATTGATCTTTTGGTATATACACCAATCAATGATGTTTACTTGAAAACCAGAAAACTTTATGGTGTCATTAAACTTGATGCACCATTGTCGTGAAGCTTGGTTAAGGCCATATATTGACTTCATAAGTTTACACACAATATGACAGTTTCCTTCAATTGTAAAACCTTCAGGTTGGTCCATATAAACTTCTTCCTCAAGATTTCCATTTAGAAAGGTTGTTTTCACATCCATTTGGTACAATATCAAATCATAATAAGCCACTAATGCCATAATAATTCTTAAGGAGTCTTTCTCAAAGACTAGTGAGAAAGTCTCTTTATAATCAACGTTGTCCTTTTGAGTGTAACCTAACCTTTGGCAACAAGTCTAGCTTTATATCGTTCAATATTGTCATTCTATTCATGTTTGGTTTTAAAAATTCATTTACATCCAATTTTTTTGAACTTTTTGGCAATTCAATAATTTCCTGTACTTTGTATTGTCCCATAGATTTTATTTCATCTTCCATGGCACTTAGCCATTTATCAAACTCATGACTATTTATGGCTTGTGAAAATGAAATTGGATTTTTATTAATTCACATATCAAAATATGATTCTTGTAAATAAACCACATAATCATCAGGAATGATATATTTTCTCTCTCCTGTAGATCTTCTTAATGTCATTATTTTTGATTCATTTTCACCAGATCTTTGTGAGTTAGTTTCTTCTATGAGTGTTTCATCATTTAAATGTTGTTCTACTTTACTAGGGCATTCATCAATTGTTGGAACAATATTTGTGGTGGTTGTGGATAAAGGAACATTTATAGGTGTAGGAAATTCTAATCTAATTTCTTTTATATCCACTTCTTTTGAAACACTCCCACTAACTTTGCCATTCTTAAAGAATCTAGCATTACCAATTCCTATGATTCTTAGACTATGATTTGGTATATAAAACCTACATCCTTTAGATTTATCTGAATAATCAATAAAGTATCCACTTATTGTATGATAATTTAATTTTCTTTTATGTGGATTAAATATTCTTGCTCTCTTTTGGCAACCCCAAACATATAGGTGCCTTAGGCTCGGTTTCCTTCCAATCCATAACTTGAAAGAAGTTTTTGGAATTGCCTTACTTGGACCCTTATTTAATAATTACACATCAGTTTTAAGTGCATGCATCCACAATGATATAGGTAATGAGGAGTTATTCATCATACTCCTCACCATATCCAATAAGGTTCGATTACGCCTTTTTTCCACACCATTTTGTTGAAGTGTGCTTGTGATACGAGTCACAAAGGCCACAGATGCGTTCATGAAAGAAAAAGAAAATCAAGATTCACTTTCTTATTTTTAAGAAAATCAAGAAACCGAATCTTGACCCAATTTTGCTGTTTGGAGCAATTTCAAGAATCAAGAAAATCAAGATTTCAAATCTTGGAAATCATGGTCCAAGAAACCGAATCTTGCAGCTAAAGTGCATTAGATCTCCATTATGAGCATCAACGAACCAACTTCGGTAGGAGACGGACTACAAGCCCAAGTTCTTGAAGGTAAGGCCCAATAAGATGATTCCAAGCCCAACCAAGAAGTCCAAACCATACTTAGTTGAAAATCAGGCTGAATTGTTAAAGTGGCCCAATTTGTAAAAATTTTAATTGCTTAATTTAATTTTTTTGACTTTAGGATTATTATATGTAAAAATTCAGCCCAAGCAGCCCATTAAAATGCCTTGGCCGAATTTCCCT
>CM025252.1:15382131-15413196 GCA_013677275.1 Gossypium schwendimanii
GGGTTTCTGATGATTTTGGGCCACTGCAATTTGGGCCTTTGTTTTATTTCATTTTGGGCCATATAGGCCTGGTTGTACTTTGGGCCTTTTACTCGGGCCAAAATCGGGTATTACACATGCCATTATAACTAGAATTAATTTACTGAAAGTAACAAAAAGGCCAATGGATAGTGTGAAATAGCTCCAACCAGCTTCTAACCCGAACGAGCTTTCGAATTACTATAAAACATGGAAAATAACACAGAGTAAGCATTTAAGCTTAGTAAGTTCGTATAATACGAAATTTAACTTACCATATATCCATAAAATGGGTAAGTAAACATAGCATATCTCAACCAATTTGGCCAAAAGCCTAAACACATGGTCACCAACATATTAGCCATGAAAATCACATATAAGATCCAACACACATGGATGAATTTATCAAGTAATTACATTTCCAGTATTTCATGTAAACACCAATAATAGTTCATATCGAACTCATATAATATCATAACAGAACTGTGCCCGTTCAACCATTTAAAATATCATTCGATACACGTGTAGTACACACGAGGTGTACTGAACTATAATCTGTCAATTCATATTCATGTAAGCTCATACAAGCTATGAATAGTATGCTCTCACAAGCTGTGAATCAGGAAGCTCATACGAGCTGCAAATCAGGAAGCTCATACGAGCTGTAAATCGAGAAGCTCATACGAGCTATGGTGTGTCCGCAACACATGCAAGACCTAAACCAAATCGGTAACCATAATAACATGTCATTTGTATCCTACAAATTTCTAAGGTTCAAACGAGACTCGGTAATTGATAATTTCATCAAAATTCTTATACACATTAATAGTAGCCCATATATTTCACAAATTTCTTTGTAATTTAGTCCCTAAGCTCGAAAAATTAAATTCATACAATTTAATCATTACTCAAGCCTAGCCAATTTTATACACATTAATAGTAGCCCATATATTTCACAAAATTCATAAATTTTACCATAAATTTATCATCTTTTTCAATTTAATCCATAATTGATAATTTCATCAAAATTCTCTTTACAAAAGTTGTTTATCTAACAACAACGATTCATTTTCTATCATCAAACTTCAAACATATTCATCAATGGAAAAACCCTAATAATTTAACATTTTTGCAAATTAATCCCCAAAGTAACTAAATTAAGTTATTACGGTATCAGAAAAATAGAAATCATCAAAAATGGGACAAAGATTCATACCTAATTGAGCAAAATAAGCTTTTCCAAATTCAAGCTTCCAAGGCTAGGTTTCTTTTGTTTTTTCTTTAGTGGATGATGGCGAGAATAAATTATTTTATTTTCTTTATTACAACTTTAATCACTAATTTCCAAAATTAACCTTAATATTTCCTTCAATTTCTAATAATGACTATTCATACTTATCCACTAAGCACTTTAATGGCCTATTTACTATATAAGGACCTCTAATTTAAAATTCTATAGCTATTTAATACCTTTAGCTATTAGAACACGACCTTTGCACTTAATGCAATTTAGTCCTTTTTATCAAATTAGGCATGTAAATGGTAAAATTTCTTAACGAAATTTTTATACGATATTTCTATCATACTATAGACAATAAAATAATATTAAACTAAATTTTTTGACTTCAGATTTGTGGTCCCAAAATCACTGTTCTGATTTCACTAAAAACTGGTTGTTACAAAAGTGCATTGCTATGCTGACAAATAAATTGCCTCCAAAGTTGAAGGACCCAGGAAGCTTTACAATACCTTGTTCAATTGGTAACTGATATGCTGGGAAGGCCTTGTGGGATTTTGGATTGAGCATAAACCTTATGCCCATGTCCGTGTTTAAAAAATTGGGAATTGTGAAGCAAGACCTACCACTGTGACCTTGGAATTGGCAGATTGATCATACGCACACCCAGAAGGTAAAATCGAAAATGTCCTGGTAAGGGTAGATAAATTCATTTTCTCTGTTGATTTCATTGTATTAGAATGTGAAGTTGACAAAGATGTGTTTATTATTCTGGGTAGACCTTTTCTTGCAACAGGTAAGACCGTGATCGATGTTCAAAAAGGTGAGTTAACTATAAGGGTGAATGATCAAAAAATTAATTTTAATGTTGTTTTCCAGGCTCTAAAATGTGCTGATGATATAAAAGAGTATAATGCTGTCAGTTTGTTAGACTCTATTGTGGAAGAGGAATTTAAAAAAAATACCATGACAAATAGCATAGTGAATTAGATTTAGTTGATATTGTGATGAAGGGCCATTAGGACACCACAAGCAGTTGCAGACATCCAAACTAATTACCGATAGACCTAGAAAGAGGTTTTCACATTATATTTATCTACTCGAGCCTTCAGCACTATCAAGCTGTCCATAGAAGAACCACCCACATTAGAGTTGAACCATTTACTTGCACAGTTAAAGTATGCTTATTTGGGGAAGGATATCACATTGCCTATGGTTGTATCTGCTTAGCTGACTTATCAGGAAGAGGTTTAATTGTTAGTTGTACTTAGGAAATTCAAAAAAGCATTAGGATGGACAATCGCAAATATTAAAGGAATCAACCCCACAATCTACATATACAAAATTTTGCTAGAAAATTACCATGGTAGTTCTATTAAGCAGCATAGGAGGTTGAACCCCATTATGATGGAGGTGGTGAAAAAGGAGATAATCAAATGGTTGGATGTTGGAATTATCTACCCAATCTCAGACAGCTTTTGAGTGAGTCCAGTCCAGTGTGTGCCAAAGAAGGGAGGTGTCACCATGGTCAGTAACGATAATAATGAGCTTATACCTACACGAACTGTCATGGGATGGTGAGTTTTTATGGACTATTGCAAGCTCAAAAAAGCCAAAAGGAAAGACCATTTTCCAGTACCCTTCATTGATCAAATGTTAGATCGTTTAGCTAGTAAGAATTTCTACTGCTTAGATGGATATTTTGGGTACAATCATATTACAATCGCCCCAGAAGATCAAGAAAAAACAACATTCACCTGTCCATATAGTACATTTGCCTTCAGAAGAATACCCTTTAGTCTATGTAATGCAACAACAACATTCCAACGGTGCATGATGTAAATATTATCATCAAAGTCATTAAGAAGCTACTACCTCCAACAAGTGTTAAGGGAATTAGAAGCTTTTTAAGGCATGTTGGATTCTATAGGAGATTTATCAAAGACTTCTCTAAGATCTTTAAGCCCTTGTGTACCTTGTTGGAACAAAATAAACCTTTCCTTTTTTATGATGCTTGTCTGTCTACTTTCGAGGAGCAGGAGAAGCGACTGGTGGTTGCTCCAGTAGTAGTGGCCCCAGATTGGTCACTGCCATTTGAGCTCATGTGCGACGCGAGTGATTTTGTTGTTTGAGTAGTGCTTGGGCAACAGATAGGTATGATTTTTCACACTATTTATTATGTCAGCCGCACTATAACAGAAGCAAAGCTAAATTATACTACCACTGAGATGGAATTATTGGTTGTTGTGTTTGCATTTGATAAGTTTAGATCATATCTAGTAGGCACTAGGGTCATAGTGTATACCGCTCAATATACAATTACATACTTAGTAGCCAAGAAAGACGCAAAGCCAAGACTGATCAGGTGGATTCTGTTACTACAAGAATTCAATCTAGAAATTTGAGACAGAAAAGGAATAGAGAATCAAGCAACAAACCATCTATCCAGGCTAGAAGTTGGAAGTGAGTATGGTAATGTCAAGCTTATTAAGGAAGACTTTCCATATGAGCAACTATTGGCTGCCAGGGTATTACCTTGGTATGATGATATAGTGAGCTTCCTAGTAAGTGGTTTGTTACCACTTGATCTTAATAGCCAAACAAAGAGGAAATTCTTTCATGGTGCAATATATTATTACTGGGATGAACCCTTCCTATAAAGCTATGTGCTGATCAGATAATTAGGAAGTGTGTCCTTGATGATGAAATACACAACATTTTGCAACATTGCCATTCAACCCCTTATGGAGGACACTTTGGAGGAATGAGAACTGCTGCGAAAGTACTTCAGTTAGGATTTTATTGGCCAAGTCTATTCAAGGATGCCCATATCTTTTATAAAGCATGTGAACGATATCAATGAACTAGTAATGTTTCAAGAAGACATGAAATGCCATTGCAAAACATTCTAGAGGTTGAGTTGTTTGATGTATGGGGAATAGATTTTCTGGGTCCATTTCCACCCTCATGTGTCAATCTATACATACTAGTGGTAGTCAACTACATCTCCAAGTGGGTAGAAGCTGTAGCCCTTCCTACCAATGATGCCAAGTCGGTGATGAAGTTCTTACACAAGAACATCCTCACGAGATTTGGTACGCCTCGAGCCATCATTAGTGATGAGGGTCTCATTTTGATTACAAACTTGTCTCTAATGCTTTGCATAGGTATGGGGTGAAAAACAAACTTGCCATAGCATATCACCCATAAACAAATGGACAAGCTGAGATTTCTAATATGGAGATTAAGCAGATTCTTGAAAAGTTGGTGAAACCAACTCGAAAGTATTGGTCCTTGAGATTGAATGAAGCCTTGTGGGTTTATCGTACTACCTTCAAAACACTATTAGGAATGTCACCTTTTAAGCTTGTTTATGGTAAGCCATGTCACCTGTCGATTGAGTTAGAGAACAAGGCATTTTAGGCCATTAAAAAGTGGAATATGGATTAGATAACCGTCAAACATAAAAGACTGTTCAAGTTGAATGAAATGGAAGAATTTAGAGCCCAAGCTTATGAGAACATTAAGCTTTATAAAGAAATGACCAAGCAATGGCATGACAAAAGGATCATGCCAAGGCAATTTGAACAGGGGCAACAAGTGTTGCTATTTAGCTAAAGATTGAAACTATTCCCTGGTAAGTTGAAATCGCGATGATCAGGGCCTTTTGATGTGATCAAGGCCTATCCTTATGGCACAATGGACATCAAAGATACCAAGACTGGGTCATTTTTAAAGTTAATGGTCAACATTTAAAGCACTACTAGGGTGCTCATGTGGATCGAGATAAACAATAAATTGACCTTCGAGATGTTTGAGCTCAAAATCTTTTCCATCTTTATTTCGTTAGTTGCTTTACAATAAAGATGCAAGCTTGTTAGATGTAGTACCAAGGGGTGTTTGCCCCAACATTTAAAAAGAGAATTATGCCATGCCAAACTGGGTTATTGGATATTAAAGTAAGAGAAAATGAGAGTTGACAAGAAAGAACGGGTCAATGAAGAGATTTTGGACAGCTAGGCCTATTCTGCTAATTAGGTAGCCCATGAAGAAAATGCCAAACGTGTTGCTTTAGTGCTAGGTCATTCTAGGGTTCCCTTCAGAACAATTTTTTCCTCTTCCATTCCACAAAACTTACTCTGCAAGATTTTTTAAACTGTCAGCACCATTACCCCCATTTACTTCTCTTCAACTGCCTACATCTCTTTCTTTTTCCACAATTTCTTCATGTTTACCGTTTCTTTTTCCTAAACCTCCCTAGCCTCTCCTCTTGCACTTTCAACTTCCTTTAACTTCTCTTGAGTAGTGCTATTTTCCCGTCTAACCTAGACCATATTCTCAAATATTTGTCAACATTCTTCAATAGCAAGAGTAAAAACCACTTCCAAAGGTGTTGAATCTTCTGAAGCAGGTGCTACCCAACCTAAAACCTTCTTCAACAGCACTGTTGTTACGAAGTACAACAACATCTCCAAGCGACCATTTTGCTTCAAACAAGGTTTTATGTTTAAAGGCGAGCCTTATATGGGATATGATGAGTCAATTTCCTCTGTTGTTGAAAAGCATTGATGGAAAATTTTCTGCTTACATCTGGATGATGTTTTAGGGAAAGTTGTTCATGAATTCTATGCACACATCACTTCTCCTGACAATCCTTTTATCTATGTTCCCGGAACCTTAGTCCCATTTGATAAAGACTGCATTAATGACCAATTTGGGTTAACTGATGTTCAAGATGAACATACTCCATCCATCGAAACCACCACCGCTGATGGCTTAAATCGGGTATTAAAGATTTGTGTATTGTAGGGACTCGATGGACCATCTCTAGCCAAGAATGCCATACAATTGAGAGGGATTCCCTAAAGCCCATAGGTTAAGTTTGGTACCACTTCCTTAAAAGTCGACTAATGTCATCCTCCCACAACACTATAATATCAAATGAGTGAATACTATTGTTGTATTCAATTATTGTGGGTCGAAAATTAACATTGGCCAGGTCATTTTCCATGAAGTGCATCTACGTATAGAGAAGAATGCTGGAAGCCTCAATTTCCCTTCCCCCATCACTACTCTTTGTAGAACAACTTAAGTTCCTTTAAATGGCAATGAGGACGTCACACCAAAGAAGAAAGGAATGTCCAAGGCTATATTCACCAAAATCCAAGGAGTAGACACATCAGAATAACCTCAACACAGTAAGGCACCTATATCCTCTGCCAAGTACTTTCCCACAGCAGAAGGCTCACCATCTCAGAGATGCTTTGTAAAACAAGTGTTGCAATCATTAGAGCAACTAGAGTAGAGAATGTCCCTATTTAAGATTCAGTAATTTCAACTTGCTGAAGAGATAACAAAGGCCCAGGAACAGCAGACATGCTACTAGTCCTATGTGAAGGACAGAGATGTGGCTCTAAAATAGTCCTTGCAGAAGAACTTCACCAAGCCTACGCTTGACTTCCCTAATTTTCACAAAGCTTTGCTACCATTTTCCAAGGCTGAGGAGGAACCAGTTGAAATCCACTCTAGCAAGGTCGAATCTGTGAACATGAAAGCTACTCTTGACACAGTGAAAGAAGTAGAGGAGGAGCCTAAGAAAGCAAAATATTTGAATATTAAGACTGATGAAGATGAGCAAAATGAACCCACACATGCCGCTAAAGCCACCAAAAAGGGCAAAGAAATTGTTCCACTGACACCACTCGAAGCCATGACTGTCCAAGACCGTGAAATTGATCACATCTTTAATGGATCACTAAGTGTGATAAAGAAGGGAAGGATGTGCCACTCCAGTTAATGAAAAGGAAGCTGCATTATAAGCATAGTGCATGCAAATCCACTTGCAGACAATGACGAAACAATCACCAATATCTAAGTCAAGGGAGTTCTCTTCCTCCCATATATTCATACGTTAATACATTTTTTACTATGACATTTTTTGTATATATAAATTCCTCCAGTCATGTTACATAGATGTTCATGTATTGAAGATAATGCATCCCTTAAGTTTGGGGGTGTATCGAGCATTTAAGATGCATCATGTTTTTAGTAAGCATGCTCATTTTAGTATAGGCATTCTACTATAGCCTATTTTTTGCCACGTAACTGCCAAGAACTAGTTAGACTGTAATGAGTACAATTCTTCGAAAAACCTAGAGCATGTGGTAGTGGATTAGGTGAATTTAGTTTAGGTTAGGTTGCTTAAGAATCAAATCCTAAAAACGAGGTATCCTAACCTAAATTAAAATTGGACTATAGTGAGTTTCTTTTAATGAATTTAGAGATTCTTGAAGCTAAACTCAATAAAATTGCCAAAGCATTACTTAAAGAATTACCAGTAGACACTCAGATGTTTAGAATTGCCAAAATATGTCAGCAACACTTTGTTTGCTCCATCGTGTTGTTGACTAGAAAAGCGAGCTTAAGCAAGAGTATGTAATAAAGAAAAAGGACAATTAGGGGCACTCCACTGTAGTAACAGGATGAGTAGCTAAGGAGGTAGTTGTTTGCACCATCCATCTTCTAATTTAAAAGCCTTAGCTTCATGAGTGAATTCCATTCAAATTGTGACATTATTGAGTACTCGGTAATTCAGTGTATGCTCTATTGTGATTGTCAAGTCAAAGAATTGTGTAATGAGCTTAGTCCCTATTAGTGCTTAAAAAAAGGAAAAAACTGAGTTTAGATAAAAGATGAGCTAAGTAAATTAGGAGAACTAGCTATAGCCAAAATGCACACATGAGCACTTAGGAATTTTTGTTTTAGGGTGAGATTCTCTGCACTACCTTTGCTAAGCAAACCTTTGAAACTTGAACAAGTTTTTAGACATAGAGGATTACTAATAACTGATGTATAAATTGTTCTTTGAATGGACTGGCAGTATAAGGTGGTTATGTGGAATGGCAATTTTTGCATTCACGCATTCAAGCATATTTTCTTGAAGGCAAGTAATGATTTAGCTTTGGGGTGTGATAACTCTTGAAAAGAGTTATAATTCATACTTTTAGACTTAGTTAACTACTTGTACTTAAGTAAAATTAATTTCATTTTAGGTAATTGCATGATTATTTTTAGTTAATTGAGCATTACATGTAAAGACTTAGGATGGTGATTACTTTAGTGTATTTATACTTTTAATTGTTGATAGAAAGGCTTTGTGGTGGTTGAATAACAGGTTTGAGGAAGAAAGATAGCAAAAGATGGAGATTTGCCAAGCCATTATGAGAGATTGCCATGGCAATACTGAGGAAGAAAACAATAAACACCCAGTCATCAATTAGAGCATTCATCAGTTGGCCCCCTCACATGCACATGTAATTGAAAATATCCACATCAAAATTAGGGAAAAACCAATCATTGGTTGATAGCTTTTACCCTAGAGGAGGACCCAATTATAAAAGAAAAATGAGAGAGGTTTGCCAAAAAGAGAGTGGAAGGTACAGTTGATTTCAAATACGGAGCTTCAACAGAGGTCTCTTTGTGACAAGGAGGGTACTTTGAGCTATTGAGAGCTTGGGTGAAGACGCGCACCAGACACCAAGTTAGGGGAATTCATTTTCTAAACCCAGAATTCTTCCTCTATAAATTGTTCTAAATCTACTAATTTTTATTTTTATTTTGGGATGTTGATGATATTAAAATACTTGAAATTGTGTAGCCCAGTCATGACTTAATTTACCACAGTTGGGGATTACTTTTGATGATGCTTTAACTCTGATGAATGTTTATGGATGAATATGGTTCAGTATACTGCCTTACCTAATATTTATTTATGTTTATATGTTTATTAGAGTATTGATAAATTCTTGATAAGTCTAAAAGTAGCTTAATATTGATAAAGTTAGGTTGCTTGGACAAAAATTCGGTAATATAAGAGAGAATGGAGTGAAATGCTCGTGTAAAATCTAAACATAGAGCTTTACCTTATAAATTTAGAGGATTGTGCTTCAGCCATGGTTGCTAATTCTTAGCCTATAGACGTATAGTGTCTCAGGAGCGAGCAGCTTTAAATCTTGCTTTCGACAGAGGTAAACCACGTTAGTACCCAATCGAGCAGTAGGTTACCATATTTTTGCCATGGCATTACTCTTTGGTTATAACTAACTCATTAGTAACCCCAGCCTTTACAATCAATATTCCAATCTTGCTAGAATCCTTAGTGCTTTTATTTGATTTGTTGCAATTGCAATCTATGAGAGTATATTTTATTATTTTCATTTTTATTGTATTTCATAGTTGTTTCTCAAAATATCATTTGATTCATTTATCTTCTCTACTCAATTGTGATAATTTAAACAAAGAATACTTGATTCGACATGTATAGTTGCACAATCCGCACATGATATTTACACGTGACACCTATAATCACTATATCACACTGATTCTTCTTATTTCACTCTGTTTTTTCAAAATCCACCATACGTCTATCATCATGTAGTTTTGGACCAAGGAAAAAGGGTAAGTACAAATTAACATTTTTGACTCGGGTTTTGTATGAAGCTTCATCAAGAAGTGTTTTTTGGCTCTTAATAGGTACTAAGGATGAATAAACAGGGTTAGATTTTTCATTCTGGGTGTATACCAAACAATGCCTTAAGTCATCCTTGGGTATATCAATATTCACAAATTTAGTTAATCAAATAATCATAAATTCGACTATCCATCATAGATACTAGCATGCTTGTTTCCCTGTATTCTCTATATCATTTAGTATATTCAATTACTTACTACCTATTTATAGTGTAATATATAGAATTTAGTAGTCTAGTAATAAAAAATTTAAAATCATTCACTATCATGTCAAATTTATAGTAAATACAATCAACCTATATACATGCTCGTAACCAATGACTTATATTTCTACTAGCTCAAGCACACATTTGACAGTAAAAATTAAAAGACAAGCATAAAAACAAATTTCCTATGTTACCCCTCCATACTTTAGATAACACATTGTCCTCCATGTGTAGCCCTGAAAAGATGAGGAAAGAAGTTAATCTTGACATTGCTTTTATCTGCTGGTGGACTCTTCCTTCTTTTTTCATTGTTAGCTCAAAAATCTCGTGCATCTATCATGAAGGGTTCCTACACAAAAAATTTAAAGGAAAAAACTAATATAAAAATTTACAATTAATCCTACTCCTAAAATGATAAAATAAAAATTATCCCAAAATTACAATCTCAAAATAAAAATTAAAAATTTAGTCATCCTCCTCATCAAAGTCCATCTCCTCATTCGCTTCTCCTTCCTCATCCTCACTTTCTTCCTACTCAATCTCTTACTCCTCTTCTTCATGCTCTGGATGTGTCTGTCAAACATATCAGGTAGATAATTAGGTACTCTCATGTTGTTTCACTTCACAAATTCTTGAAGAACAGGGTCTGTTTGTTGCATCCATCTTATCATTCTATCGATTTTTGCACTACTACTCTCTCTCCTTTCTTGCCTTGATGTCGATTTTACTTTTCTTTTGAATGGCGTTGGGACATCCTTCTTTTCTTTTATCATCTGTTTACAATCTATGATCTGCTTTCGGTTGAGTTCTACGTACTAAGTGTACATAGAATCACCTATTAAGCTTTTTGTTAGGCAAATGAACTACTCTTCTCTTCCATTGAAACCTCTGCACTCTTGCAAAGTGCTGTCGCGAGATGGGGAAAGAAAATCCTGATCTTCTGGCCACTAATGCAACACTTCATACTTTGATGGATCCATTTCCCTATAAATATATGTTTCTTCTGTAAAATGCCATATAACAAAATAGCTCGAAATGTATTGACATTAGAAATATTAGGAGTAGGTGTAACTCTAGTGCAAATAAATTGCATCCACACTTTAGCTATTGGAAACATTATGGCTTGATTGAAATTGGTCAGTACTCTAGTCTCTAGCCAGAGGTTCCATTCACCTCGATTTTCAATTAAGTATTTAACAATGCTTACCAAATCGACATCTTGAAATCTCGTTAGATCAATGTTTTCTAAATAGTCAGAGTCATAATATAGAGTATCATAATATTTACAAATATTTTTGGGGAGAATGACACATCCTTACTTCTCACGATCATCGTTTTCCACATGACACCGTGTGGTCTTTGAGTTTTCTCATCCCTAAAAGTAGCATAAAATTCTTGCACAAGAGGAATAATAACATTTTCTTTTGGGATAATGAAGAAATGCTACGATCTATTATACCGTACTAAAGACCAAATTTCATTGCAAATAACCATCAATGGTTTGAATCCTCTTTCCTGAATAAAGGTTCTGCCCTAAAGCTCGAGAAAATACTTTTCAGCATTTTGGTTTTAAAATTTTAAAGGATTCAAAATTGTCAGTGGAATAGTAAAATTTGAGGTTTGGAACTCTTAACCTTGTCCTTGAAGTCTTGTTTGTTTCCTTTAAAGATGTTGTTGTAACCTCCCGTATGAATGCTTGATGTATAACCTACACCAAAATAAAGAAGAAAATATTACAGCAAAATAAAAGAGAAGGGAAAAACAAGGGAAGGTTAGGGTTTGGAGAATTTTGAAATGATTTGAGAGAGTGTAGAAGTTAAATGGGTTTTAAATTTTAAAAAAGATATTTTAAAGTTAAAAATAGGGTAAATTTAAGTTAAAAGTCGACGAGTTACGCAATCGGGTTGGGTCGACCCTACAAAAAATAGCAATGTCGCGACACAGGGGTTATGTGTTGCGACTCTGGCAGGAAGCTGATGTCGTGACATCAGGGTTCAATGTTGCGACACACTTTAAAATTTTGTAATCCTAGGTAAATTGTCCTCTTTGTCACAACATCAAGATGATTTTCTCGATTCTTTTGATTCTAGACACAATGTTGCGACACGTAGGTGCCATGTTGCAACACCGACCTTGTTTTAAGCCAAATTTCCCATTTTCTAAGTGTCTTGATTTCTATTTTAATAAAAATTTAATAGAAATTAAGATATAAACCATTGTTTAGTTAAAAATACAATAATATACATAAAGTTGAAATTCAAATAATAATGTAAAGTCTTCTGTTGGATTCATCCATCAGCTCGATTAATGTATACGTGGACCCTTCTCTAGTTGTGGTTCTATTAGAATTGGTCCAACGACTGTCATGCCACTCCACCTTCCTTTTTTTATCTTACTCTCTAAACTTACTTTTTCGACCTGCACTTATTACATAGAACACTTTCCCTAGTTCAAGGTAGTTAGGGATTTTTACATATATTACAAAGCATTGTCTCTCTAATTTTTCCCTATTTTCCTCATTCTGTCGATGACTGAATTTAAAGATTTCTATCTCACCATTGATCCTCATTTTTAAATCGTTATTTTCTAGGTTAATGATGGACCTAGGTGTTGTTAAAAATGGCCCACCCAGTAGAATGGGTATTTCACGGTCTTCATCAAATCTAAAATTATAAAAACAGTTGGGATGATAAAGCTCGTCACTTTAACCAACACATCTTCAAGCACCCCCTTCAGTTGTACTGAGGACTTGTCAGCTCCTTGCAGTGTGATCGGGGTATTTTTAAGCTCCCCTAACCCGAGTTTTTCAGAAATAGGTAAGGGCATTAAATTAATACTGGCTCCTAAATCACATAGAGGCTTGCTGAAATGGATGTTCCCTATTTCTATGGGTATTGTGAAACTCCCCGGGTCTTTTATTTTTGGGAGTATCTATTTTGAAATAATCTCACTACATAAGGAGGTTACGCTAACTTGCTCTCCTATTTTTATTTTCCTATGCCTAGACATAATTTCTTTTAAATACTTGGCATACTTAGGAACTTTCTCAATTAGATCTATTAAGGGCAAGTTAGCATTTAAAGATTTAAATAAGTTCTAAAAACTTACAAATTCTTCTTCATCCTGTCTCTATTTTTATTTTAATTGTGAATGGAATGGTACCCTTGTCAATACAGATTCACCTATTGGCTTATCTTCTGCCTCAACTACTAGCTTGGTTACTTTTTCAGGTTCTGGCTCAACATTAGCTTCTTAAGGATCTTTTTGAAGATCTTTTGTATCCCCCATTGTCTTCCTCTTGAGTTAGGTTTTCTAGGCTACTCAATACTTTGCCCAAGCGGAGCATAACCGCTTTTACATGCTCCTTTCCTTCTCTCAGAGGATTATTCTCTATGTTGCTTGTCATCAATTGGCTTATTTTATCTTCCAACTTAGTCAATAATTTTATGGTATTGGTGCACTCAGACTACACATGTTTTACTTTAGTTCTCATCGACTGCATCTCCCTCTCAATCCGATCCAAGTTTTGACCACATACAATATGGTCATTTGAGTTGGCCATTTCTAGAAGCTTCTATAAGTAAAGAGGTTGATAATTAGTATTTTTAATTAGCTGTGCACTGTTACCTTCTCCTTGATTTTTTGCCCCATCACTTGTTTGGGTAATCTCTCCAATTGGGATTTTAAGTGTTTGAATAAAGGTTTCCACCCCTATTCCCGATGTAGTTGACATCCTCAGTTGGATTATTAATCTAATGGAAAAGAGGTTTGTCTCCTCCATATATAGATAACAGACTAGAAGAGGACTCTATCGGTTGATTCTGTCAATAATTTGTTGATATCTATCATCCTCCAAGACAACTTTTACCGTAGATGGTTTCTAGCCATATGTATAGCGTTTGGTTCGTCATTGGCAGGAATTCATCACCATATTTTCTATCAATTCATACGCATCTTTGTATGTTTTGTTCATTAGGGCTCCATCTAGTCCTAAATGTACATACACATCCAACACATTATAGAACATTTGCAATCTTAGCCACTCAGGTAATTCATAATGTGGGCATCTCTATATTAGTGTTTTAAAATGCTCCCAAGCTTCATAAAAGCTTTCTCCTTCTAACTGTTTGAATGTTGTGATCTCTCTCCTCAGTTGAACCATCTTGCTAATGGGAAAGAACTTTTGTAGAAATTTTCCCACAAGTTCATCCCATGTCATGATCGGTCCTGGTGCCTACGAATCTAACTAAGAAAAGGTGTTATCAGTTAAGGAGAAGGAAACAACAAAAGATGAATAGTATCATCAGTGACCCTGTTGTATTTAAATGTATCACAAAAATGAAGAAACTGCGTTAAATGCTGATTTAGGTCCTCCGTGACTGTGCTTCAGAAACTATAAATTGTTCTGGATCATCTAGATCATGGCCTGTTTTATTTCAAAATTGTTAGCCATGGTGGTTGGCCTTGTATGCTTGCTTGAACCATCTTTAGATTCGGTAGTGCATAGCCCTATAGATTTCTTTCATTGCGCGCCATATGTATGTTTGCAGGTAGCTGCGGGGGTGGTGGAGGTAAGTCCTATGGGTTATTATTGTTAATCTCGTCAAATAGTGGATTATCGCGTGGTAAATTACCTACAGCAGGTGGTTGATTTTGCATCTGTTGTTGTTGCTATTGTTGTCAATGATTTTGGTGAATTAGTCTTCCAGATCAGTAGTTGGCTCTATAGGTGTTCCCCTACTACGAGTCATATACTGAAACCAAAAAGAAAATAAAAGATAGTAAAAATAAACATAAAATTTGTGTTTATTTATTAATTTTTTAATTATTCTATTAAATGCAAAAATTAAAATCAATTTAGATGCGTTGCCTCCCTGGCAATGATGCCAACAACTTGACTGCCTTCGGATGTACTAACGTCTAGAGTGTGAATACTGCAACTAAAAGATATGAAATAGAGGCGGTGTCCACAACTATATGGATCAGGTTGTAATATAGTTTTACAATTGAATAAGTGAGTATTTCGAGGACCGTACCAATGGGAGGCGAGTACTAAATTAATTCTAACCTAAAAACAAATAGATCTAATTAGTATTTTAAGCAAATTATATTACGATAAAACATAAAAGAAAGATTTTTTTGGGGGTTTTATAAATAAGGAAATAAAAATAACAAAAACCTAAATAAAAAGGACTTTAGAAAACTAATTTATAAACTTAATCAATTCTAGGCATGGGTGATTAGCTCGCTTCGATGGTCATAACTAATTCCTATTTCAGATTTCTACTCAATCAACTAGTCATTACTCTAGCAACATCTCTTGATCTTCCACTAAACTAATGAGTCAACAAGAACTACTTATATCTCGACCTCATAGTCCAGATCAGTTTAGGGCTAAGGCGTTCACAGATAGGCTATACCAATTTTGGGTTAATTCTCACCTAAATAACTTCTTAGGGTCATCAAGCCTAGGGTTTAAGTTCTTTCTCTCCCAAACAGCCGATTCGTTAAGAGAACCCTACATAGAAATTAATTAATCACACCTCCATTCTCTAATCCCTCATAAGAGGATTAGTTTCTCATGGATCTTATGAACACAATAAAATTGAATATAAGGATAAACATAAATAAAAAACCAAGAGTAGAGTTCAGAGATTCCTGTTTGTATTTGATAGATGAAGCACAGAAAACCCACTAGCATTTTATCACATTTACAAACCATGTCTCCGAAGAACACAAAAAAAATCCTAAAGTAAAGAAAAACTGAAAACTAAACTTACAAAGAAAACTTAAAGTATGAAAAGCTATCCTCCTCAAGTGTTTTAAGAGCCTGTTTATAAAGTTAGGGTTCTCATCGTCCTCAACCCTATGTCAGCTAACGTTCTCATGTTTAATTTACATTTTATGGACCAAAATGCCCCTGGCTCGTAAGTGTTTCTTGTACAAGGCTGATGTCACGACACCCTAGTCCCTATGTTGCGACATCGAGGGCAGTATGCATTGTTCAAGGGTGTGTCGTGACATCAAAAGTATTATAGCAATTTTGGCATTCTGCTCCCTCGTTGTAACATCAAACTTCCCATGTTGTGACACAATGACCAGTATTGAGTTTCTACGCCCTTAAATGGTCTCATGAACATTTACTAAGTACGTTAGCTTGCCTTTAGGCCTTATTCATCCCCTAAGGTTAATAAAAGACTCAAAATATGCTTTTTATTGAATTTAAATTAAAATATTAAAACTTAACTAAAACATAATAAAAGTGATTGTATTCAAGCTCCTCAAGTACGAAAACTAGTTTAATCTACTACATCGATTTACGGAAAATCAATAAGACACATGCATCATCTTAATGCATATCATACTATTGCAAAAATGTTTTCAAACATTTTCTTAATGCAAGGATATTAATATATGAATGTTTTATTTTCAGTTCGAAAATGACACCAACTCCCTTATTGAACAAACATACTCATTAAACACAAATTGAACTAAAATAACTATATCGAATGGAAAAGGAAACTGATGATTGTCCTAGTTGTGAGAAACTTAATATAGTTCTTGATAATATGCGCCCATCGACCACACAAGCTGAGGCTAGAAAATGTTGGGAGGAGTCTGATGAGATAACTCATTGCTATAAGCTAGCAAGCTTGACCAACACCCTATATAAGTAATTAGAGAGTTGTAAGACTGCCAAAGCGGTTCTGGATAAGCTAGAAGACATGTTCAGAGGCCAAGATGCCTTGACTGGATTGTCTACTATAAATGCATGGTCATGCTCAAATAGATTGATATGATTTGTTTATTGTAGTCTACTTAGAATATCAAGAAATATGATATTGGACTATACAAGTGTGACTATACCATGACTTATGTCCAATATAGATATAAATGATAAAATGATATAATATTTGAAAAGTTTATCACAAAAAGGTTATGTCAAATCACGACTTCTTGTAACTTGGGTAGTAATGATGCATTGTTAGATGCCACTCATTGCTTTTAAAATTAGAGATGTTCTAGTATTACTACTAATGTTACAAGAACCTACAGGGTAACACCATATGGTTAAAGCAAAAAGACTTCATGCAAATACATTGTGTGTATACCCTCCAACATACATCTTTGGCGGACTGTATCACCTGGCAGATAGTATCACTTGGCGGATTGTATCATCTAGTGAATTGTATCACCTAGCAGATAGTATCGCCATGTGAATTATATTCTGTTGGAAGTTAATATTTGTGGAAGTTGATATTCTTTTGGAAAGAATATAAAATTTTACTATTGTCCATGATTTTTTCTAAAAGTATAAAGGAATTATGTTTTATTATAGGTGATTAATAAAAGGAACAAAATCCTTGGTGATATGGTAGGTAGTAAGAAAAACTGAAAGGGTCTAGCAACCATTTTGAAATTCTATCTAAAAAAGGTTTTAAGAGTTTTTGTTGTTCGTGCTTAATTGGGTGGACTATGTAGAGGCTGAGACATTATGTTGTGGCTTGGAATTGACACCCCAAAAGAAATCAGATTACTAAAGGTATATTTCCAATCTTGTTTCAACCCGTTTCATTCCTCGTACATGGAGCCTTGGTTGGTGACTATTAGAATAATTTTTTTGCTGCGCCACAGGCCTTACCTATGATCCAAGATTATAAATGCAAGGTTCATCTACATTTTGCTCAAATATAAAAGTCTTGATCGCTTGATCGAATCTTTGATTCCATGAGCGGTACACTTGCTTAAGTTCATATATGAATCTAAGTAGTTTGCAAATTATATACTCATTTGCTTTAGCTATATATCTAGCGGGTTGCATCATGTAGATGCTCTCTTCAATATAGTTATTCAAAAATGTTGTCTTGACATCCATTTGTCAAATCTCATAATCAAGAGCCACCGTAATGGATAGTAATATGCAGATTGAATTGAGCATGGCAACCGAAAAGAAGGTTTCTTTGTAATTGATGTCTTCTTTCTAAGTATAACCTTTTTCTATAATTCTGGCCCCATAAGTTCCACTTTTCCATCTCTATTTCTTTTCCTCTTGTAGATCCACTTACATCTTATGGGTTTTATCCCTTCTGGTAAGTCTTCAAGTTCCCACAATACATAGATGCCATCTCAACTTACATAGCTATTTCCCAGAGCTTGGAATCAACACTCTACATTGCTTCATCATATGTGAGTAGGTCATCATCTTCCCATTCAGTAGACTCAGTTCCACCAGATTGAAAGAATTCAGGCCTACAAGAGACCCTTCCACTACGACGAGGCTTCCTATGCTACAAACAGTTTGTAGGTCTACTATTAGGACTTGGTTTTGGAATTGTTTCAGTAGGGCTTTTTTGTATTTCCTGAAAGCTCCTCGAGTCCCTCTTTACTCTGAGGCTTAAAGTCTTTCATGTAACTTTCTTCAAGTAAAGTAGCATGAGTTGAGACTATAACAATTTGCCCTTTCTAGTTATAAAACAAACCACCATTTGTTCCCTTTGGATATCTTACAAACATGCACAATTCTATCCATGAGTCCAACTTCCTCGCATCTTTATCCAATACGTGGGTCGGGCATCTTCAAATCCTAAAATGAAAATCATTTGGCTTCCTGTCGTGCCACAATTCGTATAGGGTTTTCAATGTTGCCTTAGTTGGCACATCATTCAGAACATAGCAAGTTGTTTGAACAGCATATCCCCAAAAAGAGATTGGTAGCTTCGAATAACTTAACATTGAACATACCATGTCTAACAAAGTTTGTTTTCTTCTCTCTACCATGCTTTTCTTTTGTGGAGTGCCCAACGCGGTTAATTGGGATAGAATCTCATTTTCTATTATGTACCCTAAGAACTCATTAGATAAATATTCCCCACTACAATCAGACTGAAGTGTCTTTATGGGTAAACCTAGTTGTTTCTGCACTTTCGCCCAAAACTCTTTGAATTTATCCCTAACCCGTCTCCTTCGCTGGATTAGGGTTACAAAGTATTATAATGAGATTTTAAACCTTTAGCATTACATAGAAACAATATTCAAGAATAATTATAAATAAAAAAAACACATTCGATTTATAATTAGCATACACTTATGGGCCTTAAATCGTGTTTACGGGTCCTAAAATTTGTTTGGGAGCATTCTGGGATCAATTTGAAACAAAAAAGACATATTAGGAAAATTTTGAAAATAGGGGTCACATGGCCATGTGATAAAGCCCAGACCGTGTGGCTCAGAACATGGCCATGTATACAAATCGTGTAACTTATTTTGCTTGTGTAACATAAGATCACACGACCATGTGACCAAACAGTGTAACTCATTGTGACCGTGTAGCTCAGGGTAACACGGTCTTATTTCTAGGCCATGTAACTCTTTGTGCTCGTGTGAACCAACCTGTACAAAAACAAATAAGACATATGGTCGTGTGGATAGGCCATGTGTGACACACGGTCGTGTGACAACCCGTGTCTCAGGTTGTGTGCACCAACATTTACTTCCAAAACAAAGCTTATTTTACACCTATCTTGGGTATCAAGCCAAGCCTAAAACCAACCTTTAAACATCATCAAAACACATTTAGATAAGTCAAAACATGCCAATACCATACAACCTAAGTTCCTAACCAATGTGTTCTCATTGACACCACAATTCAACCACAACCAAATCATACATTCATCTTATCCAACTATTATGAACCATGAATTTTAATTACCATATCATACCATGCATAGTGACTTATATCATTCACTTCCAAAAGAGCCAAACCAAGGTAATTTGTAACATATTCATCCAAGTGAAATCAATTGGATTCATACACATTCATACACATATGTCATCAACTATTCCCAAGCATTTATAACTAATACAAACATATCCATATTCACATACCCAACATCCTATAAACACAACTTTCTCAAAAACTAACTAATACACAAAATGAAAATTTATAAGACTTATAACGACCTACGTATACTCCAAGACATAAAAAGAATACATCACCAATGTTGAGTTCGGGATTATTGTCAAATTCTAAGTCGATAATCAAAAATAGATACCTAACCTGCACGTAGAGGAATAATCAAATACCAAATAAATTTAATTAAACTCTAAGAGCTAAACATATACTATATTACAAGGAATATATTTAACCATTCTCAACTCATTCTATTATATAACTCTTTAGTCAAATTCATTCATTAGATCGATTTTACGTAATCAACAATCATACCATTATGGCACCTAGTGCCTAACGGCTATGACGTAGTAAGGTTTTGCACCCAATGCTAGTTGGATGTACTAAAAAAGTTGTGACCTGCACTAGTCAGTTCAACCAACAAAGTTTTGCACCCAGCGCTGGTCAGATAAATTGACAATTGTTGTGCCCTGCACAAGTCGAATAAACCGACGATGTTTTGTGCCCAGCGCTGGTCAGATAAACTGACAATTGTTGTACCCTGCACTGATTGGTTATACCAACATTACAAATCTGTCAGTGTGCCCAACACTAGTTGGTAAAACTGAGAAATATATACATAATTACTATATTTTCACAATCTCTCATTTCATATTTTAACCATTTGCATCAAATGACTATAATTAATTTCCTTGATTTATTCTCTAACCTTATATGTATAACTTCATAAGTCATCATTTCAACTACCAATCGATTACATATATAAATATAATTATTTATTAAAGTAACAGTTAAATTAATTAAAATAAATAATAGAGTTCGAGTTCAATGGCTACGAACTTACCAAAATTACGTTAGTTTCTGATGATTGAGGTTGATTTTTCAAAAACTTTATCCTTCCCTTAGTTAACGACTACTTTACTCGTTTCTTGATCTAAATATGATAATTTAATTCAATTAACTATCTCAAAACCACAATAATTCGACTTAAGCAATCTATCTCATAACTATATTTATACATTTAACTTTCAACAATTGGCATTTACACAACTTAGTCCTTATCATAAAAACTAACTGAATCACATCCTTATCTAATTTCCTTAACTAACCAAATGTACATATGATTCACTTACAGTCCCTAGACTCTTGAAATTTATAATTTAAGACCATGCTATTTTAATTTATGACATTTAACTCCTTGAAAGCTAACACTAGCAAGAATCACTACCTAAGGTAATAATTTCTCATACCATAAGATTTAATCACTCAACCAACATTTCCAACACAATAAACAGTCTCAAAACAATCCCTATACTCATCATATTTTATCCATTTAGTCCCTCAATTAGCTTAGTCTAGCTTCAAAGGTTCCAAAAATGCAAAATCTATTAGAAATGAAAGTATAAACCACTTACATGCAAAGCATTCAACAACCAAAGCTTAAGTTTCCCCCCTATGGTGTGTTTTCGGTGAAGAATAGAGCATTAGAGAAGATGGCCACTTAAGTTTTATTTTATCAAAGTTTTCTCTTATTTTCTTATTCCAATTTTATAATTTAAGCATATTTAATTTACAACTAAATCAATCCATGTACATCGACTATCTTGATATTTGGTATTATTATCCATTAAATCCTTTAAACTTCCTTTTCACATCAATTTATCACATTTACTAATAACTCTCAACTTTCACGTCTATTACACTTTAATCCTTTTTACTTAATTAGCTATTTAAACATTAACATTTCACCACCAAAATTTTATACGACATCCATAATACCATATAAATTGTGGTCCCAAAACCTTTACACCCGATACCACAAAAAAAAGGGTCGTTACATTTCACTCTTGCGATGCATCAAGTATACATACCCATATTTGGAATAGTCATCAATAAATGTTACATAATGCTTGTAACCACCTCTTACACTAATGCTCATGAGGCCACAGACGTTAGTGTGCACAAATTCTAGGGTTTTTCGGCCCTCATTCCTTTTACATTAAAAGATCACTTAGTCACTTTTCCTTGCAAGCAATATTCACATTATGGAAGAACAACTTATTTAAGCAAACTTAAGATATCATCTTTCACATGAGAAGTTTTAAGTCTTTTATTCGACATTTTAGTCTCAAGCAATGTGCACATCTTTGATTTGATAAAATAGAGATTATTTGAAATCCATCCATTACTGATAAGATTTCAATTTCTAAATATTGTAATTTCCTTATTAAAAGTCACGATTAATTCATCGTTATATAAACATGCAAAAGAAAATAAGTTTCTTTTAAAACTTGGTACATAGAAAATTTCTTTTTAAAAAATCTTCCTAAAATTATAAAAATAAATATGTACGTCTCCCACTGCTTCAGTTGCCATACTTGTTTTGTTCCCGATCGACAATGATAAGCTCTTATCTTTAATATCTTTCATCTCCTCAAAAACCCTACAAAGAAACACAGACATGATTAGTGGCTCCCAAATCAATGACCCAGTGGTCTATTGAGTCTTCCACTAAACAAACTTCTATCATCAAGAGTTTCATACCTTCTCCTTTGGTAGCTAGGTATTCTTTCCATTCTTTACAGTTTGCCTTGAAGTACCCTTTCTTGCTGTAGAAGAAACATTTAGACTTAGATAAGTCTTTTGGCTTTCTGGTTCTCTTCCTTTCCACTTGTGGTGGCCCAAAGACCTTAGTCTTGCCTTTTTTAGTGCACTTTCCCTTCCCCTTTGAGGAAGAAGCGACGACTATATTCACTCCTGATTTTCGGACAAGTTGACCGTCATTCAACATCAACTCATAGGATTGTAACTCCTTCATGGGTTGTGTAAATATCAAATGTTTATTGCCAAGGTTATATGCAGCACGAAAACCAGTAAAATCCTTGGACAAACTTTTGAACACCATCTCTATTTGGGTGTTTTGGTCTAGATTAGCCTCATTGTCCACGGCCTCAGCAAAGTAGCCTATAATAGTGATCGTATGCTCTTTGACTGGAGTGTTGGACTTTTGTTGGGCATTCATTAAGCTAGTTATAGTAGACTGCCAAACCAAGGTAGCTTGGCCTTCGAACATGTCTTCTAGCTTATCTAGAATCGCTTTAGCAGTCTTACAACTCTCCAGTTGCTTATACAGAGTGTTGGTCATGTTTGCCAGAATATAGCAACGAGCTATCTCATCAAACTCTTCCCAACATTTTCTAGCCTCAGCTTGAGTGGCTGGAGTGCACTTAGAATCAAGAACTATTTTAAATTTCTCATAGCTCAGGACAACTACCAAGCTTCTTTTCCATTCCTTATAGTTGTTTCCATGCAGTTTGTTTTTAATGGGTATGTTTAATAAGGGAGTTGGTGTCATTTTCGAACTAAAAAAAATTCATATATTAATATCTTTGTATTAATAAAATGTAACACACCTAACCTGTATCTGTCGCCAGAATAGGGTTACAAAGCATTAACAAAAAACTGTAACATAAAAACATTAATTTCCAAACATTTCATTAATCATATCATATCCCATTCAAACATATGCATATCATCCCTTATCTAAGCCCTCGAGGCCTTAGAAACACTTTAAAAATAATTCTAGACTAAATTGAAAACATTCAGAGCTTAATGGAAAAAGATAGAAAATTTCACACTGTAGAGGTCACACGGCAGTATGGCTAGGCCGTGTGACTCACATGGATAAGACATATGCCCCTATCTCAGGTCGTGTAACATTTGAAATAGGGACACATAGCCATGTACCAGCCCGTGTTCGTGCCTATGTAACTAACTGACTTAGGTCACACGGCCAAGCCACACACCCGTGTGCTAGGCCGTGTAACATTCAAAATGGCCTCACACGCCCGTGTGCCAACCGTGTGCTAAGCCATGTAACTGTCTAACTTGTAACCCTTTTAAACCTATAGGGGACACACGACTGTGTTGCATGGCTATGTGTCACACACGGTTGAGACACACTTCCTTGTCTTAGGTCATGTTGACATGAAATTGGCTAAAATCAAGTCGTTTCTATCACCCCTTTCAAGCTTGAACTTAAACACATTTTGCACTTATGATCAAGGCAGCATACACATACCAAAACAGACGTAATATGACAAATTCGAATGACCAAATTTCATTCAACCAATATGCCATATAAAGCACTTCAAAAGCAAGCATTCAACTTGATACGAACTGCTCCAAGGGCTCAACTAATTCCATTTGTGATCCAATCGAGCTACCCGCTGGTCCAATTACTAGAGCTAGAGCTAAGAAATTTAAAGAAGCAATTTTAGCCTTAGTGAACGAGTTTGGGAGGAAGCTTCAACTAAACTCGTCAATCAAGCTTAGGATGGCTCATCAAGTGCCCCGTGCATTCTACTTAAAACCGAATTTCAATCTAGCTAGCTAATTAGTTGCTGAATAAGACTTCAACATCTTTAGCCATTTCAATTATATTAACTATATTTTAATTTCCTACAGCATTATTACATGTCTGATTGTTTTTGTACAAGTCTATTAATCGTGTCATTGCTTGTTCGACATTTATATTTGTCTTAGTTTGATTTATATCTATTAAGTATGCTATAATTTGGACAGCATCAATGCATGTTTTAAGTCAGACCTATTAACTATGCTCTATTCGGATAGCCTTAATGTATGTTAATAAGTCAGACTCTTTAATTGTGTCTTAGCTTATTACACATTTAATTTGTGTTTAGTTTGTCTTATTGATGCTTTTACCCAAGTTTAAATTTGTTCTTGCGGGTTATTAAATAGGCGGATGCACATTCATGTATTTTCCAGATTCGTTGAAGCTTATTTAATGAAAAACATGCACCAGATTATGCATCAACTTTGGAAGCTGTTTGGTGCATTCATTCAGGTGACCATTCATGAAACGAAGAGGCAACAAATATGAGCTGACCAGCTAGCACCTCAATTGACCATTCAGTATTTGGTGTTCACACCAAAGAACTCTCCAAACTTGACTATTCACACCTAAGCGCCATTCGTTTGCCACCAAATACAATCACCAGCCGATTCTCCATTCGATGAACCTTAAAAAATTAACTCCAGCTCATAACAATATTAACCGTCCAAGTTAATGCTTCCTTCAGCTCAACCATTAACTCTTCTCCAAAGGCTGTTCGGGAACACCAATTGACAAAGCTTCAAGTTTATTCAAGAACTTCAATAGACAAGCTGATCATTAAGCCATTTAATGAAATGTTCAGCTGAATTAAGTCAACTATCTTTATTTAAGTTGTAACTATCCTTATATCCATTCAGCTGGACCTTTAACAGCCTATAAATAGCTTGCTTGTAACTTGTAAAAAAAACTTTTGATCCTTTTATGAAATGTATCATATTTATGAGTTGTTCAGCTCTCGTTGTTCTTGGTGATACAATTTGACTTATCTAGCTTGCTAGTGGAGTCAATATGTTTCCTTCTTTGAACTTATCACTCTTTGAGTGTAGCGTTCACCCATTCATATCAACTGGTTCCTATCTTCCTAGATAGAGGGTCATGATCCAATCCAGCTATTCATTGATCCCCTTAATAGCCCTATAAGATTCAAGTCTCTATTCCTTAAAAGAGGTTCTTTCTTCCACTGTTAAGAACGAATTCCATCTCTCCACAAACTTATCTTTCAATTGCCTTCTTTGTTTTATACTATAAACCTTTGTAACAACTTTTGTAAAACAAAAAATTCTTGTTACTTAATTTTACGATCGGGCAACAAACGCCTCAAATTCGACAATGAATATGAGTTTGTATCATTTGGTATTTGAGCTAATTTCAATTAAGTACGTATTTTTGTTTTCTTACTCTCGAGAAAAAGAATATAAAAAAGAATTGAATATAAAATAATTTATGTACAAAAAAAAAGGTTTTGCATACAAAATTACAAATTGCAAAAGGGGAGTTCAGTTTTGTGTAATTTCAAACAAAAAGAAAGCTAGTTTGCAAAGTGTGAAAATTTCCCGATTCTGAATTATTGTTTTACTTAAACGATTTTTTCTAGCCACACTCCTTGAATCTATTTTCTTTCAAACCTATCTTGACCCAACATCATACCTTTTATTTTTAACCCCTTTGAAGCCGACCTACAAGGCTTCCTGATAAGTCTAAGGTAATAATTAAGAACTTCAAGAAATGAACTTGAGAGGAAAAAGGCTAGAGTGAAGAGGTCATCAAAAAGGTAAAAGCCAATTTTGAGTGAAAATATGAGTGGAGTGTTCAAATTTCTGTTTCTTTTTCAGAGAATTGGTGAGATTTTGAAGTGAGGTTTTAAATCAAAATATCAAGAAGTCCTGAACAAAATGTTGTTGGTGGAGGCGCATCCAACACTGCCAAAGGTGGTGGCATACTGCCTATAAGGAATGTAGTCGGTGGAGGTGTGCTCGACTTGCAATACCAAGCCATGCTTTGAGAAATGACCCGATTGCTACAAAAGCAATTGGAACCTATTCAAGAACGTATGGATTGACTCGAAGATAGAACTCAACGAGAACACACTCCTCTGAATCCAATAAGAGAAAGAGGTCGACCGTGGCAACATGACAATGATCTTTATGAGGCCAACGATGTGGAGAGCGATCAAGCCTCTAATCATAGTGAAAGACATCGAGGCCAACAGAATTGAGGGCCAAGGGAGCGAGAACGAGTCGATAACGACTCGAAGAACATCAAAATGGCCATTCTACCTTTTCAAGGTAGAACTAATCCTGAAGCTTACTTGGAACGGGAGAAAAAGATTGAGTTAGTGTTCAAGTGCCATAACTATTCTGAGAGTAAGAAAGTCAAGCTTACCGTGATTGAATTTTCTGATTACGCCATTATTTGGCGGGATCAGCTTACTTTGAGTCGACAAAGAAAGGGTGAGCGTCCGGTGTCCACTTGGCCGGAGGTGAAGGCTATTATGCGAAAACGTTTCATTCCCACTTACTATCACCGAGAACTATATCAAAAGCTGCAAAGCCTTACCTAAGGCAACCGTAATGTCGAAGATTACAATAAGGAGATGGAGGTAGCCATGGTTCGTGCTGATGTGGAGGAAGATCGTGAGGCTACCATGGCACGGTTTCTTACCGATCTTAACTGAGACATTGCCAACATCATGGAATTATAACATTATGTCAAAGTCATCGACATGGTCTACATGGCAATTAAGGTGGAGAAATAATTAAAGAGAAAAGGTGTCACCGAGCCTTTCCCAACACCACTACAACATCTAGGTGGGGACAAGGTGTTAGCAAAAAAGAAGGCCCAAACCAAACTAAAAAGCCTGTTGGAGCCACAAAGCTTAACAAGCAAAGTGGTGAAATAAGCAAAGGGAACACAAAGGCTGCTCCTAGCTGATCCCGAGACATCAAATGCTTCAGGTGTCTTGGAATAGGTCACATAGCCAGCCAATGCCCCAATTGAAGTGCTACGTTCATAAGAGATGATGGAGAAATTGAATTCGAAGGTGAACAAGAGGAAGAGACTAATGAGCCGACCGAGGATGAAGAAGACTTGTAATATGCTGTTGATGGCAAAGTCTTTGTCATCAAGCAGAGTCTAAACCTTCAAAGTGTGGAGAATGAGTAGCAATGAGAAAATATCTTTCATACTCGCTGCCATGTCCAAGGTAAAGTCTACAATGTCATCATTGATGGTGGGAGTGCACTAATGTGGCCAGCGTTATGATAGTGGAAAAGCTTGGTTTAACCACTACTAAGCATCTGCACCCTTACAAGCTGCAATTGCTCAATGACGAGGGTGAACTCAAGGTCAAAGAACAAGTGCTCGTTACCTTTTCTATTGGCAAATACTAAGATGAGGTTGTATGCGATGTGGTACCTATGCACGCCGAACATCTGCTGCTAGGAAGGCCATGGCAATTCGACCGAAAGGTTATCCATGATGGTTATGCCAATAGGTATATGTTTAAGCACCAAAGGAGGAACATAACCTTAGCCCCTCTTACATCGAAGCAAGTGTACGAAGAACAACTTAGGTTGAAAACTTCTATTGTACAATTGAGAGTGAGTGATCAAGAAAAGAAAAATTAAAAAGAAAAGAAAAGAGATAGTGAGTTTGAAAAGTGGAATCTTTATGCGAGAGAAAAAGAGGAAAATGAGATCGAAGAAATAAAAGAAAGTAGGAAAAAGAAAGAGAGACTAAAAAGAAAACGAGTGAAGAAGAAGAGAATACTTAAACAAGGGAAAAGACTATTTTTGCTAACTCACATTCGAGTTTTCCTTTTAATTTCTCTCCATTTCAGGTTTACAAAATTCCACCCAAGGACGAACTCCAACTTCATTACCTTACCGATGAGAGATGATTCCAATTAATCGAAAAAGGTAAGCTGGAAGGTGAGAATATTCTTCAAATCCTTCAAGGTAAGCAAGGTAAGGCATCTTTTGAGGTTCAATCAAGTTGAATTTCTTTAAATTTCATTGAAAAGTGTGCCAATGTCTATAATCTTAAAAAAAATTCTTTACGACAACCTATTTTATTTGTTGGATTGAGTTGTTGATTTTGTTCTGAATAGTGTCTTAATGTGCTTCTTCCATTATTTGTTTTGTGTTGATTCGAATAACATCAAACTGCAAGATGGTTTGGACATTATTGTTATTGGTTTAACTATAAGCCAACTAAATTTGATTGTCCTATGTGATAAATAATTGACACATGAAGGGCTTAATATGTTCAATTTAGAATGCTATGAGAATTCTTTAACTCCATGCGAGCCAGTTTAATGGATATCGCTACCTATTCGAAGGAATTTTGAAAGTTTTGATTGTTTGCACATACCTATGCCTAAATCCTATTTTTCTAGAATGTTTGAATTGTTGCTGAATGAAAATTTCCTATTGTATTCAAAAATAAGTGATCCCAACTATGTGTTCGAACCTGGAGCAAGTTTCCCTAAGTTATTTTTGAGAGATCGTGAGCATCATAATTCTATTTTATATAGATGTGTAGGTCACTTTCATTTGCTCCATGATTTATCATTATTTTCGAAAACAAAATATGTGAACTTTGCTGATGTACAAAGTCAAAATCAATTCTTTGATTTTGGAGACTACTGTTCTACATTGTTGTTAAAAGGACTTAAGCATGTTTTGCATGATTACAACTCTCAAATACTTCATGTTCTTTCTTTGTTGCCAGCCCTAAAATTTTCATGCCAAATTGAAATGGTTAGACAAAGTTTTGTTTTTAATCCTGGAGTCAATTTGAGTTTCAACCTATTTGACTTGTCTCCTTTTGATATAGGCAACGATTTGAGGACAAATCACCTAGAAGAGAGGGGATGATACGAACTCGTCCAAGGGCTCAACTAATTTGGTTAGTGATCCAATCGAGCTACCAGCTAGTCCAATTACTTGAGCTCGAGCTAAGCAATTTAAAGAAGCAATTTTAGCCTTAGTTAAATGAGTTTGGGAGGAAGATTCAACTAAACTCGTCAATCGATCTTGGGATGGCTCATCAAGTGCCCCGTGCATTCTACTTGGAACCGAATTTCAATCTAGCTAGCTAATTAGCTATTGAATAAGACTTAAATGTTTTTAGTCATTTCAATTATATTAACTATGTTTTAATTTCCTACAGCATTATTATAGGTCTGATTGTTTTTGTTTAAGTCTATTAATTGTGTCATTGCTTGTTCGGCATTTATATTTGTCTTAGTTTGATTTATGTCTACTAAGTATGTTATAATTCAGACAGCATCAATAGTTGTTTTAAGTCAGACCTGTTAACTATGCTCTATTTTGGACAGCCTTAATGTATATTAATAAGTCAAACTCTTTAATTGTGTCTTAGCTTATTACACATTTAATTTATGTTTAGTTTTTCTTATTGATGCTTTTAACCGAGTTTAAATTAGTTCCTGTAGGTTATTAAATAGGTGGATGCACATTCATATATTTTCCAGATTCGTTGAAGCTTATTTAATGAAAAACATGCATCCGATTATGCATAAACTTTGGGCGTTGTTTGGTGCATTCATTCAGGTGACCATTCATGAAATGAAAAGGTAATAAATATGAGCTGATCAGCCAGCACCTCAATTGATCATTCAGTATTTGGTGTTCACACCAAAGAACTCTCCAAATCCAATTGTTCACACCTAAGGGACATTCATTTTCCACCAAATACATTGACCAGCTGATTCTCCATTCGGTGAACCTTAAAACATTAACTCCAGCTCATAACAATATTAACCGTCCAAGTTAATGCTTCCTTCAGCTCAACCATTAACTCTTCTCCAAAGGCTGTTCGGGAACACCAATTGACAAAGCTTCAAGTTTATTCAAGAACTTCAATAGACAAGCTGATCATTAAGCCATTTAATGAAATGTTCAGCTGAATTAAGTCAACTATCTTCATTTAAGTTGTAACTATCCTTATGTCCATTCGGCTGGACCTTTAACAGCCTATAATTAGCTTTTTTGTAACTTGTAAAAAAAACTTTTGATCCTTTTATGAAATATATCATATTGTGAGTTGTTCAACTCTCGTTGTTCTTGGTGATTCAATTTGACTTATCTTGCTTGCTAGTGGAGTCAATATGTTTCCTTCTTCGAACTTATCACTCTTTGAGTGTGGCGTTCACCTATTCATATCAACTGGTTCCTATCTTCCTAGATAGAGGGTCACGGTCCTATCCAGCTATCCATTGATCCCCTTAATAGCCCTATAAGATTCGGGTCTCTATTCCTTAATAAAGGTTCTTTCTTCCGCTTTTAAGAACGAATTTCATCTATCCACAAACTTATTTTTCAATTGCCTTCTTTGTTTTAAACTATAAACCTTTGTAACAGCTTTTGTAAAATGAAAACTTCATGTTACTTAATTTTACGATCGGGCAACAAATGACTCAAATTCGACAACAAATATGAGTTCGTATCACAACTTAACTACACAAACTCATAATTGGTCCCCTTGGTACCATTTTAAAACATACCATACTTGACTTATACCATGTCAATATAACTTACCATTTGAACCATTGTTCTCATGCATCTCAAGTACACATACACCTAAACTTATACATATTTGACCATATTGAACTACACCAACATATTGCAAAAATTCCAAACTTACCCCTTGAGTCATAAAATCATGCATCAACTTAACCATATTAACACCAACCATCAAGATACCATAAGTACATTAACCA
>CM025252.1:15413296-15428840 GCA_013677275.1 Gossypium schwendimanii
TTTTTTTATATTCAATCACAGTGCCAAAAATATGTATGTAAAATTTCAGATCAATCAGACAATGTTTACACACTCAAATGAAATTTTTTTGAAAAATTTTCTGGGTAAAACTACTGTTTGTGCTTTAAAAAATTGAGAACAGCTTAGAAATCAACCAAGAACACCCAAAATGCCCAAAATCTGATACCAAAATCACATATGTAAGTTTTTTTAAGTGCAAATTGAAGTATTCTTTGGGGTTCAATTACATGTTCTTGATTCCCCAAGAACCCTTATTAACACTTATTCATATTCTCAATTTGATTCTTTGCTGATTTGGGGATTTTTATTTCAGATCTGGAAATTCAAAGTTCTAAGCTTTTAGTGTCTGTTTCGTTTCAGATCTGTTCGTTTAGAGCCTCGTAGGAGTTTTCTCGTGACTTGGTAACTCGATCTTGGTCCGCGCGCAACCCCCTATCATGATCTACTCTTGAATTTTCTAGAATTCTCCATGTGCATTGAAGATGTTGAAAGTCCCTTCTAGATGCCTTGGAAATTCAGCCAAATTATTGAAGGAGCTTGGGAGCTAGTGATGCATGAAGGTTTGGCCTAGAAGCTTGGGAAAGCTTTAATGGAGACTCCTTGATGAGCTGAATAGCTTGTATACTTTTAAGAGTGTTTTGGGGTTCTCCAACAGCCACATGGTGTGAACAAAGTAATAGGAACAGCCATGTGTGTGAACACATGGAACTGAATGGCCAAAAGGGTGGGGAATGACCTAGCTGCTGCTGGTGTCTTCCAAGGTGCTTTGGTTAGATGAAAAAGCTGCTTTGAAAAGTGAAAAAGTAGCCCCCAAGAGACCTTTGCTGTTCACGAAGGGGGTGCATAGAGGAGAGCAAACAGCAGCAGCCCCATTGAATGTCGTCCATGGCAAATTCCTGGACCAATTTAAAACATCCATTAACTCTTGTTTTAGGACAAAATAAATTCATGCAACATGACAACATAAATTCGGCAACTACTTAGGATACATTTAATTTATGCATGAACTAAGACATATTAATTAACTATATTAATTTCAGCTGGCCTAAGACACATTAAAAACTTGTATTAAACTAAGACAACTTAATATATTTACTAATTACAACATATTAATACTTGAATTTAAGATGTCCAAAATTTGGACAAATTAAAGCAAATTAATGTATTAAATTGAAATTTAACTAATTAACTAACTTAATTAATTTATTCTAGCAACTTTAAATGCAAGAAATTAAATAAATTGCAATCTAGCTCAATGAGCTAGCTAAGTGCCAAATTGAGCCCCCTTAAGCTATCACGAGCTAAGTTAGCTTGTAGAAAAATGCACATCAAACTACTTGAGCTAGCCACTTGATGTTTGACCATTCCTTCGATCCAAACTCGACCAATGTAGCTTGCCACGGCTTCTTGAAACCTCTTGGCACAAGCTCGAGTAATTGGCCCTGATGGCAGCTCCATAGGTTCAGCATCTAGCTTCATGGGCGAGCTCGCATCATATATTAACCATCCAAGTTAATGCTTCTTTCAGCTCAACCATTAAGTCTTCTCCAAAGGCTGTTCGGGAACACGAATTGACAAAGCTTCAAGTCTGTTCAAGAACTTCAATGGACAAGCTGATCATTAAGCCATTTAATGAAATGTTCAGCTGAATTAAGTCAACTAGCTTCATTTAAGTTGTAACTATCTTTATGTCCATTCGACTAGACCGTTAGCAGCCTATAAATAGCTTATTTGTAACTTGTTAAAAAGACTTTTGATCCTTTTATGAAATATATCATATTTGTGAGTTGTTCAACTCTCATTGCTCTTGGTGATTCAAATTGACTTATCTAGCTTGCTAACTTGCTAGTGGCGTCAATTTGTTGCCTTTCTGAACTTATCACTCTTTGAGTGTGGCGTTCACCCTTTCATACCAACTGGTTCTTATCTTCCTAGATAGAGGGTCACGATACTATCTAGCTATCCATTGATCCCCTTAATAGCCCTATAAGATTTCAGTCTCTATTCCTTAATAGAGGTTCTTTCTTTCGCTGTTAAGAATGAATTCCATCTATCTACAAACTTATTTTTCAATTGCTTCTTTGTTTTAAACTATAAACCCTTGTAACAGCTTTTGTAAAACTAAAACTTCTTGTTACTTAATTTTATGATCGAGCAACAAACTACTCAAATTCATCAACGAATACGAGTTTTATCATTTAGAACTAGAGCTAGTAAAATTAAGTATATTTTATCATTTTTCATACTCCCGGGATTGAAGAAAATATAAAAAATTGAATATAAAAAAATTCATGTATAAAAAAATGCTGTGCATAAAAAGTGCAAATTACAAAAAGAGAGTTCGGTTTTGTGCCATTTCAAACAAAAGAAAAAGCTAGCTTGTAAAAGTGTGAAATTTTTTATTATGAATTATTGTTTTACTTAAACGACTTTTCCAGCCCCTTGAATCTATTTTCTTTCAAACCTACCTTGACCCAACATCATAGCTTTTGTTTTTAACCCCTTTGAAGCTGACCTACAAGGCTTGCTGATAAGTCTAAGGCAATCATTAAGAACTCTGAGAAATGAGCTTAAGAGGAAAAAGTCTAGAGTGGAGAGTTCATCAAAGAGGTAAAAGCTAATAGTCGAGCGAAAACACGAGTGGAGTGCTCAGCTTTGTTTTCTTCACGAGGATTGGTGAGTATTTGTGATGAGGTCTTAAAACAAAATGTCAAGAAGTCCTAAAATAAATGTTGTTGGTAGAAGCACATCCAACACTGCCGAAGGTGGTGGCAAGTGTCCTATAAGGAACATAGCGAGTGGAGGTGTGCCAGACTTGCAATACCAAGCCATGCTTCAAGAAATGACCCGATTGCTATAACAGCAATTGGAACCTATCCAAGAACGTATGGACTGACTCAAAGAGAGAACTTAATGAGAATACACTCCTCTGAATCTAAGAAGAGAAAGAGGCCAACCATGGTAACATGACAATGATCTTTATGAGGCCAGTGATGTGGAGTGCGATCAAGCCTCTAATCGTTGTGAAAGATGTCGAGTTCAACGGAATCTAGGGCAAAGGGAGTGAGAATGAGTCGATAATGACTTGAAGAACATCAAAATGGCCATTCCACCTTTTCAAGGTCAAATCGATCCTGAAGCTTACTTGGAATGGGAGAAAAAGATCGAGTTAGTGTTCGAGTGCCATAACTATTCTGAGAGTAAAAAAGTCAAGCTTGCTGCGATTGAATTCTCTGATTACGCCATTATTTGGTGGGCTTACTTTGAGTCGAAGAAGAAATGGTGAGAGTCTAGTGTCCACTTGGGCAGAGATGAAGGCTATTATGCGAAAATGGTTCATTCCCACTTACTGTCACTAAGAACTGTATCAAAAGCTGCAAAGCCTTACCCAAGGAAATTGTAGTGTCGAAGACTACTATAAGGAGATGGAGGTAGCCATGATTCATGCCGATGTGGAGGAAGATCGCGAGGCTACCATGGTGTGGTTTCTTACTGGTCTCAACTGAGACATTGCCAACATCCTGGAATTGCAACATTATGTCGAAGTCATCGATATGGTCCACATGGCAATTAAGGTGGAGAAATAATTGAAGAGGAAAGGTGTCACCCAAGCCCTTCCCAACACCACTACAGCATCTAGGTGGGGACAAGGTGTTAGCAAAAAATAAGGCCCAAACCAAACTAAAGAGCCTGTTGGAGCCACAAAGCTTAACAAGCCAAGTGGTGAAACAAGCAAAGGGAAGATAAAGGCTGTCCCTAGCCCAACCCGAGACATCAAATATTTTTGGTGTCTTGGAAGAGGTCATATCGCAAGCCAATGTCCCAATCGAAGTGCCATGTTCATTCGAGACGACAGAGAGATTAAATCTGAGAGTGAACAAGAGGAAGAGCCCAATGAACCATCTGATGAAAAAGATTTGCAATATGCTATTGATGGTGAAGTCCTTATCATCAAGTGGAGTCCAAACCTCTAAGGTGTGGAGAACGAGCAGCAATGAGAGAAGATCTTCCACACTAGCTGCCATGTACAAGGTAAAGTCTGTAATGTCATCATTGATGGTGGGTTGCACTAACGTGGCCAGCGCTATAATGGTGGAAAAGCTTGGTTTAACCACTACCAAGCATTCGCACCCTTACAAGCTGCAATGGCTCAATGACGAGTGTGAACTCAATGTCACTCAACAAGTGCTCGTTGCCTTTTTTGTTGGCAAATACCAAGATAAGGTTGTATGCGATGTAGTACCTATCCACGTCAGACATCTGCTACTAGGAAGGCCATGGCAATTTAACTAAAAGGTTATCCATGATGGTTATGACAATAGGTATATGTTTAAGCACCAAGGGAAGAATGTAACCTTAGCCCCTCTTACACCGAAGCAAGTGTACGACGAAAAACTTAGGTTGAAAACTTCTATTGTACAATCGAGAGTGAGTGATCAAGAAAAGAAAAATTAAAAAGAAAAGAAAAGAGATAGTGAGTTTGAAAAGTGGAATTTTTATGCGAGAGAAAAAAAGGAAAATGAGATCGAAGAAATAAAAGAAAGTGTGGAAAAAAAAAGAGAGATTGAAAAGAAAATGAGTTAAGAAGAAGAGAATACTCGAATGAGGGAAAATACTATTTTTGCTAACTTACATTTGAGTTTTCCTTTTAATTTCTCTCCATTTCAGGTTTACACAATTCCACCCAAGGACGAACTCCAACTTCATTACCTTACCGATTAGAGATGATTCCAATTAATCGAAAAAGGTAAGCTGGAGGGTGAAAATATTCTTCAAATCCTTCAAGGTAAGCAAGGTAAGGCATCTTTTAAGGTTCAATCAAGTTGGAATTCTTTGAATTCCATTAACAAGTGTGCCGATGTCTACAATCTTAAAAAAATTCTTTACGACAACTTGTTTTGTTCATTGAATCGAGTTGCTGATTTTGTTCTAAATAGTGTCTTAATATGCTTCTTTCATTATTTGTCTTGTGTTGATTCCAATAACATCAAACTGTAAGATAATTTGGACATTGTTGTTATTGGTTCAACTATAAGCCAACTGAATAAACAATTGACACATCAAAGGCTTAATCAGTTCAATTTAGAATGCCATGAGAATTCTTTAACTTCATGCGAGCAAATTTTGTGAATATCGATTCCTGTTCGAAGGAATTTTGAAAGTTTTGATTGTTTACACATGCCTATGTCTAAATCCTATTTGTTTAGCATGTTTGCATTGTTGCTGAATGAAAATTTCCTATTGTATTAAAAAATAAGTGATCCCAACTATGTGTTCGAACTTGGAGCAAGTTTCCCTAAGTTATTGTTGAAGGATCGTGAGAATCATAGTTCTATTTTATATAGATATGTAGGCCACTTTCATTTGCTCCATGATTTAACATTATTTTTGAAAACAAAATATGTGAACTCTGCTGGTGTACAAAGTCAAAATCAATTCTTTGATTTTGGAGACTATTGTTCTACATTGAGGTCTAAAGGACTTAAGTATGTTTTGCATGATTATAACTCTCAATTACTTCATGTTTTTTCTTTGTTGCCAGCCCTGAAATTTTCATGCCAGAATGAAATGGTAAGACAAAGTTTTGTTTTTAATCTTGGAGTCAATTTGAGTTTCAACATATCTGACTTGTCTCCTTTTGATGTAGGTGATGATTTGAGGACAAATCGCCTTGAAGAGGGGGCTGATACGAACTCGACCAAGGGCTCAACTAATTCCGATCGTGATCCAATCAAGTTACCAGCTGGTCTAATTACTAGAGCTCAAGCCAAGCAATTCAAAGGAGCAATTTCAGCCTTAGTTGAACGAGTTTGGGAGGAAGCTTCAACTGGACTCGTCAATCGAGCTTGGGATGGATCATCAAGTGCCTCGTGTATTCTACTTGAAACCAAATTTCAATCTAGCTATCTAATTAGCTACTGAATAAGACTTAAAATTTTTTAGTTATTTCAATTATATTAACTATGTTTTAATTTCCTACATCAATATTACATGTCTGATTGTTTTTGTTTAAGTCTATTAATTGTGCCACTGCTTGTTCAGCATTTATATTTGTCTTAGTTTGATTTATGTCTATTAAGTATGTAATAATTCGAACAACATCAATGCATGTTTTAAGTCAGACCTATTAACTATGCTCTATTTCAGACAGCCATAATGCATATTAATAAGTCAGACTCTTTAATTGTGTCTTAGCTTATTACACATTTAATTTTTGTTTTAGTTTGTCTTATAGATGCTTTTAACTGAGTTTAAATTTATTCTTGCAGGTTATTTAATAGGTGGCTGTACATTCATGCATTTTCCAGATTCATTGAAGCTTATTGTAGAAGGATCATACACCCGATTGTTCATAAACTTTGGGGCTATTTGGTGAATACATTCAGGTAACTATTCATGAAATGAAGAGGCAACAAATTTGAGTTGATCAACCAACACCTCAATTGACCATTCAGTATTGACGTGACCACACCCCAAGGCTCTCCAAGTCCTAACCTCGATTCTATCGAGCTTCTAGAAGGACGAATGACCTGAGCTTCATGTAGGCACCTTCAAGAAGCTGTTTCAGCTTTATTTCTTCAACTTTGGAAGGAGAATCAGCTCATTGATGAAGATGAAGCTTAAGCCAACATCTTGAAGACTCCATGCACTTTAATGCAAGCTGACTATAGCTCAATTTCAACTGCCCAAGCTTCTTTCAGCTCCGATCAGTTCATTTGAGCTTAAACCAGCTTGTTTAAGCTCAGGTTAAATTATTTTCAACTCGTTTCATTTATTATTCACAATAACTAAGTATTAACTTTAATTAATTTAGCTTGATACAGCTCATGGCTGAATTCCCTAGCTCAAATAAGTTTGCTTATTGTTTCACATCTTTTGAGCTAGCTGAATTTAATTACTAGCTATGATCTTATTTAATTATTTTTAAATTTATCATTTACTATGTCTTGATGATTGTTTCGTCTAGTTCAGCCAAATATACTTTCAACGCATGATGTGCTAACCATTGCTTTCAACGCTAATAATAAGTGTTTTCTATTCTTTGCTGATTCTTTCTTGTTTTGAGTGTTTCATTTCAGATCTAATTGATTCTAAGTTTAATTTTCTATTTCGTGTCAGATCCAAGCATCTATCGTTTTCGTAGGGTTTTCCCTTGACTTGACAACTCGATCTTGGTCTGTGCACAACCCCTATCATCAATCGAACCTAGACAAGGCCATTGGCCTCCCATGCATTTACCAGCCATCAAGTTCATTTCCTTAGCCATGAAGCTGCCCATTGAAATCCATTCAGCATAACTTAGACATAGCTATTAAGGAATACATTTCTAGATTAGTTTAACTCATTTATAGCTGAATTACTTAGTCTTTAAGCTTGTTTATTCTGTCCATTCAGCTATCATATGTAGGATAGTTTGCTATTTCATTTTGTAGGGGACTTTTTGCCAAAATTATTAATCAAACTTTTGTTCTTGTGAGGTTTCTTCCTCTCCTATTTTGTTTGAGTCTCGAATTGACTTATCTAGCTCGCTAGTGGCTTCAACCCGACTCTTTGAACTTATCACCATTCTGGTGTGGTCTTCTTCCAACGGGTCAAGGTCTATCTTCTACCTTTCATATTTCCACCTTAAGTGATATAAGTCTCGGGGCAATACTCTCTATAGTATTGAATCATTCTTGAAACTTAAGTTCACTTTTCCATCTCTACCCTATCTATTAAATATAAACTTCTTTTTTTATTAAAAATCAAACCTACAGAATATCCAAATTTAGCCTATCATTTGAACCCTTTTAAAAAGTCTTCTGCTTAAACTTAATCAAACATCATTTTAAAATAATTCTAAACAAACTTCTCATTGATGATCGGGCAACTAAGTGAATTTGACTCAATCAACCGAGCTGGATCACGTCATTTAGTATCAGAGCTTGTAAAAATTAGGAGCACCGGCGTTTGTAGCTATTCCGAAAGATAGGTTTGTAAAAAAGTTTGAAATATTTTGAATTAAAAAAATCAAGTTGTATTCAAAAGAACTTTGTCTTGTTCTATTTGAAGTAAAAAAATATGAAGTAAAAAAAAGTTCGAGTAAAAAAAAAGTGAAGTGTTAAAAAAAATTGGTTTTGAATTTCGATCAAGTGAGTTTTTCTTCTTCTTATTCTACTTCCTAATGCCCCACCTAGCCTAATTTTTGTTTCAGCCTACCATTTCCCTAATTCATTATTCCCTTGTAACCACTTTTAAACTGAACCCAAAGTAGCAAATAGGTCTAAACGAGACGAATTACGAAATTGTGAGAGAAGAAAAGAGTGGTAAAAGGCACGAGTGAAAATATATCAAAGAAAAAGCCTTAAAAAATTGAGTACAAACACGAGTGTGAGTGAAAATTGTTATTTTCTTTTTGAGTGAATTGTGAGTTTTTGTAAGTGAGGTTTAATATCTTTATGTCTAAAAGTCCCAAAAGAAATATGGCAGAAAGACAACCTGTTCGAAATGTGCCAAATTTGAACATGCAAGCTTTATTGCACGAGGTTGAATATCTGTTTGACCGAAAGTTGGAGTCGATAGAAGATAGACTTAATCAAGTGGAAGGAAGAGCCCGATGAGAAAGGACTCCTCTAAGTCCACTTAGAAATTGTGGCTAATGATAAACTCAAGATGATGAATTATCTGAATCAAGTGATGCTGAGAACAATCAAGGCTCAAACATAATTGACCGTAGGAGAGGTCAATGTCAATATGGCAACAAAATCGAGAAAGGTATGATGACGATCTTAAAAGTATTAAACTAACTCATTCCTTCTTTCCATGGCCGTTCAGATCCGGAAGCTTATTTAGAGTGGCAAAAGAAAATTGAACTAGTATTCGAATGCTGCAATTATTCTGAGGCTAAGAAAGTCAGGTTGCCTGCTATTGAATTTTTTGATTATGCAATGATATGGTGGGATTAATTTGTTACAAGTCGAAGGCGAAATGGCGAGCGCCCTATCAACACTTGGGCCGAAATGAAGGCCGTGATGCGACGAAGATTCGTTCCTTCATACTATCACCGGGAGTTGTATCAAAAACTTAAAAATCTTACCCTAGGAAGAAAGTGATACGAACCGACTCGGTGATGTGAGTCGAGTCGTTGATGTACCCGATCGTTAAAACGGAGAAGTATCGTTCTTACTTAGAGTTTAAATGTGTTCGGCTGATTATAGACTTGCAAAGTGTTTTGAGAATAGGATAGGTGATGGTTCAGTTAAGAAGTGTTTTAGGGATGGGATAGGTGAGTGCTCGGCTAGAGATAGTAATAACGTAAGGCAATGTATATAGCAGTAATGGATAGGTAAACTTAAGGTCAAGAATGAACCAATACTATTAGTGAGTATTGACCCGAGACTTATTAACACTTAAGGTGATGGAAAGTTGATAAAAATGACCTTGACCCACTATCTATTAAGAGATAGGAGCCAAAGGTATCGGGGTTGAATCCACACTTGAGATTGAGTGATAAGTTCAAAGAAACAAGACAGACACCACTAGCAAGCTAGATAAGTCAGCTTGAGTCTAAAACGAAATAAGAGAGTTGAAAAACTCACAAAATGTTATAAACATTAATCAAAGGTTCAAAAAGTCCTCTACAAAGTGATTTCAGCCTGAATTTATAGGCATTACATGGGCAACTGAATAGGCATTCTTAGGAGCTAAGATAGTAGCTTGAAAATTCCAGAATTTTGGAGGAAGGTTCCTTGAAGCTTCCCATGCATGGAGAATGTCAATAGCTGCTTTTAGAAGGCTTAATTAAGCTGGAAAAATAAATGAAATGATTGGGAGCTGAATTGTAAAAATTAGGATCAACTAAGTTGCTTGAATCTCCTTTAATGGGCTGCTAGGTTCCGCCGAATGTGCTTGGAGTAATTAATCTACTTGGGTGACTTCAACGGCCATGAGGTGTGAACAAATGAAATGGAATTGTCATGCAAGTGTGAACGCACAAAACTGAATAGCCCCCTAATGTGAATGGAATAATTAGCTGGTGTGAACAACATTTAAAATGCTTTGGTAGCCAAATGGGTCTTCTTGGAGAGCTAGAGAGTTTGGATGAAAAGTCACTTGGGAAACTTCAACAATCAACACACCTTCTTTAAGTCTTCCATCCACCTAGGACGTCCAAGAGAAATGTACCTACAGCAAATACACTCAACAAATTAAATGCAATTTAAACACATTAATTCAGCAGCAAATAACACAATAAACCTGCGCATTAAATTCGGTAGCCACTTAGAACATAATTAAAGCATGTTTAAATTTTGGACAACTTAATTACTTAACTTAAATTCGGTTGGACTTTGGACAACATTAAATCATGCAATAAACTTAAACACATTAATAACATGCAATAAAGATAAAACAAATTTATCACAAAATTTAATATGTCCATATTTTTAATGTAAATTAACTAACTGAAACTAATTAACTAATCTAATTAATAAAACTAGCAGTAATTTAATTTTTTTATTCCAGCAAAATAAATGCAAACTTAAGAAAGCTAAAATTAGCTCATTGAGCTAAATTAAGCTCAACCAACTTGAATCGGGCTAATTCATCTAGCAAAGGATTGTGAGCAACACTTAGTGAGCTGAACCACGGCCGTTCCTGGCTAGGATCGTATCATTCCCCCTTCTTCAGAAGGACTTGTCCTCAAGTTGAGCCGTTGGATCACTCAAACGTAGCTCTTCTTACTCAACTTTCCTCGATTGAATGGGGTGAATGGCAATTGAGTCAACTGACAAGAATAGCCATGAGTTAGCAAATAGCAATGCAAACAAACTCGTAGTCCAATCATAAGCATAACAAAACAAGTATAACACATGCGAATGGACAGGTTCAAAATGACATGTTGACAATCATGCAAACAAATTAATTTACTCACTAATGCCTCATCAAATATTCAAAACAAAAATGGACATATTTTGAGGCATTCAAACGTCTCAAATTGTTTCCACAATTCATGATTAAATCGCTAGTAATAAATCAAATGGTAGACATAATCGTCACAAGTAGGTATTTGGAAAGATCCACATGATTCATGAATTGGCTTGGTTGGACATTGCAATTTCCATTTAATCATATGGTCTCCAACAAAATCACGATGATCAAAAATAAGAATCTTTTTATCAACAACCAAAACAGATAGATCATCAAGAAGCAAAATAGAACAACTAAGCATATCACAATCTAAGTGTTTGACAAAAGTTAAATGTTCAACATAATTTTTTATACCATCTGAGGAGATCAAAAATGTTTCAAGACTTTCAAGTGTTTTACCTTTTTTAGCAGAAAAATAAAGATCATTTTTACCTCGCTCGATCAGCACAAACCTTTGCTCCTCGTGATGCAATCTCAGTTTAGAGGATTAATCCGAGTTGGTTAGTTGCCCGATCGTTAAACGAAGAAGTATGACTTGGTTTTAAAGTTGGAATGAGAATAGGCTAAGTTTGGGTTTATGGAAATCAAGTTGGCTCGAAATAGAGATGGTAGATGTGTTTAGGTTAGGTTGGAAAGAAAATGGTTTAAGTTTGGTCGAAGATAATTTAGGTTTAGGCACGGAATGGTTTAGGTTTAGGTATGATTTGGTTTGGACTTGGATTTGGTCGAAAACAAAATGGTTGGAAAATGTGGTTGATGGATAGGAATTGGAAAAATTGGACTCAAAAGGTCAAGAATGAACCAACACTAAAGTTGAGTGTTGACCCGATATTTATAGGACCTTAGGGTGCTCAAAATGGTAAATTTGGGACCTTGACCCGATACTTAGGTAAGTATGAACCAAAGGTATTAGATTGAACGCCACACTCGGCTTAGGGAGTGATAAGTTCGAAAAAAGAGACTCGGGTAGACACCACTAGAAGCTAGATAAGTCTTATGGTCAAACAAAATTTGAGAGAAAAATGACTCACAAATTCGGCAGCAACTCATTTACAATATGCCAAAAGTTCTTTTACAAAATGAAGTAACAACTATTTGTAGGTAAAGCTTGAGCTAGCTGAATAGCCACATACATTCTTAAGAATTAAGCAAATAAATCATTTAATTGTAATAGCTAGATTTGGCTGAATAAGGAGCTCCAATAGTCAGCTTCTAGATTAAACAAGGTACTTGGGAAATTTAGAAGATGCATGGTAGCAGCTAGGTTTGGCTACTAAGCTTAAATAAGCTCATTCAATGTGAAACTTTTGCTGAAAAGTTACCAGTAATTAAGGAGTTACTGAGCAGTCTTTTGATGTGTGAAAACTTTGAACTAAATAGCCAATACATGTGAAATTATGTCTGGCAATGTGAAAGGAATAAGTTCAGCCGAATGGACAACTTGGGAGTAGGAATCTGCAGCTCCTTTTAGCCGAATAGACACCTAGGCTAATCAACCATCAACACACCAATTTGAATGCATTCCATGCATGGTGCCGTCCAAGAATGTATACTTGAAATTAATTCATGCAGCTGATTAATTAGGAGAACACATTAAAACAAATCAACAAGACACAATAAATTACCTTAATAAAATTCGGCTGACCTTGACAAATTAAAATGTAGCTGACAAATTAAATACAAATTAATTGTAGTTGAACAAAGAAAAATTAATTTCATGTCTTAACATAGGATGAATTTAAGAAGTATTAATTAAGAACATATTTAAGATTAAATAATTTAATGTGTCCAGATTTTAATTTAATTAATTCACTAAAGAAATTAATAGAGCTGTATTTAACTAATCTAACTAACTCAAATAATTATTCCAGCAGCTATATTAATGCATAAATTAAGTTGAGCTAGATTTGAGCTGGTTCGAGCTCATTTAGCTGATTCTAAGCTTAATTCGAATTGAAAAATGTTGCAAGGCAGGCTTATGGAGCTGGTCGAATCATCTTCAAAATGTTCAGCCAAAATTTCACCCCACATTTGCTCAACTAAGGCTGAAATAGCCTCTTTGAATTTTTTGCTCGAGCTCGTGTAATTGGACCTTGGGGAAGGATCACAGGGTCCTTGCTCTACTTCATGCGCTTCGAGCCACGGTCACATCATTCCCCCTCTTCAAAGTAGTTTTAGCAATCTTTTTGATCTTCAGCCTTCTTCTTGCCATTGTTCTTCATTGGAGGGAAGATTAGAGCCATTTGAAGGGAGTTGTGAAATCTTTCAGGATTTCAAGGCTTCTTAGGACTTTCTTTATTTACTTGCTGTTCGTTCTTCTTTATTAGTTTCTGCTTGTGATGATTTGTTGATTAATTTGGAATTAATTTTTCTTGTTTCATTTCAGCCGTTCCAAACTTCAAGATCTAATTCGTCATCATCCTTGGGCAATAAGAAACGTTTTGATTCACAAAATCCCTCTTTTCTTACTGTACAAATCCCTAGATCTAATTCTAATTGATTTTGCGATCTGATTTTTAATTTGTTTGCTATTTTGTGTTGCTTGGTAGATTCGACTGCTTGGAAGTTCTTCTTGGGGCTTAATTCCGTATTCTTGGCTTCCAAGAATAGCCATTCATAAGTGTTTTGATTCTTGGTTGATTCTTTGCTGTTTTGGGGTTTTTATTTCAGATTTGGAAATTCTAAGAGTTAATCTTTCTGTTTCGTTTCAGATCTGATTGTCTAAAGCTTTCTTAGGAGTTTTCTCATGACTTGGCAACTCGATCTTGGTCCGCTCGCAACCCTCTATCAACTTGTCCTCATGTCAAAATCTGCATAGAAAGTTGATAAGTTAGCAACATTAAAACTCGCACTAATATTATAATCACCAGGCAAGTCAAGTTTTAAGAGTTCTAATTTATGTGCTCCAACACTTGAAAGGTTCCGTCTCCTCGGGGTAGTATTTGGACCTCCATTAGGCTGGGAATCATTCCTTGCTCATGTGAACCCAAACCCTATCACCAGGTTCGAACACAATTCACTTTCGACCCTTGTTGGCCTTTTGTACGTAAATCTTCGTTCTCTCCTGAATGTTATCGCATACCTTCTTATGTAGTTCCTTCACATATTCGGCTTTCTTTTTAACATCTGCATGAACAAGTTGTTTGTTAGGAAGAGGAATCAAATCTAGAGGTGTCAAAGGATTAAAACCACATACGATTTCAAAAGGGGAGAATTTGGTTGTCGAATGGTTGGAACGGTTGTAGGCAAACTCTATATGTGCTAAGCATTCCTCCCAAGATTTAAATTTATTCAGATGATTACTCGAAGCAATGTTGATAGAACACGGTTGACCACCTCAGTTCGACCATCGGTTTGGGGGTGACAAGTATTTGAAAACAATAACTTAGTCCCTAACTTTCCCCACAATGATCGCCAGAATTGGCTCAGAAACTTCACATCATGATTCGAAACAATCATTATAGGAATTCCATGTAGACGAACAATCTCCCTAAAGAACAAGTTAGAAACATGAATAGCATCATCAGTTTTGGTACAACAATGAAATACGACATTTTAGAGAAACGATCGACAACGACAAAGATTGAATCCTTCCCTATTTTAGTCCGTGGTAATCCAAGGACGAAGTCCATGGAGATGTCCAACCAAGGGCCTTCAGGAATCGGAAGCGACGTATAGAATTCATGTGGTTTGACTGTTGACTTGGCTTGCTTGCACGTCAAGCAACGTCCACACGCTCATTCAACGTAGCACTTCATTTTTGGCCAATGAAAATGCTCTTGAAGGGTAGCCAATGTTTTTACTACGCCAAAATGGCCCATGAGGCCCCCGCTATATGCCACATTTACTAACAACTCCCTACTGGAACCTTGCGGAATACACAACTTTCCTTCCTTAAAAAAGAAGCCTTCATGCCTATAAAACCTGTCAATAGCCACATTCTCACAAGCAGCATAAATTTCACCCAAGTCAATGTCGTTAGCATAGAAATCTTTTAAAAATACAAACCTAAGCAGTTTGGAATCTAGATGTGACAAAAGCGTATATGATGAGAACCAACCCCGGTTGAATGAGTTGAGTCGTTTTCGTTGCCCGATCGTTAAAATGATGAAGTTTCATTCGTCTTGAATTAAGAGTTATATTCATTCTATGAAGATGTTTATGGTTCAATTAAGGTTAAAAGGAAATGGTTTATAAGGTATTTTGGCTAAGAAAGAAAGAAACAAATATTAAAGATATGGAATTTCGATTTAAGGTGAAATGGAAAGATTGGCTTAAAAACAAAGATGAACCAACATTAAGGGTAAATGTTGACCCGAATCTTGTATGTCTTTAAGCTGGATGAAAAAGGATTTAAAAGGGACCTCGACCCACTATCTATCAAAGATAGGAACCTCGGTATAGTTGAACTCCACACTTTAGTTGAAAAGTGATAAGTTCGATTTGCAAAGAGCAGGTTGACGCCACTAACTAGTAGATAAGCCAACAGAGTCTTTGGATGAAATTGAGAGAAGAAAATCTCACAAATATTCAATATATTATCAAATTGGCAAAAAGTCCTTTTACAAGAAATTCAGCAACTATATATAGTCTAATGTCTAGTAGCCGAATGGAC
>CM025252.1:15483219-15494240 GCA_013677275.1 Gossypium schwendimanii
TTTTTATATAATGATTAATAAAGATACAATGATAATGAAATTTGAACTCAAAAACATAATGCATGATAAATAATTAATTTTTTTCATCACGAAAAATAATTGACTTTATTATTTTTATAAAAATAGATTGATTTTATGTGAATTTTTAATAAATATATTTATTAAATGATTTTTATGAATATGTCATTAATCTAGTATTACGAAATAATGATGAAAGTAGAGGAAAGAAACAGAAATAATGTTGGAGTTGTATAAGTGTATTTAAAACAAATTAGCTATGGTATATTTTTAATTGGTGAAACTAAAAATCTAATATATTATATTGGTAAAATATATAGATAAAAAAAGCAACGCTATTAGATATTATACTAATTAATTTTATCAATTGAACTCAAAATCTAATTCTAACTAATTCTGAATATTTCAGTCACATATGCCTTTTATCATCTTCAATAATCAATTTCTCAGGTTCCATTTAGTTTTTCTCTCAGCAGAAAATCCATATAATTTACTAAAGCTAACTAATCATCAGGTAAAAGAAAGCTGTTAATGGATAAGATTAAAAAGCCTTTTTTCTTCGCAAAATGGCAAGCTATTTGCATTTAATGAGTCTTTGGGACAGCTAGTAAAGATTCAAAATACATTATTTGTAATTATACATGTGAATTTTTGAATTTTATGATATGTTGATATGCTGTTACTATGTGTAAATTTTAGTTATGTTAATTAATTTTAATTTTAATTATTTTAATTTGTACTGTAATTATTTGATTATACACTTTATTTCAATTCTTAATTTATTTATATAATAATAATTTGATTTTATACTTTGGGATTGTTCAAGCAAATACTTGTAAATTAAAAAAAAAAAAAACTATGGTACATATTTTTATGTATAATATTTAATAAATGAGAGAATTTCTCCTTGACGGGAATATTACCTAATGACAATGTATTTGTTAAATACAAATATGGATCTTTTCAAGTTTTATTCTTGAGCTATTAGTTAATAACATGCTCTCACATATTGATTTGTTGCATTCAAAATTTGCTTTTAGCATCTTGGTAATTAAATTGAATGCATAAATTTTAAATCAAAATAATGTATATAGTTATCAACAGATTTGAGATTTAAATTTTAAAACGTTTTTATCAAACTTGACTTTCTTTTTTAACAAAAGAAATATCTTTTCCTAGATCTCTTTTAACTCAAATATTTTTTTGAAATGATCTAATATTGTAATATAGTATCGATTGAATGTGTAGGAGAATATGAAAAGCTATCTATCTATCTATATATTATTCATAGGATGGAAAAAAGGAATCACTAAGGTTTGTCTTTATACATGTATATATATAATTCCTAAATCACGAAAACAGAAAGAAGTGATACCAATACTCTCCATGTGCTTTATGGCAGGATTAAAATGGGTTTTAGTAGAAAAAATAATAGGGAAAATATCAAGAACTCCAAAAAGTAACCACTCAGATTCTGCTGTACTTTTCTCGGGAGAAATATAATGAATTTTCCATCCAATGAGTGCACCTTTTAACTTAAAACTGAAACTCAAAAAGCAGTCGCCATTAAAGGCAACAGAGTAGAAAAGAGTAAAATAAAGTAAGCTTTGACCGATTAACTACAGCTAAGCATGATCAATTATGTTTATGTTAAACAAACAAAAAATTCCCTAAATTTGTAACTGACAATGCCATTAAGGGAAGGGATCCCAATGGTATAAACAACCCTATTTTTCAATATGGGAGAAATTCTACCATAAGCTCTAAAAAAAAGTTAATATAAGCTTTGGAATAGCTCCAAAAATGTGAGCTGTTACATTATGTAACAATGTAATCCCAACCTTTGAATAAAAAAAGTTCAAAAAAATAGGAAATCAGCATTACCCGGTTACCGATCCTCAAAATAACAGACTCTGAAATCGGTGAAAAAACACCTTAAGCAAGAAAAAGAAAACTAAATCCCTTCTTGTCGACCATCATCGCTGACCCCCACTGCCATTCCCCGTTGTTTCTTCTTCCATTTAAATAATAGGCTAGTCGCTGCTATCGTCGTCTGCGATTATTCATCGGTAATTGACGACATTCCTCATCATTTTCGACCGTTTTTCTCGTCGTTTTTTGCCCCTTCACCGTCGTTCGGTTCAAACCCTAATCATCGCCTACGTTTCTTCATCAACGGATAGGGGCGTTCCTTATCGTTTTCGGTCCCTTCCCCGTCGGTTTCCTCATCGTCTAACCCCTTTCCCCATCGATTTCCCTATCTCGAAACCCCTTTCCCCGTCGGTTATCCCATCCCCGAACCCCCTTCCTTGTCAATTTCCCTAGCCCTGAGCCTACATTTTCCCGTCGATTTCCTCTTCGCCGAACCCCCTTCCCCATCGATTTCTTCATCTTCAAACCCCTCTTCCCGTCATTTTCTTCATCTCTGAACACTCTTCCTCGTCGTGTTCTTCATAGGCGAACCCACCCCATTCCCCATCATTTTTTCATTGCATTCGTATGTCTTATTGTTGTTTGCCAAACCGTTGTTGTCGTGCGTTGTTCGCTGGACAGTTGTTCCCCAAAAAGCATTAACTGTACACATCATATTGCTTCATCGGACAATAAATACCTGGAAAAATCATTGAGGTGCTATTTTCTTTATGTATTACTTAAAATTTATGAAATTCATTAAAATGGTCATCGGTAACACGCTTTTCTTATTGCAGGATAGATATTTAGGGAGTTTGACAGCGAGAGGTTTTCAAAAAACATTCTTGACAAACAAAGGAGTTCTAAGCACAACTCAGTAAGTATTAAGTCCAAATTTGTTGTTTCATTGCTTCTATTTCCATAATTTGTTTATGTGTTATAGCTTAATGGAAATAAAAAATATAATGGGAGAATGTGATGTTTATGATGATTTGCGTTACATGACATTTGAAGTTTTGATGATACTGAATATGTGCTTAAGTATTTGTTTTAATTTCATTGAATATGTGATATTTTGTTATGCTACTTATAAAATGCAAAGACTTGAGTTTTTGTATTTAGTGGTATGGATATTGTAACATCCCTTATCTGATCTGGTTGCCAAACTTGAGCTACAGGAAGTTACCACGCGAAACTCAAAACATTTACATACTTTTAACATACATGGCGGATTATGTCGAGGACTAATAGATGGTGGATCATTCAATTATGCATAGAAACTCAAATGACGAAACTGTAGATTATTTCGCAGATACAACTATTTTGAAAATAAGACAGACATCTAATTTGGGGCGTCTCTTGTGGACACTAAAAAAAATTGCTAACTATTCCGCGGACACCTCACACAGCAATGGGCTCCACAGACTTAAAACGCAGTACATAACAGAATTGAACTTCAATTTATTATCATACATCACGAAACTTAAAATAATCGCCTTCAAGGTTTACCAAGATTATTTACAATAAACCAAACGACTATATACATGCCATTTAGCTCGAATAAAAAAAAATTGGAGTCTACCACAATGTCCGACAGATAGTGTGAACTTCTTGTTGATCCTATCAACGAGCTCTAAACGTTCCAAAATCTACAAGACAAAAGCAATCTAAGCAAAAGTATTTAGAATACTTAGTAAGCTCATACAAACTCAATAGTTACTTACTTGACATAATAATATTATGATAATTTAATATGTAAATACATTTAACCTATTCGCCAACAAAGTGCGTGCATGTATTTCATTATGTAAAGTATATCAAGTAAGCAACATGACACAATGCCATTCTTCATATCCAAATTTAATCTCAAACCTATTGTTGATGCAAACTTCCATTGTAGTTATTAATTATTTCATATTCCCTCTTTTCTTAATTTGCCAAATTCATATTTCACATACTATATATTACCTTATGAACATTGTAAAAGAACTTAAAACACATTGTTCGCTTCACATCAGAGGCTCATTCAAGCTACATATAGAGGTGTCAGTTATTCGTCCAGGCTAAACCTTTATCGACACAATGAAACCCTAGCCAATGTTATATATAGATGTAAAGTTACTAGTTCAGGCTAAATTTGTGTCGCATGTATCTTCAACTTCGCAACAAATGCTGGATCTCGAAATCATCAAGAAATAACATGTAATCATCCGTATTAGTCTTTTACTAAGTTCATCTGGACATTGTCATTCTGTAATTTCATTCACATTCCTTCATACATAATTTGGTATTTCTTCTATATATATATTTCAACCAATCTACTTACCTAGACCATTAAGCGAAGCATCACTGTACACAATGAATTTTTTTTCAAATTCTGGTTGCATCAACATTGGGGCTTCAGTTAGCATTAATTTGAATAGATCAAAACTCTATTGACACTATTCTAACAATTCAAAAGCAACGTTTTTCTGTAAGATTTATGTCAAAGGCAAAGCAATCATCGAGAAGCTTTTAACAGATCTTCTGTAATACCCCACCAAGCCTAGAAAATTACGCACCTCAGAAACATTTCTCCGTGATTTCCAATTCAATATTGTGGAAATCTTGCGATCAACGCGGATACCATCCGCAAAGATTACATGATCAGTAAATCCTACTTCGTAGAGCCAAAATTAACATTTGCTGAACTTGGCATATAACTATTTTTCTTGCAATGTTTGCAACATAGTTCGCAGGTGTTGGGCGTGTTCAACTTCATTTCTCGAATAAAATAAAATAAAATATCATCAATAAACACAACCACAAATTGATCTAAGTATGACTTAAAACACCCTGTTCGTGAGACACATAAACACTGCAGGGGCGTTAGTTAAACCAAGTGGCATTACCAAGAATTTATAGTGTCCATACTGAATTCGAAAAGCAATTTGTGATACATCTGATCCTTTGACTCACAACTAATAATATCTCAATTGGAGATTAATTTTTGAGAATATAAAGCCCCCTTTTCAATTGATCAAATAAGTCATCAATGCTCAGCAACATGTATTTATTCTTTATGGTGACCTTGTTCAGCTGTCGGTAGTAGATACATAATCTCATCGACCCATCCTTCTTTTTATCAAATAAAATTGGTGCACCCCACGATGATAAACTTGGTCTGATGAATCCAATATTAATCAGTTTTTGCAATTGAGCTTTCAACTCTTTCAATTCTATCAAAGCTAATCTATACGGAGTAGTTGAAATTGGATCAGTTCCAGACACTAATTCAATTGTAAATTCCACTTTTGTTTTCAACGGCAACCTTAGTAATTCTTTTGGAAATACATCTACAAATTCTTGCATAATTATAACTTGTTCAATTGCTGGTCCTGTTACTCTTGTGTCCAACACATAATCTAAATATGCTTCACATCCTTTTTTGACCAATTTTTAAGCTATCAAAGTTGTTATCACATTGGTAATAAATTTGCCGGTTTAGCTTTAACATCAACTAACTCACCGTTTGAACATTTCAGTATAATCCTCTTCTGTCTACAATTAACAATGGCGTCATGTACGGTCAACCAATCCATACCAAGAATGACATTAAACTCATCAAATGGTTCCTACATATCTTATTAACTACAACACACTGTCCTAGAGGGTTCGATACTCTAACATCAAATTCAGTCAAAGCATATTTTTCTCAGTTAATGCAGTGCATATATACGAATGTGTTGATCCAAGATCGATTAAAGCATAAACACTAACATCAAAAAGAGAGAATGTATCAACAATCACATCAGGGGAAGTGACCTTTTCTCTAGCCAAGATAGCGTATGCTCTGGCCGGTGCTTGACCTTCAGACTTCGTAGTCACCTCATGTGTGGCATTGTGGTTAATTCCTGCGTTACTTCCAGATCCTTGTTTTCTAAGCCTCTATAGGGTGGTTGATGGTTTAGCGATATGCTTGGAGCTAATTTCAATTTTATATGGACAATCATTTAGAAAATGCTCTACCGATCCACATCAAAAACAGACTTCACTTTTTAGTCAACATTCACCAAAATGGATTTTATCGCAATGATCACATATTGGCTTATTCAAGTTACAAACACTACTCGCACTAGAAGCTGATGTAGCCTGGGGTCTCGAAATTTCATGTTAAGATTGATCTCTCTCCGAATATCCAGAAGGAGGCGTGAACCTATTTGAAACATCTTTGACCTTTTTTGGTGGATGGGGAAAGGATTTAGATGTTCTCTACTTGCCTAAATCCCATTGTTTCATTTCAACTCAATTCTAGGCGTTACATATATCCTCTATTTTTTGTGCCCTATCTGCTAAAGTAACAAACGACTTAGTTTCAAGAGCTCTAACCAACATCTGAATTTCTTCATTCAAGCCACATTCAAAGCGAGTGCACATTTCAGCTTCTGTGGGAATTATCTCTCTAGCATATTTACTGAGTCAAACCAATTCCCTCTCATACTTTGCCATTGACATGTTTCTTTGTTTTATTTCAAGGAACTCTCTTTTCTTCTTTTCCAGATACTGCAAACTGATATATTTATTCCTAAATCTAGTTTGGAAGAATTCTCAATCGACTATTTACTTTGAAACCACTACGGTTAGTGTAGTTTACAATTGATATGCCTATTCTTTTAAATGAGATAGCACACCTCAAACAATAATTTGATAGACACATCAACTCATCAAGAACCTACTACGTATTTTCTAGCCAATACTTAGCTTTAGTTGGGCCATCTCGTTTCCCTCAAAATTTCTCAGCTTCACATTTTAAAATTTTATCGATCGAAGAACATTTATCAGGTTTTAGGCTTGAGGGTGCGAGGTTTCTAGGAGAGGCATATTACGGGGTAGAGGTTGCAGAGCCACTAGATGAGTTCGTTAGAAACTCAGGATGCCATTCGTTCATCATTTGGAAGAATACACTACGTGCCTCACTTCCAGACCTTTGAGCTATGGGCCCACCTTGAGTAGCTCATTGTTTAGGAGCTGAAACATTACTTTCTTTGCCATCAGGTGTAGCATGATTAAATTCAGTAGACATCTTTAATCTATATGAAACCAAAAATCAGATATCATTGGTTACAAGTGGCATGTATTTCCAGACTTATACACACTATGTTTTAGTCCTAGAATCGGCTGAACCATAGCTCTGATTCCATTAAATGTAACACCCCTTGTCCGGTCTGGTCGTCGGACTTGAGCTACAGGGGGTTACCACGTGAAACTCAAAACATTGACATATTTTTAACATACATGGCGAATTATGTTGAAGACTACTAGATGGTGAATCATTCAACTATGCATAGAAATTCAAATGACAAAACTACGGATTATTCTGCGGACACAACTACTTAAAAAATAAGGCAAACATCTAAGTTGGGGCATCTCTGTAAACTCTAAATTATATAGAGTTTTTATAGTTGTTTATGTCACCTTTTTACTTAAAAAATTATGTTAATCCTGAATATTTGATAGTTAATTGGGTGAATTTTTTTTATATTGAGATAATGGGCATGATTTAGTAAAGTAGGCAGTTTTATGTATTAAATTTATGCATAATTTAATTATTTCATGCTACATAATAATTTCTTGTATTTAATTGTTGCAGTGGGACTATGGAGTTAATAATTTGTGAAGCTTATTTTAATTATATATGGACATGAGCTTTATTCTACCTTAGTTGAATGATAAAAGGTAAGCAAATTGGGTCAAGAGAAGGTCACTTTGATCCAGTTAAAGTTGGATTAATTGAAGAATAAGTCTGACAAGTAATTAGGTCACAAAACCGTCCAAGTAAGGGGGAGAGAAGCCCAATTCTTCAAGGGCATATGAGCAGGCCAAAATAAGCTTTTGGGAGATTTATTTAGAAGTCCTTACATTTTTAAAATAATTAAAAATCAATACTCAACTTTTACCCAAGAAACCGTCCACTTCTTCGCTTGATTCATGCAAGAAATAAAGCATGAATCAAGCAACCAACAACCTCCCATCTCCAAAACTCATGGCCAATCAAACAAAGGAGAAACCTAAGGAATATTCAAGCTATTTTTAGTAAACTCCCTAGCCATCCCTCTATTATAAATACCACCCTTTACTCCCTATTCATTCATCCCTCATCATTCTATAATCTCCCAATCCCTCTCTCACATCTTTCCTTTCCCTCTCACGCATAAACCATCCATTTCCCTTCCATTTAGCTAGCAATTCCTTGAGAAAATTCTCTTGGCTGGCCACCTTGAGGAGTATCTTTTGAAGGAGCAATTATGAGGATCAAAAGAAGTCACCGTGATCAAATTTTGGGGGATAGTTGAAGTTATTTTAGAGTTTCTTCTTCCTTAATCTTTATTGTTGTTCAACATGTTTGAACTTTGCTTTGTTGTTTTTTCATTAACAATGGTAGCTTACTTTTGTTTAGCTAGAATGATTACATTAATTTGATTAATTTCATTTGATTTATGTTCATGTTGTTCTGTGCTTCAATCAATCATGCTTTCAATTAAAATCATGCATGTATTTCATTCATGAAAATGTGATTGAATGCATTAGAATTAGTTGATCAATCCTAGCCAGATGATGATTAATGGACACTTTAATTGAAAGGTGCATGCTTAATTTGTGAGATTAAATATGATCATGGTAGTATGCATGTTTTTCTAAGTAAAAGATTTTGAAAGGACATTATACTGGTTTCAAAGTTCATGAAAGATCGAGTTGCCATTGAATATTTTCTGGAACATTGTGAGCATGATGAAAATGAACCAAGTCAATTATTGTAATTATTCTAGCCTGTTCATGTTATTGTTGTTAAAGCTTGTGAATTTGTTGCTAAATCCATCTCATCCATTTTAATCATTCATCACAGTTAGGTTAATTTGCAGTTCGGATAATTTTGCATCTAGTTATTTATTTTTACATCAAACACTCAAAATTAATGTGTTTTTTCACCAAATTGTAAAACATTAATTTTGCAAAATATCGACTAACATATACAGTCCCTATTGAGATGATAACTCTTTTACTTAGTTATTAGTTGATAACGACTGTATACACTTGCACAAACCCCAGCGTTACAATCTCCTACGGACACTAAAAAAAACGACGGATTGTTTCGTGGACATCCCACATAGCAATGGGCTTCGCAGACTTAAAACACAAAATATAACAGAACTGAACTTCAATTTATTATCATACATCACAGAACTTAAAGTAATCACCTTCAAGGTTTGCCAAGATGATTACAATTAACCAAACGACTATATACATGCCACTTAAACCGCTTCAAATAAATCGAGAGTCCACCACAACGTCCGATGGAAAGTGTGAACTTCTTTTTGATCTATTCAACTAGCTCTAAATGTTCTAAAATCCACAAGAAAAAAGTGTGAATTCCCTAGCCATCCCTCTACTAAAAATACCACCTTTTACTCCCCATTCATTCATCCCTCATCATTCTATAATCTCTCAATCCCTCTCTCACATCTTTCCTTTCCCTTTCATGTATAAACCATCCATTTCCCTTCCATTTAGCTAGCAATTTCTTGAGAAAATTCTCTTGGCTGGCCACCTTGAAGAGCATCTTTCGAAGGAGCAATTATGAAGCTCGAAAGAAGCTACCGCGATCAAATTCTAAGGGATTGCTGAAATTATTTTAGAGTTTCTTCTTCCTTAATGTTTATTATTATTCAACATCATTAATAATGATAGCTTAATTTTTTTAGCTAGAATAATTACATTAATTTGATTAATTTCATTTGATTTTTGTTCATGATGTTATGTGCTTTAATCAATCATGCTTTCAATTAAAATCATGTATGTATTACATTCATGAAAATGTGATTGAATGCGTTAGAATTAGTTGATCAATGCTAGGCAGAGGGCGATTAATGAGCGCTATAATTGAAAAGTGCATGCTTAATTTGTGTGATTAAATTTTTTCAAACCTAATTCATCCCTGTTACTTCACATAAAGACTAAGAAACCCTTAGTTAAATAGGATCATGGTAGTATGCATGTTTTTCTAAGTAAAAGATTTTGAAAGAACATAATACTGGTTTCAAAGTTCATGAAAGATCGAGTTGCCATTAAATATTTTCTGAACATTGTGAGCATGATGAAAATAAACCAAGTCAATTATTGTAATTATTCTAGCCTATTCATGTTATTATTGTTAAAGCTTGTGAATATGTTGCTAAATCCATCTCATCCATTTTAATCATTCATCACAGTTAGGTTAATTTGCAGTTCGGATAATTTTGCATCTAGTTATTTATTTTTACATCAAACACTGAAAATTATTTTGTTTTTTCACCAAATTGTAAAACATTAATTTTGCAAAATATTGACTAACATATACAGTCCCTGTGGAGACGATAACTCTTTTACTTACTTATTAGTTGATAAAGACTGTATACACTTGCACAAACCCCACCGTTACAATCTCCTACGGACATTAAAAAAAATGACGGATTGTTTTCTGGACATCCCACATGGCAATGGGCTTCGCAGACTTAAAACACAGAATATAACAAAACTGAACTTCAATTTATTATCATACATCACAGAACTTAAAGTAATCGCCTTCAAGGTTTGCCAAGATTATTTACAATTAACCAAGCGACTATATACATGCCACTTAAACTGACTCAAATAAATCGGGAGTCTACCACAACGTCCGATGGAAAGTGTGAACTTCTTGTTGATCTATTCAACTAACTCTAAACGTTCCAAAATCTACAAGACAAAAGTGTGAACTCCCTAGCCATCCCTTTACTATAAATACCACCCTTTACTCCCCATTCATTCATCCCTCATCATTCTATAATCTCTCAATCCCTCTTTCACATCTTTCCTTTCTCTCTCACGCATAAACCATCCATTTCCCTTCCATTTAGCTAGCGATTCCTTGAGAAAATTCTCTTGGCTGGCCACCTTGAGGAGCATCTTTCGAAGGAGCAATTACGAGGATCAAAAGAAGCCACCGTGATCAAATTCCGGGGGATTGCTGAAGTTATTTTAGAGTTTCTTCTTCCTTAATCTTTATTGTTGTTCAACATGTTTGAACTTTGCTTTGT
>CM025252.1:15504398-15523211 GCA_013677275.1 Gossypium schwendimanii
AGTCCCTATACTCGTAACTAACAAATTATACTTTACAAATTAGTCCCTATTCATCTCTAAGTAGTTTGTTAGCATGTAGATCTCGAAAAGTTATTCGAAATCAAAAAAAAAATTCGTCTCAATCGAACAACCGAGCGAAAAGTTATGGCCTTTCAAAGTTTTCTAAGCTAAAAAAATAAACTGTCCATGCCACGTTAGCAAATCGCGTCCTCATAGGCGCGATTTGTGTCCACGTAAGCAGGTCACGCTGATTTGGACACGATTTCCTGACGCATACCCTGACATCGCGTTGACGTGGACGCGATTTCGAGGAAAATGGACCATTTCGGTAAATAATTAAAAAACTGGTCCATTTCGATAAATTTAAAAAAAAAGGGCTTTTTTTAGTTTTTTGCCCTGATTTTGTTTAATTGAACAATCTACCAAAGCCTATAACAACACCTACATGATCTTAAAAAATTAAGTGGATAGAATGCAATTAATCTAACACAGATGAGATTTAAGTCATTTTAATTAAATTAGGAACATCAACATAACAAGTATTGATATTTATGATCACATAATAAATTGAAAAAAGATAAAGAGAAGAGAATTAGAAACAAATCCTGGTGATTTTTTGAAGCCAGACTAGCGTGCTTCTTTTCCTTTCTGCGTGTTCTGTCGATCAAAAGCCTTCACAAATGCTTGATTGCTACTGCTCCAAGGGGCATGCTAGATATTTTTCAAGAGGGGAAATTGACAAAGGAGGAAAGACAAAATGAGAAGACAAGAGAGTGAAAGACAGAAGTGGAGTAGAGATGAATGAAATATGAGAGATGTGTTGAATGAGGAAGTGATGGGCGACTATTTATACTTGAACTTGACAACTCAAATTAGCTAAATATAGGATGGAATCCCCTTCACATGGCCAGCCATGCTAGGTGGGAAGAGTGGTTGAATGAACTTGCTATTTTTAGCTTGTGGCTAGAAATTAATTACATGAAAAGAGGAAGGGTTTGAATGGCATTTAATGAGAGTTTAAGGACTATTTTTTAAGTGGTAAAATCAGCTAAATTTAGCTGATTGGGTCAAAAAGATGGGACGATTTGGGCTACTCTCGTGGGCTAGTCCATCCTCCTTTATTTTCTTAATTCATGGCATTTTCTTTACTTCATGCTGTTCATTTTTCGTCAATAAAAGTTTAATTGGACCAATTGATTCACGAGAGTGCAAAAGCATAAATTCAAATATTTCATGGCTATTAATTCATCATCTTGAGCTCCTAAGGTGCCTCGTCAATTAATTCTTTCGAGGTGACTATCGAGCTAATTTTTCACATTTTGTGCAAACTGTCAAAAAGAACCCAAATTATGCAAAATTATTATAAAAATAACTAAAATTCACAATTTTTTCAATAATTGGGTTCAAATTAATTATTTTATAATAAAAATATAAAATTCAACAGAAATTACCTAGAAACTGCATGAATTAATGCTCAAAAGGTGTTGAAAAAGTCTATATATATATATTTGTGTTTCTATGTGCCTCATATTTTTAAAACCCTTTCTAATACAAAAGGTTTGAATAATACATTAACAGTTTGTCAAAACTTTCAAAGGTAAAATAAAACCTTATAATGATTTTTTTGATATAACAGACATATGCGTGGCATGTATTACTATTTGTCATTTGAAAAACATGTTTCTATAAATGTCCCTTTGTATGCATATTATTACCCTCGGTCCGCCACCATGGCGCACCCCTGGCTTGGCCCCTTCTGGCACATTGGATTAATTTTCAAACCTGCATACCAAAAGACACATATAAGTTCAAAAGAACTTAGTGGCCTCACTCATTCATACCTTTTTATAGGGTTGTAGAACCTGTCGACTCACGGGCTTGGATATCCTTCTTATACTCATTAATACCTTATTTCGAATCCCTTTACATGATTTCTTTGCAATTTGTAGTTAGATATGCTTCTCAAAATGATATCCAACGGATACTACTCTTGACGGATTCCTTTACAGGACCTAGTGATTATCAAAATACCAGTTATATCGTATCTTCAAAATAGTTTAGATAGACATACTTGCTTGGAAGAATATAATGTTTTTAATTCAAGCAATTGAATCCTAGATAACTCCAATACAAGAAATAAGATATTTCAAGTTTGGCTGGCACTTATACCACCCCATATTCCAATACATAAGGTTCCCTATCATGGCAGATCATTAAGGCAGATTCATCAGTTGGTTACTCTATCGAGACTTCTATTAGAAAATGCCTTACAAGGATACCCAAATCACATGTATGGTAGACTAACATCTCACCTCTTGGTCATTATAGAATTCAGTCTATAGATTTTCTAGATAGCACGCCACAAAGGCTTTTCAGAATATTAGCAACAAAAAAGCTTTTCTCGACAACATACCACAAAGGTTTTTCACAAGATTAGCCACAAAGGCTTTTCTAGAAAACATGCCATAAAGGCTTTCACAAGATTAGCCATAAAGGTTTTTCCATATAACATGCCGCAAAGGCTTTCAGAAGATAACACACCACAAAGGCTTTTCACAAGATTAGCTACAAAGGCTTTTTCACTTAAGCTGTCGTGTTTGGTGATATGGCATACATGTCCATACATACATACAAATACTTCACAGATAATCACTCAAACAAACATACATACTATGGTATCTCAAGAAGACATGCTTATCTAAGTGTACAATGATCATACAAAGGATCATAGTATTATAACTCGCAAGAGACGGTTGCAGAGACTCACCTTAGCCTTGGCCTTAAGCTTCTATTTCAAATGTTCATCTTAAACCAGTGGTAGAAACTACTTAGAAGATTACAAGATTCCCATTAGAATCTCGAGTATAGATATTTTACTAACACTTCAACTACATGCAACCTTTATATAGAGCCATCCTATTACACCCTTCCGTTCTATAATCGTATCGTGCAAAAGAACCTTAATAAGCCTAAACATTGAGCAAAAAGAGAAAAACATCTAAACTGGTCCCCTCCTATAAAATATACTTTCAGACTCCTTGATTTCCCTACCAAACTAGGGTAGGTAAAAGAAAATCTTGTGAAGGTTAACCTCACTATTGACCATTCATGGGGAGGGTTAATTCAATCCATTTGACTCCTATTCTGAAGTGGCAAGCCATGTTGCTTGTGATGATTTGTTTAGTTGACTTGTTTTAGTGTACATACATCTTGCTACTCTACTCGTTACTTTGATATCTGCTTCTATTGTTGTAGAATCTCAACAACTCCTAACCAAACCTAATACAAGATCCAATTGAACAGTATTCATGTAATTAGGTGTACTATATCTTAGCAGAGACTCACGTTTGGCGTGGTCTTAAAGACGATTAAGTCTCCTACAACTTCCTTATACACTTGACAGACTCTTAGTGCTCGAACAAAACTCTAGGGTGTACTCTTTCACAGATACGAAATTTCTTGGGCGCAAACAAAACTCTAGGGTGTACTCTTTCACAGATACGAAATTTCTTGGGTGCAATCTTTCTTCACTTGAAAACAACCTGTGATTAACTTCATAGATATCACCAATGGGCAGATGCTTCAATGCTAATATTTGCCAATACTCTAACTAGGCATCATACCAATTTAATGGCGGATTATGTTACCAGAACGCACCAAATAGTTTACCTACCTCCCTTACTCATGGTCTCAGATCCGTTGATCTTCGGGGTGTGACATAGTCTACTAAAATAGTAAACTTGAGATAGTCCATCGAGATAGTAAACATGAGGTAGTCTGCTAGGACATTAAACATGGGGTTACATGTGTAAGACCAGAGCTCGACTATGATAGTATGAGAAGTTCATAGACTAGTAAGGCATAAAGGACAAGTCGTGTTGTGACCTACGTGGCAGGTAAAAAAATAGAATGGACTTAGCATGTTTGGGGACACAAGCTGATGGGAGGACTAGGGGATTTGCCAAATGCAATGATGAATGGAGCCTATGAAGCATATTAACTTATTTATGCATAAAAAAGGGAAATATTCCTTAAACAAGATGGTAAATGTGATGCCTGCCAAGAAAAGTCTGCCAAAAAGTCGTAAATTTCGTAATGTTTAAACAGATATAAAATATACTATAGGGCGCAATCTTAAATTGGAACTCGACAAAAAGGTAGTTGAATGAATAAGTGGACACCAAGAGTATTCATGAGAGGAAATGTCAACTTGAGTTTGAATGATTAATAATGTCCACCAGAAAATAGTAAGAGGCGAAAGTCCGTCAGGTGCATGGAGCACTAGAAAGATCTTGAACGACTACTAAGAGTGGAAACTGTCAAGAGACACCTGAGTAAGGGGTAGTTCATTGTGAACTACATGTCCGTTGAAGTATCTTAAAGGAATGTACTAAAAGGAATATAGGGTTACTTAGGGGCATGAGTCCACCAAGGAAAAAAGGGTGCTATTCAGACACACACTATAGCTAGGTACCATAAAAGAGAGTACCTAGAAGAGACCTTATTCAGGAAAGATATCACATCCCAAAATTCTAGTATTTATTGTTAATTCATTAACAAGTAATTGAAGTGGCCTAGTGATTAAGCACCTTAAGTAACTCTTAATTGATCCAAGTTCAAATCTACATGCTATCAATTATTTTTTTATTGTATTGCATAAAGTTGGCCATCTTTTCCTATGCAAAATCGTCCCAAAGTAATTGTTGTTAATTCTCTCTAACATCTTTGTCCCCCTATTGAATGCCTTGTTTGATGAGTTTGACCTTGTGTTGTCCACTCCTCTCTCCCATCATTTCTCATTTGTTTTGATTTTGTTTCAACTTTTCTCTCTTTGCTCCTTCCTTTTCACCAGCTTGTGCCATCCCTAATTGGTTGCTCTTCCTTGATTTTATTTTAGTTTTTCTCCATTTTACTACAACAAACCAAAATTTCACCATAGAACCACCGTATCACCACCTCCAAAATCAATTTCTTTTATAGCACTTCTTCTCTTATAATTCTTTTTCTTTTGATCATCACTTAAAAACTTTATTCTCTTTATATTGTTGAATCCTAAGATCATTTTGGGGGTGTTCTTCAACATTTTTCATCCTCACATCGAGTTTCATCATCAACAATAAAAGTGTTTCTCTTTGGTCTCTTTGGAAATAAAGTGTGCAAATCAAGTTCCTACTCTTTTGGATAGCAAGTGAACGAGTTTTATTAGGATATACAATTTGGATCACTAAAGGTGTGCGTTTTATACAAGTTGAATATGTGATGATTTGATTATGAGTAACTAGTTATCTTTACAAACATAAAACTTAATAAACTAACATGTGGGTGACTGTGGATTTTAGGTAAGTTATTCTTATTTAAATATTATTGATATGATATTTTCTAATCTCATGTTGTGTGATATCATGATTATATGTTCATTTTGAAAGCATGGATTACCATAACAAATGATATTGATGTCTACATGAAAACATGATTAACATGCCTATTATTTTGCAATGAGATTATATGCCATGATGCATTACATGTGGTTGGGACAAATTGTAAGGGGAAAGATGTAGTAGTTTAATAATTGCAAATTTTGGTGGCTTTGTCCACAACTATGTGTATTGGCAGCTTGTCAGCAAATTTGGCAGCTTTGTCCACATATGTGCTAGTGTGTTTTGGATTGAAGGGTTCTAGGGAATTCTTTTTGGTGTGCAGCAATGATGGGTAGGATGTTTTTTTTTTTTAATATGCATAATTGTTTTTACTGAAATTTACATCAACATTGTCATGTGCATAAAAGTTTGAATATTTGAATAATATGTATGTGATATTCGTATTTAGATTGTTATAAAACTCACACTGAGCTTATTAGCTCACCCCTTAGATTTCATTAACTTTTCAGATAATACACGTGCGTAGGACTTGGATACAAGATATGGAGGAGTCTCTCGGATAAATTTTTTAATAAAATACATTATATACTGTTTGAGTTTATTTTTGGACATTGGATTGTTTTTGGGTTATTTATACTTTTGATATAATAAATACTGTGCATGCATAACTGATGAACTTTTAAATATTTTAAATATTATGTTTATAATTTAAGTGGTTTATCTAATCTTACATAAAATTTAAACTTAAATTTTTCTAAGTATTTTGTAAAGTCCACTGCAAATTATTTACATCTAAACCATTTATAAGTAACGTTAAAAATTGATGTTGCAAATTTCCTATTTAAATGCTTTAAGATGATAATTCGATTTAATTAATGAATTTTCCAAAATAAACATGTTTTACCAAATGTTTTTCAACAATATTAAATTATTTAGAAATCAACTCTAATTTTTCATAAAAATGATTTAAACAAAATTGTTTTTAATAAGAAAAAGTTTTACAAAGAAATTAATATTACTTTTGAAATTTGGCCATAACGTCTAGGCTGGATTTGGGGGTTACAAAAGGAGAATAATTAATGACCCATAGTCAGGGCAATAGATTGCATAAACATAGATAGTTGTTACCAGACAGTAATGATGAAAAGAGGGTAAGACCCTTATGAGAATACATCTAGATAGGTTATGGTTATGACTAGAACAAAGATTATATTGCCAACATCGAGCTCAGAGAGATGAGGCATTGGCTATGCCAACTAAGTTCTCAAAATTTCCCCACCAAATCCAGGGATTTTAACTCTATCCACAAAATCTCTTTTATTAGAATTGAAGTAGTATTTTTTAAAGTTGAATGAATAGGTCTCACTAAGTTCTATTGAACTAATAGAAATTACTGGTTGAATGTAGGATGGATACAAACTTGATAGGATGGAGGGACCAAGCCAACCTCCACCAGAATGAAGAGTTCGGTATGATAGCTGACTCATGTATATAGAAAGGCACCCTTAGCGGCCATGCCTCAGGGTCTAAAATATTGCATTTTCAATTTGATCATTAATTTAAATTTTTTAAATAACTGTTGTGTTTACTTAAGGAACTAAAGTTGTAAGAATTTAATTTAGATGAAATGAGTTTTAGCTGTAGATGGTTATTGTAAAAGTTGGGTTGTCTTTGTATGTAGAAAAATTTGATATAAATTTTGTGAAGATATTCGGGTTGTTGGGACATTCGTTACCTAGACCTGGCTATCGGTTCGAGTATAGGGTATTACACTTCCTATAAATAAATGGCATTGGTAGAGTAATTAACACAACAATAAGAGATTGTTAAACTACCAAAAAATATAGAGATTTATTCTCAACTGTTAAATATATTTTTCTAGAATAATAATTCTAGTGTTTTCTATTAAAGAAGAGAGAATTTTCGTTTCCACCCCTAAAAAAGTAAGAAAAATTTTTCTAGTTCTGTGTTTTGATTTAATTGGTTCAATCTCACACTCAAAGAAATTTGAGGTACGAGCATAGCGAATAAGATTGTTTGGTTGAAAGCTAGAAAACATCAACGGTCTGCTTATCTGAAATATATGTACGATTTTGATCTAAGATTTATTGCTATAAATATGACAAATCAAGTCGATTTTCAAAATTTTAGTTTGGTGCTGTGCAAGAAAATCGTTTCTAAACTGGATTTTCCAACGTAATCAACCAGTACACGCTTACGTCTCAGCCTCACTTTTTTTACTAGGATAAATACACGATTTACTCGATATCTTTGTCACTCGATCCGTTTACCTATATTACTTCCCAGGGTCATCAAGCCTATGGTTTAAGAACAAATGTATTTACATCAATTAATCCTATTGGAAAAACCCTAACTCTTCCATTAATCACTCCCACTTCTGCTCATTAATCTACCTAAAGATTTAGTTACTCATTGTCTCAATAATCATTTTTCTACAATTAGATTAATCATGCAAAGAGCACAAAATAATATAAAAGATAAAAGATAAAAGATGGAAGTTGTCTGTATAATATCATGAAAGGCTCAAAATAGTGAAATCCTTTGACAGTGCTCGAGATCTCGTCGTTTGCAAACAAATAATAAAAGAAGAGTGTTGAGAAATTAATATTGTAAAGACTTGGATTCAAATTGAATCTAAGCCAAAACACAAGAAATAAAAATGTTCAAAAAAATAAAGTAAAACCTAGACTAACTTAAATATACAAAACTAAAAACTAAAACTAATTTGGCAAAAGCTCCCAAAGCTTTACACAACTTAACTATTTATAGGGGAGTTTAGCGGTCCTAATTAAGGTAAACACAGACTTAATTACATAAAAAGACGTATTGTGTGGACGAAAACACCCTTGCTTCTTTTTAGCCTCACGTCGCCCCTGTGTCGCGATGCCCCTGTGTCGCAATACATACTTCTGTATGTCGCGACACACAACTTCAAATATGCTTTTCCTTATCAACTTAGTTGTGTTGCGACTCCGAAATTTTGTGTTACATCTCGGCTTCCATTGCTTATGCTCTTGGGCCTAAAATTAGGTGTCCTGCACACTCAAGTAACTCGTTAAAACCTCCTTAAAGCAAGTATTGGCCCGATTAGGTCAACTAACTCAAAGTAATACGTAAAACTGCTTATTTTGGAATATTTTAATCCTAAACTGAGAAAAGAAGAAATGCAATAAAGCATATTAAAATGCTTAGAAAACAAGCTCATTAAGTGATGAAAAGTACTGAATCTACCACTATAATTTGTGGCATATTAGTGGCGTCGAGCTTGGGCCGTTGAGATGAGACCTAATCATCATGTTATGCCACGACGATGAACCCCTATCATTGCAAAATTAACCTGAAATTTTATAAACATTATAATTTAGTCTTAATTGATATCGAGTTAGCATTAGAGCTATCATAAGCTCTTTTCAGACCCACAAATAGTTGTATATTGTATAGTATGAATGTATTGCCAGAAATTAATCGTTTAATGGTATAAATTGTTTGTAGACTAATCGTAGTTGCTTCAACAACAAATGTGGCACATTATAGCTCAGACTTAGCAATCGGATTAGGTATCGAGTGTTACAAAAAGTCACCTCCTAAGCTCATTTCCACCATCATATATTCCATCTAAGCTTAGGGTTGCATGGGTTTAGTGAGAGAAAGTTAAATAAAGGGAGAGAAAACTTTAAATCAGGTAAAAAACTTTGTTCCAAAATTCCTACATTTTTTTATTATGAGAAAGCTTAATAAGCTTGGGTATTAATATTTTTTATGCTTTCTATTTATGAGAAATGGAGAAATGATGGAAATAGAGCTCCCAAGCTAGTATGAGGGAAGATTCAAGGTGTTAGAAGCCCTTTTTTGTTTTTTTTTTGCTTATCCAAAAGGTAAGTACCATTGGATTTGCTAAGTTTGCCTTTATTAACACTATGTGTTTGAATAAAATGTAAAATAAATTATTAAAAGAATAATGTGTATTAATATGTGACTATGTGAGGTTTGATATGCTAAGAAATTTGAAAGAACATTTGTAAAATATTTGAGAAGTTAAGTGACATGGAATGCTTTTTATGGTAGGAATGGAATTGCATGTATCAATATGTCATAATAAAAAAAATGGGGAAAATATGAGATTGATAAATGGCTAAAGAAATTATGGTAAAAGATGATGAGTATGAACTATGAAATAGGTGAATGTGTAATATGGAAATGATAATATGTTAAATTTCCTAATAAACATGCATATGTGAATTAATTTCTTGTTAATTATAACTATACGTGATAATTACATTATAAGTGAAATATATGGTGATTTTGTGACCTAATAGTTAAGTGAATATGAGAATACGTGAAATATACATTAATTATACTACATGTGGAGATATTTGTCACTTAGGTGACAATGTGAATGTTTAAATATGATAATTAGGTTCCAACAAGAACCAAAAATATGACGTATGTGTTATATGAGGTCTATCATGTGACTATGAAATATGAAAAGCATTATGAGAAATGTGAACATGCGAAATGTTATGTGATCTATGAATCTTTTCATTGATTAAAAATGTGAATGCACTTGTGAGCTTAGTAGATTAGCCAGGATACAACTAGCAAGCCATAGAAATTATATGTGAGCTTGTATAGGTCTATATATTTGTAAGGGAGATTTGATACAATGCCTAGAGGCATAGCACATTTGTGTTGTTGGTGTGATTGGGGGGTATGCATTTCTTGTGCAATTTCTATTTTTATCTAGTGTATTTGGTTGGAGCACTTAAGGTGCATTATCAAGTGTATCTTACTTAAGCTACAAAAGGGCTATGAAAATAAATCTATTAATAAGTAAAATAAAAGTGCAAGTAATTAGTGGTGAACTTAATTCATAAAGGTCCAACCATAAGCTTACAAGTAACTTGAATCATGAGCTAATCTGTTAAAGGGTCGTATTGGTAATAAGTAAGATAAAGGTTCAATGGAGTAAATTGGCTTTTTTATAATGTATTATTTGATCCAAATTGAGGTTTTGAGTTAACCTTTAATTCTTATGTTGATTTAAACATGTGTGAAACTTGTATTTAGACTTATGAGTTTTGAAATGATTTAGAACTTGTTGATATGTATTAGTAATATTTTGGAATGATTTGAATTGTTTTTGAATTGATTTTTTCTCCAAAAGAATCAAGTTCTAAAACAAGCCCTAGCATGTATTGGAACATGCAAGTCAGTAGCCAAATTTCTATAGTACAAGCTAAAGGTATCAATACCTAGGGGAGAAGTATGAATACCTTTACCCTTGCACTTGTTTTTTTTTTGTGCTTTTATGTCTTGAAACCTGCCCGACCGACACCAAAACATCATAGTTTTGTGTAATTACCTTAGAAATGTTTTGAAAAGTGTTTTAAGATCTTGAAAAGGATGATATAAAGTTATGGAATGTAAAAATTATTTTGTTAGTTGTAAAGCTTTTTTTCTTCTATACTCTAAGAATTGCATTTTATGATTTAAATAAGTTTATATATGAAATCAAATATTCAAAATGATTTATAAGTGTATCTAAATATTTCAAATTTGGAAAATTTGTTTTAAAGAATATGACTATGATCTGAAAAGGATTCTTTCACAAAAGAAATTTTTTATATATGTTATGAAAGTGTTAGTGTGACATTACTTACCCATGTTTATCGTCAGACTAGATAAGGCGTCTTACAAATAAATTGTAACTTAGTTTTATTGCAATCAATCATCCTTTTAAGTAGAGGTTACATAGGTTTAAGTAAATTAAAAAATGACTCTAAATAAATAAAACCTCTTAATATATCTCTAAAATAATTTTAATTAAAAAACCTCCTAAAGATATAAAATACTCATAAATAAAATCTCCTAATACTTATCCTAATAAAACTAATACATCTTCTAATAAAATAATAACTAATGAAATAATTAAATGACATCTAACACTAAACCATTTCTGAAAAAAGAGATTGTCCGCAAGCTCAAGATTGAATAACTCGTTTAGTTTTTGCCCCATTATTGCATGTAAGGATATTTCAGTTTCCCTACTCTCCTGATTTAGTGCAATGTTGTTAGGATCATATATCTCCAATAGAAAAAAAATTACATTGGTGACAGAATAAGTATGGTTCATCACAATCGTAACAAAGACCCTTGTCTATTTATTTTCCTATCACCACATGAGTCAAATTTTTAACAAAAGGATTTGTCTTGCTAGTATTAGATGTCACACCCCATATTTTTATTTATTAATTTGTCACTTTATTAAACAAGTTAGTAAATGGTTAAGTGGTAAAGGACTTAATTTAACTCCTAGTGATCTTAGGTTCAATTCCTATCATCTACTTATTATTTTTTTAATTTTAGCATGTAAAAAGGGATGGTCAAACACCCTTAGTTGTCCACTTATTTTTTTTTTATCTTCTACTTATTTTTCTTTCTAGTAAACTTACCTTACATAGCTCCGTTTTCACTCCCGTGATCCACTTTTGGTGTCTTTGTTCCCCTATTTACATTTTCTCTCCTTTACCATAACTTGGTTGGCCATCCACTTAGATACCCCCAATTTTTTTATTTTTTATTTTTTTATTCTTCTCTCATCTTTTTTTCTCTTTTCCTCCTCCTTCAACCACCATTGTTTATTATTTTTACCACCATACCACCACCATTGACCACCACTTCTTCATCAAATCACAACCACATCACCCCTAAATCCTTTCCTCTCTTCCATGTCTCCTCCTCTCTCACCACCGCTACACCATTTCCTCACCGTAAATCACCATTTATCGTCGATTTTTTATCTTCTATTCATTTCTTTTATTAAAATTGAACTTGTAATCCTCCTCTTTTGTTTTTCATAGATTACACACGATTCTAATATCTACTCATTTTATTTTATTTTGAATGATGATTTCGCTAGATAATCTTCCATTGTAAATGAAGTGTCACGAAAAAAAGGACTACTCTAAATCTTTCAACTTTTGTAAGTAAACTTCGAAGTTTCAATATTGATATTTTCCTTTCATCTTTTAGGGCTGAAACTTATAATATTTTTACACACTTGTGAAGCGTTCATCTTCATGCCTTTCAGATTTGTGTTCTTGCCTTAAGAGAAAGTACTCTAACTTGGAAGATAGATACGATTCAAGAACGAATTTCTTCCCTCGGAGTTGGCATCTGACTTGGTATCGAATTATCAGAACTACCAATCGAGGTGTGGATTTAACGTATTAGAAAAATTAATTATGGAATTATCTACTAAAATGATAATCAATATATATTAAGATTTAATCTTTGATAAAAGAATTTTTATATCTGTGAAATGTTGATAATACATTAAGTATTCCAAAAGGATGCTAAATCCAAAAGAAAAAGGGAAAACACAAGTAAGTACTTCGATCTGTTTATTTTTGTGAGTATAATATAATCAATGTGATTAAACGATTAATGTGAACTGATGTGTATAGACCAATTCTCATGACATGTGATTTTATGGTGAAAATGATTATGCACGATATATTTTTAATCATGCCACTATTAATAATTGATATTTGCTTTGCATGTTAAGCATGCCGACTATTATAAATTGAGATATGATTTGCATGTTAAGCATGCCGACTATGTTGATCTTAGATTTGATTCGTCTTATATGTTTGCCTATTGAAAAATACTATTCATATGCCATATCACATGCATGGGGTTGGGATGAGTATGAAAGGAGGAAGAATCTTGCAGTTTTATTGCAAAATTGAGTGGTTTGTACACAATGCTATTGAGTGGCTTTGCCACAACGTATTTGAGTGGTTTAACCATAAACAGTAGCTTGTCTATGACATTGAGTGGCTTGACCACAACATTGTGTGTTATTGGATGGATGAGTTTAGGGAACTCTTTATTGGTGTGTAGCGGAGATGGGTAGGAATATTTTTGAAAAACACTCAGTAATTTCTAAAAAAGTTGCATTGAAATTCCTATGCACTCTGTTATATTTAAAATTTTGTCAATTATACATGTTGTAATAATTATGATCTGTATGACTTGATTACTGGTCCTATTATATTGAATTCACATTAGGCTTTTAGCTCACTCCTTCAAATTTTTAACTTTTCAAATAACACACAAGGTTAGACACATACCTTGACTAACTGGCCAAATAATAAAAATTATCAGATTAAAATTCAATAAAACACTATAATAAAATCATAAAAATTATTAAATAATATTTACGGATTCACCAGTCGGAATTGAGGCCCCAAAATCATTGTTTCCATCACCACTGAAAAATGGGCTGTTACATGACGGATGAATTCGACAACAAGACTTAACATTTTTAAATGAAAATTTAAATTTATGTATATTATTGTATTTTTAATTAACAAGTAGTTCAGACTCTAATATTGATTTAAAATTTTGTATAACAGGAACTGAAATACATTAAAAATTGAGAATCAGGGCTAAAACAGAGTCAGTGTCGTAACACGGCACATCCATGTAGCAACACCGCTCACAGACTCAAAGAATCAAGAAAATCACCTCGATGCCGTGACACAAAAGTCAATAAACCCAGGGTTCCATACTTTTTTGAGTGTGTTGTGACATCGAACCATATCCTGATAGGGGTGTCACGATATAAAACCCATGTGGTGCGACATCAATGCAATTTTCTACAAGGTCGACTCAATCCGATCATGCGACACGCCTGCTTTAACCTAATTTTAACCCAGTTTTAACCTTAAACACTCCAAATTTTTAAATCCAAAATAACTTTTAACTCATCTTTAACCTTAATCTCCCCTTAAAACTTCTTCTAACCATAAAACATCTCAAAAATCTATCATTACACTTAAACCGTAATCTTTATTTTCTATTATCTTTTGTGTTTTCGTTTTATGTGCAACAAAGTGTAGGTGGAAGGGACCAACATTCACAAGGAAGAAAGCTTTCACAAGGAATTCAATGACATTAATCGAGGTTAAGCATTCCTAACTTATTTCTATTGTTTCATTGGATACATTGCTTAATAGGTTGTTAGTTTTTAGAATACGATCACATTGAATATGTCATATAGGAAATCTAGAAAGCAATATACAAGAACCACCAATGGTTTTGAATCCTTTAAAAGTTTGAAACCATAATGCCAAAAAATATTTCGGAGCTACAAGATAAAACCTTTGTTCATGAAAGAGGATTCAAACCATCGATGGTTCTTTCCAATGAAATTTGGTCCTTAGTACGACATCATAGATGGAAGCATTTTTACACCATCCCAAAAGAAAACGATGTTATTCCCCTTGTGCAAGAATTTTATGCTGCTATTAGGGACGAGGAAACTCGGAGACCACATGGTGTCATGTGCAAAATAGTAATGGTACGAGGTATGGATGTGCCATTTTCCTCAAAAAAGATTTGCAAATATTATGATGCTCCATATTATGACTCTTATTTTTTAGAAAACATTGATCTAATAGGATTTCAAGATATTGATACGAATAGCATTGCCAAATATTTAACTGAATATCTAGGTGAACGGAACCTTCGGCTTGATACTGGACTTCCGACCAATTTCAATAAAGCTATAATGTTCCCAATAGCTAAAATGTGGATGCAATTTATTTGCACTAGAATTACTCCTGTTCTTAATGTTTCTAATGTCGATACGTTTCGAACTATTTTTTATATGGCATTTTACAGAAGAAGTAGATATGCATAAGGCAATGGATACATCAAAGTGCAATGGTTCGAATGGAAGAGAACGTGTAATAGTCGTTTTCAGTGAAATCAGAATAGTGATTTGGGACACAAATTTGACGTAAAAATATTTATTTTATTAATATTTTAACGATTACAGCATGATAGTAGCGTTGTATACATTTATGTGTTCAATTTGATAAAAAAAGACTATATCGCGTAAGTACAAAAGATGAGTTCTAGTGGCTAAAGGTATTAAATAGCTATGGGATCTTAAAATATAAGTCCTTATGTGGTAATAGACCATAAATATTGATAGTGGATTATGATGGCTTGGTATTCATGAAATTTGTAATAAATTAAAAGGTTATAAAGGTAAATGGTAAATAAATGATAATTAAATAAAACAAATCAAGTGTCATCTTTATTTCTTCAATTAAGAATTGAAAATTAGGGCTTGTGGAAGCCATTGTTGAGCTTGAGCTTGCGACAACAAATTCCTTGCTAGATTGGTATGTACTTTTTCACGTTTTTAATGATTTTTATGTTTTGGGGATTGTTGTAGCTTAATCTAGTTAGCTTGAGGACTAATTTGTAAAACTATCAAACTATTAGGGTTTTTTTCATTGATGAGTGTGTAAGAGTTTGACGTTTTATGGAAGAAAATGGTTAGTTGTTGATAGATAAAATACTTTTGTTAAGTGATTTTTTATGAAATTGACAATAGAGATTTAATTGAAAAATCGAAAATTATACATTGTAAAATAAATGAAATATAGGGCTTGTTAAGGACCTAATTGATATCATACTATGATGGGTTGTGGTTGAATTTCATGAATTTTCATTTTTATGAGCTAGGGACTATATTGAAAAGAAATCAAAAGTTTAGGGTCAAAAGAGTAATTTTGCAACCATGTGAATTTGGATTGAAGTGAATAGAATAGTTATTAAATTGGTTGAATTTTTTTATTTAGATCAAGATAAATCTCAACCGGACCTAAATCGAGGAAACACGAAAATCCAGATTAACCAATCATACCCCTACGCGATAGTTGTCAATGTAAGTTCATAGTAATTAAGTTATATAATTTGATTTCCTTATATATTTATATTTTATAATCAATTAGTTAATTATTATGTATATAATTGTACCCCTGATTGCACATACGTGCCCCTGTTATACTTCGGTACCCCTGATCGCACTTACGTGCCCCTGTTGTACTTCAGTACCCCTGATCGCACTTATGTGCCTCTATTGTACTTTAGTACCCCTAACTGCACTTATGTGCCCCTATTTTACTTCGGTACCTCTGATCACACATACGTGCCCCTGTTGTACTCTGGTACCCCTGATCACACATATATGCCCCTGTTGTACTTTGGTACCCCTGATCGCATTACGTTCCCCTGTGTTACTTCTGTACCCCTAATAGAACTTTCGTATCGTGATTACATTTCGGCAACATTTATCAAGTAAAATGGAAGTTCATTCATTTAATGTTAAGTTAAATAAATAGCTATGTAGTTACTAAGTTTTATAAGCTTATACGAGTTTATGTGTCGTTTTGTAAATTACTTTTGTTGACTTGGGACGGATCGAAACTTCGGCTCACACTATCTATCATCGTTAGTAGCTTTTGAACTCTTTTGGGATTGTGGCATATATATGTGGCTATAAGTATTTATGTGTTTTTGTCTAGTTCATTTTGGTATAAAAGTGAATTACTAAGTTGTATGTTTGGATACTTTGTTTTCTATGTTGTACATATATATCTTTTGACTTCAAAATTGGTATGAATGCAATCACTTATGAATGGTTTATTATTGATGAATTAAGTTGTTATGCTAGTATTTGTATTTGGTTAAGTGTTTGAATAATTAAAGATGAAAGACTAGTTTGAAAAGGTATGTTATATAGGTTATGTAATATGTTCAAAATGTGGATTTGGTATCTTTGTTTTCAATAGCATATAAGTCTATTGGTGATAGTAATGGAATGATACAAATGGTATCTTTTTGGTGCTTGGTTGCTAGGTAAATTTTAATGGCATATGTTGAAACAAGTTTAGTTTAAAAGATAGTGAATATTAATTTGCTAAATTGAGTACATGGTTGCATGTTTATATGTTGACATTTGAGGTGCCTATGGGCATATTGGTTGTACGTTAATATACCATATGCATATAGCTTGATTTTACATGATTTTGGTGCCTTGTTATAGCTTGTATATATGTGAAATTTTGGGTGTACGTACATGCCAAAATGGGTGAGAAAAATGGCTTGTAAAATACCCTATTTTTGTCCACATGGGCAGAGACACGGGCGTGTGTCTAAGTCATGTGTGACACATGGCCTTGTGTCCCCTATAACTTTTAAAAGGTTGCAAGTTAGATTGTTACACGACCTAGCACACAGCCTGGCACAAGGGCGTGTGGCTTCGCTGTGTGACCCAAGTCAGTAAGTTATATAGGCATGGACATGGGCTAAGACATGGTCATGTGTCCCTACTCCGAATGCCCACACAGCTTGGCCACACGGCCATGTGACCCCTATAGTGTTAAAAATTTTCGCTATTCTCTGAGTTTCCAATTTAGTCCCGACTTGTTCCTAACGTGTTTTTAGGGCCTCAAGGTCTCGTATAAGGGATATATGTATGATTTGGATTGGTTTTAATATGATTATCGATATGATTTGAAATGTTTGAAATTTTTGTATGTTTGAGTTGAAAACTTCGATAATGCTTCATAACCTTGTTCCGGCGACGGATACGGGTTAGGGTGTTACAGAACGAGCAGTTTATGTGCCTAACAAAAAGCTTAATAGGCGATTCTATGTACACTCAATGCGTAGAACTCAATTGAAAGCATATTATAGATTGGAATTAGAGGGGAAAAGAAAAGATGGACATCCTAGCATTTGTTTAAAAGAAAGTGAAATCGACATCTAAACAAGAAATGGGTGAAAGCAGTAGTGCAAAATAGATGGAATGATAAGATGGATGCAAGAAACAGGCCTTGTTCTTCAAGAATTTGCGAGGGAAAACAACATGATACTACCTAATTATTCGCCAAATATGTTTGGCCCGATGCATAGCCATCATGAGGCAGAAGAGAAGGGAAATGAGGAAGGAGAGGAGAGTTACGAAGAAGAAAAAAGAGGAAGGAGGGAAGAAGGATTTTGAGGAAGGGAAAGATAATTAGACTAAACTTTTAATTTTTATTTCAAATTATAATAATCTTGGATAATTTTAATTTTTATCATTTTAGGATTAGATTAATAGTAGGCTTTTATATTTGCTTTGTTTTTGGTTTCAAGTTTTCTGTGCTAGTGGAAATACGAAAATATACATACATTTTCATGCCATTTTTAACTCAAATTAATGTAGTTTCGATAAAATTCTAGTAAAAAATATATATAATTAGTATAAAATAATTATTTTGTACTTAAATTATTAACATGTTTAATTTTAATTAATTTTATAATTAATTTTGATTAATTTTGATTATTTTCGACAGATTTGTACAAAGGGCGAAAAACGGCTTGACAGACACTACCAGAAGCACAAAATCGAGAAGAAATTTTGAAGCATTAAGGTGAATTAATTTTTCAGCCTAAGATAATCCAAATTATGCGTATTAAGACGGTAACAGAGAAAGAGTTTGATACGAGTCACAAAGGCCCAACCCAAGTTCAAGAACGTGATGGGCTCAAATTACCACAAGGCCCA
>CM025252.1:15523311-15546950 GCA_013677275.1 Gossypium schwendimanii
TCTTTTAATTTCTGTTTTGTGCCGATTATCTTTATTGATTTATTTGCTCTTCTTGTTTTGTTTTCAGCCTTTTTCCATCTTAAAGAATCGCCCAAATACTCCTTTTGTTGGCAGCACATAATCGGCCTAAAATCCCCACTTCCTAGGTTCTTGCCGATTCATCTTTAGTCTTCTTGGGTGCGATTCGATTGCTGAATTTTGGGGAAATATCTTGGATGTTCAATTGAACCGAATCGCAATTGGTTTGGGTTTCAAGATTTGACTTATTTCATCAATTTTCTTTCTTTCCTCTTATCGCACCTATCCGTAAATCCTATAATAAAAATCTGATCATTTTAATTTGCTGGCTGTTTTGTGTTCTTTGATAGATTCAGCTTGTTGGGAATCAATCTTGGAGATCGATTTCGTGTTCTTGCATTCCAAAAACATCTATTCATAAGTTTCTTGATATCAGAGTTACTTGCTATTGTGTTTGCTTTTGACAAGTTTCGATCTTATCTTGTAGGTACCAAACTGACTGTCTATACGGACCACTCGTCAATTAAGTATTTACTTTCCAAGAAAGACACTAAGTCGAGACCGATTCGACAGGTACTTCTACTTTAAGTGTTCGATCTAGAAATTCAAGATCAAAAGGGAGTAGAAAACCAAAGTAGCAAACCACTTGTCTGGATTAGAGCCTCAAGAAGGGAATTCTCCACTTATACCAATTTGGGAGACATTTCTAGACAAACACATATTGAAGGTAAATCATGTCCATAATACCCATTGGTTTGCTGATATTGCTAACTTTTAGCTTGTGGTTTGATGTCGATTGGTAAAACGTATCATCAAAAGAAAAAGTTTCTTCACGATGGGAAATACTATTTCTGGGAAGAGCCATACTTGTTTAAAAAGTGTGTAGATCAAATGATCTGGAGATGCATGGTAGAAGATGAAGTACATAAGATTCTATACCATTGCCACTCAGCTCCAAGTGGGGGACACTTTGGAGGTACACGTACTGTGGCCAAAGTACCGCAAGTCGGATTCTTTTGGCCAACACTATTTAAAGACGCATATGCTTACGTAAGGAGCTGTGATCGATGTCAAGGGTTGGAAACGTCACAAACAAAAATCACGATTAAGAACATGCCAACGTGAATGGCAAATCAAAGGTATTCTGTCTGTAAGGCCCTTTGTAATAGGAATGATTAAGAAATCACGAAATAATAAAATTAAGAATGCGATTAAGGTAATGATATAGGTAATGCAAGTTATGATCTCAAAATGAAATGTGACACAAATGATGAAATAAATAGAATCTAAGGGATGTATCTTCCAAAGTTAAGTCAAAGAATAAGAGATAAAGAGTTGGATAAGAGAGTTCTGAGATGAGATTCAGGTAAATGAGGGTTTACTCACTAAGTTCTATCAAATTTACCTCTGTATCTTCTTGATTACAGGCAACTGGATTAAAGGTTACGCCAAGAGGAACGACGATAGGGCTACACCAAAAGAGTGGTGAGATGGGATGTTATCTATACAGAGCAAGGGGAGTAGTGTATCCAAGTCTAATATGGATATTGTGAATAAGTTACGAAAATTATTTATAAGTCTTATAGAGTGTACAAAATGTGTTAGTATTATAAACACTGCCGATAGTATTGCTTAGAGGTAGAATAAGTGGAGTAATATAAATAAGCGGGATATATGTATTTGTAACTACTCCTCGAGTGAAAAGTCTTGTCCAATAGCTGTAAATACCAATTTTACAGCCAAATGTAAAATAGTTAGGCAGTGTTACTAATAAGATGTATTGTTGAAAGTTGTATGTTTTGGTTAAGTATAAGTTTTTGTTAGAGTGGTAACACTTGAGATTCGATTTTGGAAAATAGGATTGAGTTAAGGGCATTAGAGGTTTGGTATCAGAGTAAGATTTAGTTGATTTTCAGACGATGAAAGATGATGACACCCAGTATGCATAATGCGCCAAGCTTAGCGGAGTCTCCCAAGTATGCGTAGATAGTTTTGTTTGTATGTAAGATAAAGAAAGTAAAGAAAGGGATAAATAAGACGGTGGAAAGGAAAAGATCACTCCATTGATAAAGAACAATATATACAAAATACAAAACAAGATAAATGAGCATTTTAGTTTCCTCCTTCGGTAGGTTTACTATTTGGATTGATCAAAGCCTCCTTTGACTGAGGATGACCTTCAAGGTTTTACTCTGCGCCTATCAGGTCTATACCTCATCCTTGACTTCTGGCATGGTGGGGTAGAAAATATAATTGATTGCTTCAACTCTTCTTGGAAGGCGTCCCACTCCTTGCCCTCGAGGTTGTAATCATCAAAGTTGAGTGAATCCATAGAGACACACCCTTTAGATACTTAAAGTCTACCTTACTCAAGTAAAAAAAACTGCTACGACTTGAGCATGCGGGATTAAGATTTCCTTCCACTCTAGTAGAGCCTTAATAAGGTCCTTCTAAGTATCTTCCAGATATTTTCTAAAGGCCTCTCCATAGGATTGGCATAGTTTTTCCAACTCTGCCCTATGCCTATCCTTTTGGGCTTCAGACCTCTCTTCGAAGGTAGATTTTTTCATTCTCTAAGTGACCGATCATATCCTTAAGCTTATTGATTTTAGTCTTAGCATACCTATAATCTTTTTTCATAGTTTGAATTTGGATAGACAGCCTCGCCATCATACTGCTCGAGTCTTAACACTTTTGACAGATATTAGCTAAGACGTCTTCCCTAGATTTTACAGATCTCACTAAATTTGCTATCTCACCTGCTAGCCTTTCGGAAGGCTCCACCCCAAAGGTTGTGCTCAAGAGGTAGGATCTTTGAAATTTGGGCCATGAGAAAAAAGGGATCCTCAAAGGACTGGGAAGAAAGATAGGAGGAGAAGGCTTCTCTTAACTGTAGTGGCAGCAGGCTTAGCCTCTTTTGAATGATTGAATTGAAAGGAGTATAAAAGGGAATTGACTCTATGAGACGACGCTAAGGGAAGTTACTATTTTAATCTGTAGGGATTACACCCTGTGTTGAAGAGGGAAGGACACACGAATAATTTTGAAGGACTACTTCCATGAGATTCTCTGATGAAGGATCAGAGTTCTACCTGGGAGAGCATATTCAAGGGATAGAGCCTTCAGGTACTGAAGGGGATCTAGGAGGAGCTAGAACTAAAGGGGAATGAGTGTTAGTTGTAGCCGGTTCCATACTTGACTGATGCCCAAGCAAGGGTGGGCACTCACTGCATCTAGGTTCCTGGGTGCTTTTGACGGACCTGGCCCTCTTCCTTACTATCAATTTTTGTGATAGTGCAACAGTGGCCTTCTTTTAACTATGAGTTTCCTTAAGAATCGAAGACATATCCATACCTTAAGGTTGAGTAAGTGATAAAGACCCTGCATAAGTAACAGGTGAATTAGCTTGACCTGAAGACACACTTATCAAATTTCTTAGGTGTAGTTTACAAATATGAAAAATCTAAGAAAGGAGCCCTCTGATGTTCCCAATAGAACATGCGCTAGTTCACTATCTGAGTTATATGGTCAAGCTTGAAGGATAGATGGCACAAAAGAATCAACCCTCTGGTTGGCGAAGAAGTCTAGTCTGTAAACATTGGGACTTAGGTTCTTTAAACAATGCTGAAAAAATCCCTTACAGAAAAAAACTCCGTCAAATCAAGAAAATAACCTTCTTTTAGCTTCTAGTACTGTCTTTCATCCTCATAAGCATCCTTTGGTTTACATGCATTGCAGATACATTCTCGAGGAAGAGACCATTTGGTCGGGAAACCACAATCAGAAATGAGCTTGCTTACGACCCTTATGAATTTGTCCCTTCACATATGAAATTTGAAAACTTGATTCTTGATGAGCGGTATTAAGTTTGGTCATACACTAAAGTAATCACAGCTAATCAAGGCTCCAATCCTTTATATTATTAGATGATAAACTGACTAGAAGACTCCCAAAATTTGACGCTCATTATGAATGCAACGTCAACAAAGAATGGGACCAAGGTCCATCAGGACATTACAGATGTAGCAACTCATTTTTAGTGAAATCCAAATAATGGTTTTGAGGCCACAAATTTGATGAGTAAATTATTATTTTATTATTTTGATGTCTATAGGACATTAATAAGGTTGTATTAAAATTTTGTTAAGAAATTTTGATGTTTACATGATTAATTATGTGAAAAGAACTAAATCGTAAAAGGTGAAAAATGGGAGTTCTATTTGTTAAAAGGGCCAAATGGCTATAAATCTTTAAAGTGAGTGGACTTAGATGGTAATTATACCATTCATAATGTTAGTGGACAAAGGTGGGCATGAATTTGGTGTTTTATTTAGTTAATTAGCAAGGGTATTAAGGTAATTTAATAATTAAGTTAAAGTAAAACAATTTGTATCATCTTCCTTAGTTTATTTCTCAACTAAAAATAGGGTTAGAAAACTCCATTTTTGAGGTTTAAAGGTTGGTCAAGCTACCTTTCTTGCATGGTATGTTTTTTAAGTCTGTTTTTAATGATTTTTATGTTTTTTGAAGTCGTTTTAGCTTAATCTAGCTAGCCCGGGGATCAATTTGTAAAAATGTTAAAGATTGAGGGCTATGCAATGAATATTTTTGTATGATTCTTGATGTTTAATGATAGATTATGAGTCCTTGTTGATAAATAAACAAGTTTTGTAAAATGATTTTTTATGAAAATTGTATTTAGGGACTTCTTTGTAAAAATAGTAAACGTTCTTGTTAAATTTATGAAATTATGGTTTGTATGGATTGGTTTAAGTCCCTGAAGAAATCAACTAGCTTGAAAGGAGGATTAAATGCTTAGTTTACAATTTATGAGCTTAAAGAGTAAATCTTGAAAAGTTAAAATGTTCGAGGCAAAATGGTAATTTGAATAAATATGAAATGTGGACTAAATTGAATACTAGGGATATTAAATGGCTTGAATTTGTCTATTTAGAGCAAGATAGGCTACGTACAGATTTAGATCGAGGAAAAGCTAAAGCCTCTAATTAGTTCGACTTCGTTTCTACACCTTAGTCGTTGAGGTAAGTTCGTATGTACGGATTACTATATTCATGCTATTCATTTGTATGTTATCTTGTATTTGTAATGCTATTGAACAATGTATATCAAAGCAATGCTATGACGATTATTGAGTCCCGGTTGAACCTTAAGAACTACTAGGATACAAATGACATGTCATTAGAGATTTCATGTTTCGGGTGCTGGTCTTGAATGTCCTACCGATGGCTGAAGTCCTGCATTAGGTGTGGATACTCCACGGCTCGTGTGAGAAGTATTGTGTAGCTTACATTCTAACCCACAGCTCATGTGAGCAGGCCCATTTCACAACTCATGTGAGCAACAATGTAAAGGAAAGGTTACAATTATATGTTTAAGGACACTTCGTCTGAGTTTTCCCGAGTATCCGATGATATTCTAGTTGGATCAACGGGCAAGAAAAGGGATTGAAATGGTAAGTTCCAAATGGCATTTTGCATATACTCTGAAATGGATGTATGAATCAAATGATGTATTTTCTTATGAAAATGGCTTATCATGTGGTTAACCCCAGTAGTTATGTTTAAGTGCACTAACTTGTATATTGATGATGATGTTTAGGCTTGTGCCAAGCTTGTGGTTGGATTATATTATGCTTATAGGTAAGTTATGCTTCATGTTCTATGAATTTTCTAAGTCTTATGTGCTTATGTAGTTTCTTTCCTATATTTTATAGATTATCGGAAGCTTGTCGGAGATCTATTACACTATCCAGGATAAATATCGATAGTTTTTTAATGTTTTGGCCAAGGTTATAATGGCATGTATAGATGGACTTGTAATGGTATTTAGTTGAATGATTAGTTGTCGTTTTGGTATGTATAAATTATATTGGTTGATGACATTTGACTCATTGCTAGTTTGTGTCAATGTGGCTATGTTATGTTGTATGTTTGACTGGCTATGGTCAAGATATGGGATGTTTTACGAAGGTATTGAGCTAGATGTTGATGATTGAAATCTGGTAGCATATACATGTTTAGGTAAGGTTTGGATGAATGTATTTTAGGTGCCTTGAATGGCATATTGGTTGGTTGATTGAGGACTCTTGAATTGGTCATTATATGTATGTTTTGATAGGGCTTTGATGCCTTGATTATGTGTACAAAAAGGCCTAAAGGTTTATGCATGATTTGGTGTTGGAATTGGTTTGATTTTGGGAAAATTTATGTCCACAAGGCCTGAGACATGGACATGTGACTCCGCTATGTGTGACACACGGCCTAGCGACACGACCGTGTATCTCTTGTAGGTTCCTTTGTATACAAGCCAGTGAGTTACATGGCCTAGCACACGGCCTGACACATGAGCGTGTAGGATAATTTTGAGAGTTAGATGGCCTAGCACACGGGCATGTGACACAGCAGTGTGACCCTACTCAGAGAGTTACACGGGTGAGGACATGGGTTGGGAAACAGCCGTGTGTCCCTAGTTCAAAGGTTACACGGCCTGAAACACTGGCGTAGATGACACCGGTCAGGAAACTAGAAATCATAGGTAAAGTTCAAGGTTCAGTGGCCCTAGGCTCCCAGGAATCGAATCATCTCTTTTTTCATGGTTTTACAGTCACAAATCTCGACCTCTATGAATGGCGATAACTCATGAGCAACGACTCTAGTAGTCTTGTCACGACCCCCTTTTTTTATGGTGGTTTTCCACAAGATAGGGATTACCTTTAAGAAAAATCAAGAATGAAAGAAGATGATTTTAGCAAGGAAAAGTTAGGGTTTTGAATGATTTTGCAAAGTTACCGATGAAGAGTTTCAAAACCGATTTTATGGAAACAACTTGCTGAAGAATTTTATTCCAATAAAGGGAGAAAATTATTCAAATTCTCCAATATGTGTTTGAAATCTCCCCTAAAGTGGTAACTGATGCATTTAGGAACTTTGTAATGATGGTTAAAATTCAAAAGCACCCAACTCATAGTACGTGCCTGGCGAGGAAACCAGTAATCTGGTGTATAAGTGTAATATTTCAAGTTAATAATTTTGGGGACGAAATTTCCTAAGTGGGGGAGAGTTGTAACATCTTGTTCGGCGAAGCCTTAGTGCTCAAGTGTTGTTGCAGGAGTAAGAATTTTGGAATAGGTTTCGAGTAAGTAAGGTGTGGATTTAATTAAGAGATTGAGGTCTACGAGTATGCCCTTGAGCAAAGTCTTGGTTAGGCAAACAAGTTAAAGAAAAATGGTAACGTTCTAAAACCTTATACCCGACCCAGTTGTCGAGCTTGAATATCAGGTTTTAAGTCAATCTTACACTTTAGTTCTCATCGTTACATGCTAATCATACATCAAATAGTCTTATACAAATAATTAAACATGCATAAGGTCCAGTTAGCAAAATTTTGATATTGGCTATGTAGGTATCGGTACTAGAACATGGGTATTAATATTTTCCTTGCACGGTATTGATATCGTATGGAAAAGTGGTACCAAATCAGCATTCTATTTCTCATCTAAAAATCAAATCCCAAAAAATACCGATATATTTATTAAAGTATCAATTATTTTACCCCGAGTATCGATACTCATGATATGGTATCGATACCAATGTACTATTCTGACTTCATCGACATTTCAAATCACAGTTGTATCGTTTTTTGGAACAAGAATATCAATACCTCTGCTCTAAACCAAAAAATTACAACAATCCAAAGCATACAAACCATTGCAATTCAAGTCTAATTAACTTGCATCTTCTACCATATCAAATAAACCTCAAAACGCTCTTAATAATAGTTTCAAACAACAAAATTAAGTCTAAGCAATAATGAACATGATACTAATCAAGTCTTTAAGATCCTAAGGAATAAATAAACTATAGAAACATCCAAATATCATAGTGAATACTATCTCTAAGTCTACTACATTTCCTTATTCCCAAAACATAAACAAATAACAATAACACCTACGAAATAATGAAAATGAACATGCTTGGATCACCCCTCGAAACCACGCCGCCCAAACCTGCACTTAACTACTCTGCAAGGGTTTAAAAGGAGTGTGTGAGCTCAACAAGCTCAGGGAATGCCTAGAACAACTATTATGCAAACATGTCATCAACCATTAGTAGAACACACACATGGCTTAATTAGAATAATCACAACTCTATCGACATATTCCGCTTACACACGCACGTTTAACAATTTATTTACTAAGTCATTGCATAAACTTTCATATATACATCACAATACATACAAACATAGTTATAGACAATGTCCATAATAGTCATATATCATATAAACACATATCACAACACACATATATCCATATTTGATGATAGTTTGGCACTTGAGCTGTGAAACATAAAAGTGGGCACTATTACCAATCATCAGATACACGGATCTTCAACACACCACATACACTCATAGAGTCAAACATGTCCCGTAAGTGAAGCATTAAGCTAACACTCTCCAACACACCAAACATGTCAGGTTGAATGGAGCTTAGCTCATATTCCCTTATCTTTCCAAACATGTCCCGAGGCTTCAACACCCAAATCACATGTACATATAGGTGAGTACTCACAATCCTATGGCATGCCAACTATAACCAATAGTCTCAAGTATCATAAGTCCAAAATATTTGTATTTAAACACACATATTACTTACTGATTTTCGTATACTATCACAACAAATTTGCATCATTTACAGAATAATATCACTGCCACTTAGCATGAATGACATGCTTAAATGTACTCTTCCTCAACAGTAATCATGTATATAAAACATATATATAGCATCTCATTTCAGTTAACATTTTCATAATAGCACAAAGACATGTTTCACAAGATAAACATGAGTACAAGAAAGCTTATACTTAGAATTTTAGAGTAGGAATTTAGGCTAAAACTAAATTCCCAAATAGCGCATTGAATCATGTCCACAAGTAGCTAATCTAAACAGTCACCAATTACACTTTCGCCAAAAAGTCAAAAGTTGAAACTAGCTTTTCTTTACCTTTATCTCTACTCGTAGAAGGTCCTATTGATTCCAACACTTCAAAAAAGTAAATCACACAACAACACAATTAACATTTAGATAAAGACTCGCATAAAAAAAATCCAATAACAGAAGCCTAAACTAGGTTCTTTTTTGACCGAAACCTTCAACATAAAAAACTTAAAATTCAAATATCTCAGTCTATAGTTAATCTTTTTGCCTAAAAAAAATTCCATTCATCTAATTATCTACCTATAACAGATTCTCAACCTTTAATCTTTTTGACTCTTTTACAAATCAATCCTATTTTCTAAATTAAAGTTATTTAAAAATCATTTTCAAAAATTGATTTAATTTTTAAAATCCATACACGAAAACATATTCGGTTACCATGCGTATGAAACTCTGAGAACATAAGAGCTAAAGTTCTCATTTTACCCTCAAAACTTTTAGGCCCAATTTTGTGGTGTTACAAACGTGGTTCTGTCCATCCAAATGATGTTTTTGCGGATAGATTAGGCGAACTGTTAACATTGGGATATTAAGTAAAAATGTTTAAGAGAGTGAGACACCTCTAGGAGTGGAACTTGGTCAATTGTTAAGGAATTTAAAGTAATGGGATGTTGATTATATTCTAATGAGATGTTTAGGAGCGAACGATAGGTTTGACCCAAAAATATTTATTTATACATGTAACTATGGATTGTTGTATAGGTTTCCTAACAGTTATAAACCACCCATATGGTAGATAGAGTAAGATTGTGATGCATGTCAAGTTTCCATAGGGAAAAAGGTTGTATATTTAGGTAATCAGGAATTTAAAGAGAAGTTTTTTCCTCCTCCTTCTTTAAGAACTAGTTCTTTGGTCTAGATCTAAAGAAATATGAAGTACTTCCTTTCTAAAGATGAGAGTTAATATGGATTCCCACTTATAGGTGTTGTATGTCAAGTGGTTATTGTTGATCTTCCAAAGGCAGTCTGAATTTGAAGCTTTGGAGCAGAGAAATATGGAAGTTAGGTGAGTCCCTAAATTGAGTCTCACGTGTATTGCATGTATTCTAAATATTTTTATGCTAAGTCACCTAAAGCACAAAGAATAAAGATCTATGAACATGCATGTTCTTTGAAAGTTAAAAGCTTAGGACTTGAATCTAAGGATTAATAAGTAATGGTTGTGTATGGGTCATGAAAATATGTTAAGCAATGTGTCTGGTAAGCATAATAATGTCTACCATGAGTAAGTCGATGCATGATGAGTGTGTATGTTTCTGGAGTCGTTAAAAAGATCTATCGGGACTAAAAATGCAAATCTTTGAAAGGATAAGTCCACCAACATGGCACTGAAGAAGATTATATCGTGTAAGACCATTACTGGTGGGTTATGTCATTATATGGAAAAATTGAAAGAAGGTTATTACCCTAAGTGGTTCCTTATGTATTCTAGAACAATGAGGAGCAAACCTCACTAAGTTTGAGTCTAGGCAAATCCCTATCTCCTAAATCTCTGGGAAAGGAATGCCTTTATGGAAAAACTCTAGACAGGAAAGCCTTTGTAGAGAGTACTGGATATAAAGGAATACCTTTATGGCAAAACTCTAAACAGGAAAGCCTTTGTAGCACAAGTCTAGAGAGGAATACCTTTACAATGAGCACTAGATATAAAGGAATACCTTTGTGGCACAAATCTAGATAGGAAAGCCTTTGTACGAGTACTAGATATAAAGGAACACCTTTGTGGCACAAGGAAAAATTAGCATTACACGAGAAACTAGACCGGCAAAAAACATTCGAGTACTTTGAATAAGGTAACGACAACTGCCAGCAAAAAATATAGAAGAACGTGCATGGTATGTTAGGGCGACGACTTATATTCACCAATACGAGCTTCACGGTTATCCAAAGGAAATCGTGTAAGATTCGTACTTAAGTGTTTGGCTACTAAAACTAATTTTCGTCCTCAAAGGTAAATAAGTGATGATTTCTGAGGAGATTTTCAAAGGATGTGTTAGTAAAGGAGAGATCTTGTAAACTTAAAATAGGAAGAAATTTTGTCTCTGATGAGTTATGTTATCGATTGGGCTCTAATAGTACTAGAAAGAACATATGTTCTCTCCCTACTTACTAGTTAATTTGTATCCATTTAGTTATCCTTAGCACATATTTTAGCATTTTCAGTTCAATAATTGCATTTTATAACTCATTGGATCTTAGCCTATTTATCCTTAATTTTGTTATGTTTTGAAACTAATGTCGCTGCATGAGTGTTTTCAGATTGCACTGAGAATTGTCGCCGCACCTGACAGTTTTTCGGATAATAACAAAAAAGTGTGAGCTTTCTATTCTGGTACAACTAACTTGTACATACAGAGGCAACATGTGTCTGATGAAAGGACAAGTGTGCTATTTGGATAAATATCAATATATTTTTGTGAAAAAGGGGAGGAGAAAGGAGGATCTTTTTCAACCTTTCTTTTGAAGCTTTTTAGGTATGGCGACTTAAATCTCTTACGGGTGAACCGACATGAACGGGATGCAGGTTAGCTCTTAACGAGGAGCCCTGAGCGTGACACAAGAGGGAGTTGAGAGATCAAGTCGAGATTTTCTAGGAATATTGCTCTCCACTTGTTTCTTTTATATTTCTTTTCTAAACGATGGTGATTACTTTCTATTTCATGTTTGTATGGAAGTACACATGATTTTTGAGTTAAATGTTGTTTTATTCAATCCCGTTTCTACTGTTTAATCTTTGAGTTTAAATTTTTTAGCATGGAAATGTTATTGTGGTCACTGACACTGGAAACTATAGCGACAGTTCAAGCTAACAAGCATGACAACAGTATTTGCTTGAGGATTAGAGGAATTTAATCCACTTATTCTTAATAGATATTCATTGCAGTTTAATCCATAAACAATCACCTATCCTTTTTACCTTGTGAGCACTTAGTATTCAGTTGAATATTTACATTGGGGGTCCCAATTTCTCACTATTATATTTTATCTTATTATTTTCAAGTTATTGCTTCGACAACTACTCTCACAATTTATCTCATTTTATCTATTTATTGCACTAACATTGATAGACAAAAGACAACCATCCTCGTGGGATCGATATCCGACAGACTCATATTTGTCTGCTATACTTGCATTGACAGTGTACGTATGTACGTTATTGTTATGACGTTAAACAGCTGACCAAGTTTTGGCGCCATTGTTGGGGATGGCGTTTGTTTAATGTTTGTTTTTGTTTGTTTTTATTTCATAATATTTAGTTTTTACTAACTTATTTTCTTTTTGTCATTATTTTCACATTTGATTTTAGGTGTTATATGACCTAAAGCAATTCAGAGTTTATTGCCGATTTTGATCCAGAAATTGAAAGAACCATTCGGAGGAGACTTTGAGAACAAAGGAATATGGCTTCGCCAAGAAACAATGCATTCATACCCCCGATGCAGAACCAAAATGCTAATGACCCACCGTTCCAGCAGGATGCTCCAATACAAAACAGGCCTATACGAGATTTTGTAGTACCTGTCTTGGATGACTTACAACTGGGAGTTGTTAAGCTAGCAATCCAAGCTGGGAATTTGAACTGAAGCCAATAATGTTCGGAATGTTGAATTATAATAGGCAATATGTTGGACTGCCACATGAAGATGCACGAGAACATCTAAAATCATTTTTATTGATTTTTGCTTCCTTCAGTCAACAAGGAATTCCTGATGACACTTTGAAGATGTAGTTATTTTCTTATTCCTTGTAGGGAAGAGCTCGTACTTGGTTCCTTGGGTTACCTGCCAGATCAATTGCTTCTTGGAATGCACTAGCAACATAGTTTGTTTTGCGATTTAACCCACGGACAATGAGTGCTCATCTCTGAAATGATATTATAGCTTATCATCAGTTTGATGATGAAAATCTTCAAACCACATGGGAACGTTATAAATATTTGCTTTGACATTGTCCCATGCATGACATTCAACAGGAAACACAAATTGAGATTTTCTATAATGGGCTGAATTCGCACATGAGGAATCTTGTCGACGCATCAGCCAATGGTCCTTTTTTGGGTTGTACTTATAACGATGCTATTGGAATTCTTGAGAGAATTGCTTAGAATGATTATCAATATCCTATTCCTAGAGCTGCACAAGCAAAAGCTACTCTGGGAGTTATTAAATTAGACGCAATATATGCACTTAGTGCTCAAGTTTCTTCTCTTGCAAATATGATAAAAAATATTCAAAGGACTAGTGACGTTGCACCTATACAAGTAGCTCAACAAGTTGATATTTCGACCTTTTGTTGTAAGATTTGTAGAGACAACCATAGCTATGAAGATTGTCCACAACATGCAAAAAATGCATTTTATGTCAGTAACATCTGTAAAAATTCTTATGGCACCTCTTATAATAATTATGCATGCAATCAACAGTCTTGGGGAACTCAGAATGCTAGAAAAAATGTTGTGCCATTTCAATATGGGAATATATCTACTCAGAGTAGTTATAATCCAAGGTAAGGAAATTACAATCAACAACAACAGAACTACAATCAACACCCTCCAATGCCACTATCTACTTTAAGAAAGTTGGGAATTGGTCACATGAAACCTACTTGAGTGACATTGCAACTAGCTGATTGATCCTTGGCTCAACCTGAAGGGAAAATTAAAGATGTCTTAGTTCGCGTGGATAAATTCGTTTTTCCAATTGATTTTATCATACTTAACTACGAGGCTAAAAAGAAGGTTCCCATAATCTTAGGACAACCATTTTTAGCCACCAAACGAACTCTTATTGATGTTTACAAAGGTGAACTGACCATGCGACTTAACGATGAGCATGTTGCCATTAGTGTTTTTTAATCTACTCAGTGCAAGGACAACGAAGATATCATACTGTCGATGTGCTAGATGATTTAATTGTGGAAGAATTCAATGACCAAAGCACAATACTTTCTGATGAGTTTGCTGTGACATCTGATTATGAATTTTTAGATAATTGTGACAACAAGGTTGACACTAATCATATTGAACTCAGGCATGGATGGGAGATTGAATCCTTAAATTTAGCTAACAAAATAGCTCTAATTTTCAAGCCATCTATTGACGAAGCTCCTACTCTGGAATTGAAACCATTACCTACTCATGTTAAATACGTCTTTCTTGGTGATAGCAATACTCTCCCAGTTATTGTCTCCGCAACACTGGATGTCACCCAAGAAGGGAAATTGGTCGATATTCTTAAGCAACATAAATGAGCTATTGCTTGGAGTATTTTCAATATCTGAGGCATTAGTCAATATTTTTGCATGCACAAGATCAAGTTGGAAGATGAAGGCAAGCAATCAGTTGAGCAACAACAGTTCAAGCTAACAAGCATGACAACAGAAGTTGCTTGAGGATTAGAGGAATTTAATCCACTTGTTCTTAATAGTGTTCCATTGCCAGCATCGGAAGGTATGGTTAATGCGCATGTTTAAGTCTTAGATTAAATTTAGAAGTTAAGCTTGGTAAGATATTCATTGCAGTTTAATGCATCGACAATCACCTATCCTTTTTACCTTGTGAACACTTAGTATTCTATTGAATATTCACATTGAGGATCCCAGTTTCTCACTATTATGTTTTATCTTATTATTTTCAAGTTATTGCTTCTATAACTACTCTCACAATTTATCTCATTTTATCTATTTATTGCACTGACATTGATAGACAAAAGACAACCATCCTAGTGGGATCAATATCCGACAGACTCACACCTATCTACTATGCTTGCATCGACATGTACGCTTGCACATTATTGCTATGATGTTAAACAACTGACCAAGCTCTTAGAAGGATGAAAAGTTTCAAAGACAAAATTTCCTGCGTGGGGGAGAGTTGTAACATCCCGCCCGGCAAAGCCTTAATGTTCAGATATTGTTTAGGGAAATAAGACAGATGTGATAAGTTTTGGGTATGTATAGTGTTAGAACTAGACTAAGTATAAGAACCCTTTTAGCATGCCTCTAATGCCTTAATGTTGGTGAATACTAGGTTGGTGAATACATAGTGATCAAGAAGTGTGTCTAGTAAGGAAGGATTTGCCAAAAAGCTTTGGTGGCACATAGAGTGCGCGAACTCCATCATGGATAAGGGAAATGATCTTTATTATGTGAGTTTACATCACCCAGTGTAGAGTATCCTATAAGGTTTTCTTTGAACCAGTCAAGATGGAAGGAACAACAGTCAGGAGCAAACCAAACGAGAACCAAGATAATTAAGGAACACAGGTAGGTACTCGATTAGTTTTCTTGGAAATTGTAGATCTGGATAAGACTACCCAATGATTGATGTAACGTTTAATAAGTTTCAATAAAGACTTGGGTTGAGTTAAGTGTTTAAGATAGGTTAAGAAGAAAATATATTCTCTCTTCCTTTTCTTGAAATAATAGGACTAGAAGAACAGTGAGGTACTCCTCTAAGCTAAGTCTAAAAACGCCCAGTAGTTGGGCGAGCTCTGAACTTAATATTTAAAGTAAGTGTTACTTCAAGTGGTGAAGTGTTATCCGCCCTACTTGTAACACCCCTAACCTGTATCCATCACCGGAATAGGGTTACAGAGCATTACTGTAAAAATCATAACTTAAAACATTTGATTCCAAAAATTTCGTAAATCATGGCATAATTCATTCAAACACATAGACCTTATCCCTTATTTGAGCCATCGGGGCCTTAGGCAGAAACAATTCAGGACTAAATCGGAAACATCTAGAACTAGAAATTTATAGAAAAAGATAGAAAATTTCACACTGTAGGGGTCACACGGCCATGTGGCCAGGCCGTGTGCCTCACACGTCTGAGACACATGCCCGTGTCTCAGGCCATATACCATTCGAAATAGGGACACACGGTCGTGTCCCAGCCCACGGCCATGCATGTGTAACTCTCTGACTTGGGTCACACGGCCAAGCCACACGTGTCGCATGGTCATGTGTCATAGACAGCTGAGACACACACCCGTGCCTTAGGCCGTGTGGACAAGAAATAGGCCAAATTCAAGCCATTTTCTTCACCCAAATCAGGCACACACCTAAAAGCCATTTGCTCATACAATCCGGCCTTAAAACATACCTAAAACATGCATAATAAGGTCAATTCAATAGGTCATTTATTCATACAGCCAATAGGCCCGAAAGGCACCTCAATCACAACAACCAACATACTTAAACATATGCATAATTTAGTCATTCATCACTCATACACTTCTAGCCTATTTCCATACCAAACTTACCACAATGACCACATGCCAAATCACATTCAAACATACCAAATTGGTTATTCAAAACATACATTCACTTGACCATTTCAACACCAACCATCAAAGCATCAACATACCAAAAGTTCACCAACCATAATACCACATTTACAAGCCAAACATAATGCTTAGTAACTTCATAAATCATGAACATAGCTTACCATTTCAGTGCATAATCATAAAATAGACATGAATCAATCCAACATAGCTTCACACAAGCCTAAGCATCACCAACAACACAAGTTAGTGATTAAACACATAAGTTAGCAATATCATTATATGGTAAGGTATAGTACATGAACGTAGCATTACTTAAATCATACTTTTTCTAGTCATGAGTGTTCATACTTTGATCATTAACAATTCATACATTTTCATGAAATCTTAACGTAGCTTTCGGTATACTTACCGTTCTTCCCCTTTTCATGCCCGTTGAACCACTTAGAATAGTATCAGACACATAGGAAGCTCACAGAAATTGTGCTAAATACATGGTCGAAATCATTTCTTTCCTTTTCCTTTACAGAGATGCTCACTCGAGCCATAAATGGGTCTGCTCACATAAGCTGATGGTTGGAATGTAGCTACACAATGCCGCTCACATAAGCTGACGAGTATCCACAATAATTGCTGGAACTCAGCCATCGGTAGGAGATTCAAGACCAGCACCCGAAACATGGTAACCTAATGACATGTCATTTGTATCGTATATATTCATATGGTTCAAACGGGACACGATAGTCATCATAACATTGTTGGATTTCTGTCGTGACATGATATGGTGAATAATATAATAGCATTTAAATCAAATACAGTAAAATGCTATTTAAACATACGAACTTACCTCAACCACAAAAATGATGAAATAGGATCGACTAATTCAATACTTTAACTTTCCCTCTATCTAGATCCGTACGAGCTTAACTTGATCTAAGTAAGCAAATTTAATCCATTCAATATTCATTCTATTCAATTCAGTCAAAAATACAACATTTCGCAAATTTACACTTTTAACCCTAACATTTTAACTTCTTTATAGTTTAGTCATTAAGCCCATAAATTGAAATTCATGAATTTCATCCACATACTATGCTAGCCAAATTTCTCCATGTATTTCACACATTTTACAAGTAAGTCCCTAATTGATATTTTCAACCATAATCACTTTACAAAACTTGTTTAATTATCAACAAAGATTCATTTTCTTCCATAAAACATAAAAAATCACATGAAAAAATTCATGATAAAACCCTAACTTTTTAACATATTTTCAAATTAGTCCCTAGGCTAGCTGGATTAAGCTACAACTATTTCGAAAACATAAAAATCATTAAAAATGGAACCAAAATTCATTTACATGCACAAGGAGACTTGGCCGAACCTTGAAACTTCTTCAATGGAGTTTCTAAGTTTAATTTTCGGTGGATGGATGCATTTTGGAAGACAACATTTTTGTTATTCTTTATTTTACTTAATTTATTTATTAAATTACTTTTTTAACCTTATTATTAACTTTTAAAGACACCTATTTAGTGTCCATAAATGTCCATTCAATATAAAAATTGTCTAATTACAACATAAATCCCTTAACTATTTAATTTCATAGCTAATAGATACATTTAACTATTAGAACTCTATGTTTGCACTTGTTATGATTTAGTCCTTTTTACTAAATTAAACATGCAAATGATAAAATTTCTTAACGAAATTTTTATACGACACTACTAACATACTGTGCACATTAAAATAACAATAAAATAAATATTTTCATGTTGGACTTGTGGTCCCAAAACCACTGTTTCGATTTCACTGAAAATGGGCTATTACAACTCTCCTCCTAATGAAATTTTCGTCCCCGAAAATCTTACCAAAAAAGAGGTTCGAGTATTGCACTTTCATAGCTTCTTCTAATTCCCAAGTGGCTTCTTCTAAACTGAGTCGTTTCCAAAGGCCTTTCACTAATGCTTTTTTTATTTCTCAATTATTTAACCTCTCGAGCTAGAATTCTAATCGGTTCTTCGTTGTACGTCATATCAGGCTGAATCTCGACATCGACAGGTGAGATTACATGCGAAGGGTCTGATTGGTACTATCGTAACATAGATATTTGAAACACATTATGAATCTTTTCTAACTCTTACTGCAATGCTAATCTGCAAGCTACTGGTCTGGTTTTTTTTCAATAATCTCATACAGCTCAAAAAATAGCAGACTTAGTTGTCCTTTACGATCGAATCATAGAACTTTCTTCCAGGGTGATACTTTTAAAAACACATTATTTTCTATATGAAACTCAATGTCCTTTCGCTTTAAATCTGTATAAGATTTCTATCGGTCTGAAGCTACTTTCAAACTATCTCAATAACTTTAAGTTTTTTTGGTTTCTCGTATCAAATCAACCCAGTGAAAATTTTTCTCACTAAGCTCAGTCAAATACAATGGAGTTTGACACTTTTGGCCATACAAAGCTTCGTACGGTGCCATCTTTATACTCAATTGATGATTGTTGTTATATGCAAATTCAACTAATAGTAGAAATTTCTCCTTGTTGCTTTTTAATTCCAAAACACAATATCGTAACATATCCTCGAGTATTTCAATCACTCGCTCTGACTGACCATCAGTTTGAGGATGAAATGCGGTACAAAAATGCAAACGGGTACCTAGAGCCTCATGCAACCTGATCCAAAATCTAGACGTAAACTGTGGATCTCTATCAGGAATAATAAAAACTGGCATCCCGTGCAACCTGACAATCTCAGCAACATATAACTCTGCTAATCTCTCAAGTGAGTAATTAGTACGTACTGGAAAGAAATTCGTAGACTTTGTCAGACGATCAACAATGACCCAAATTGCATCTTTCTTTCTCAGAGACAAATGCAATCCCGATACAAAATTCATCGTAACGCGCTCCCATTTCCACTCCAGAATCATCAGTGGCTATAACAAACCAAAAGGTACCTGAAGTTCAGCTTTAACTTGTAGACAAACTAAACATCTCGATTCAAACTCAGAAATCTCATGTTTCATACCCGAACACTAATATATTTATTTCAAATCACCGTACATTTTATTGCTACCAGGATGAATAGATAAACTACTATTATGAGCTTCTTCTAAAATCTTCTAGACAAGATCTGAATTTTTCAGAACGCAAATCCTACCTTTGAAGTATAAACTATCATCGAATTCAACATGGAAATCTGAATCAGGAGTTGACTCAATCCATTTTCGTTTAGCTAACAACACTTCATCGCATTTTTGAGCTTTGCAAATCTATTGCAAAAACATCGGTCTAGGTTTCAACTCAACCAAAATCAAACCATCATTAGACAAAATCAATTGTGTATTCAATCCTCACAGAGCAAACATAGACTTTCTCCTCAAAGCATCAGCAACTACATTAGCTTTTACTGGATGATAATCAATGATCAAATCATAGTCTTTCAATAGCTCGAGCCATCTACATTGTCTCAAATTCAAATCTTTCTGTGACATTAAATACTTCAAGCTTTTATGATTTGTAAATATATGACATTCTTCGTTGTATAAATGGTGTGGCCAAATCTTCAAAGCAAACACAATCGTTGTAAGCTCTAAATCATGCATTGAATAATTCTTCTCGTGCGGTTTCAACTGTTTAGAAGCATAAGTTATGGCTTTGCCTTCCTGCATCAAAACATTGCCCAAACCATTTAACGATGCATCACTATAAATCACGAATTCTTTAGCCTACTCTTGTTGAATTAACACCGATGTCTCATTTAAAAATGCTTTTAATTGATTAAAGCTTTGCTGACATTTTTCAAACCACTCGAACTTAACATCTTTCTGTAATAGTCTCGTCAATGGTGTAGCAATCAATGAGAATCCCTTGTCAAATCTTCTATAATGTCCGGCTAAACCTAGAAAACTTCTAACCTTAGATGCATTTCTCAGAGGCTTCCAATCAACAACAGCTAAAATTTTGCTCGGATCAACTCTAATGCCCTCAGCTGATACAACATGTCTCAAAAATCTAATTTCTTGAAGCCAGAATTCACATTTACTAAACTTAGCGAATAATTGCTTTTTGCGCAAAGTTTACAAAATAATTTCAAATGCTCGGTATGCTTAGACTCATTCCTTGAATAAATTAAAATATCATTAATGAATACTATAACGAATCTGTCTAAATACGGTCTAAAAATTTTGTTCACCAAATTCATAAATATTGTAGGTGCATTAGTCAAACCAAATGGCATCACAGGAAATTCATAATGTTCGTATCTGGTCCTAAACGTGGTTTTTGGAACATCTGCATCTATAACTCGCAATTGATAGTAATCAGAACGAAGATCAATCTTGGAGAATATTGTTGCACCTTTCAACTTATCAAACAAATCATCAACATACGGTAATGGATACTTATTCTTTATCGTGGCTTTGTTGAGCATACATAATCTCATGGATCCATCCTTTTTCTTAACAAATAGAATTGATGCACCCAAAGGTGAAAAACTTGGTCGAACAAAACCCCTATCTGTCAACTCTTGCAACTGCGCTTTGAACTCTGTAGGTGCCATTCTATAAGGAACTGTCGATATCAGAGATGATCCCAATACTAACTCAATAGCGACCTTGACATCTCAAATCGGCGGTAACCTAGGTAACTCCTCTGGAAACACATCTGGATACTCACATACCACTGGAACCGATTCTAGCTTCAACTTAGAAATTCTAGAATCAAATATGTAAGAAAGATAAGCATCACAACCTTTTCTAACATATCTCTATCCTGGCATAGCCAAAATAATATCAGACATACTGTCCAATCTATCTGATTCATTCTGAAGCTTTTCACCATTCTGACACTTTAACACAATAAGCTTTCGTCTATAGTTCACAATAGCACCATGCAGAGTTAACCAATCCATACCCAAAATCACATCAAACTCATCAAAGGGTAGTAGCATTAAATCGATCGAAAAGTTACAACCCCAAACCATTAAAGGACAGTTTTTACAAACCTTATCAAAATTCCCTCTCATACTCAGACACTCTCATTCAGCCCTATTTATGCTAGAGAAACTCTTTGCGTTTCTGATCAAGAAACCTCTGACTTATATACTTCTTTCAGAACTCGGTTTGAAAGAATTCCCAATCTATTCGCTCTCTCGGTACCACTGAAACCAAAGTGTTCCACCACTAATAAGCTGAGTCTTTCAATAGAGATACAACCCATTTTACACACTCTGTCGGTGTACAAGACAATTCATCAAAAACCCTGATCGTATTTTCTAACCACAACTCGGTATTCTCCAAATAATCTTCAGTTGTAGCTCTAAATTCTTCAGCCCCATATTTACAAATTTTATCAACTAGCGGCTTACTAACTCGCATTGGTTCCAAACCATGAGGAACTATAGGGACCAGTTGGGGATTAGGTGGGGGTAGAGGATGTTGAGCCCCTAATTTTATTTGTACGAACTCGGTAAACCATTCATTAATCATTTGGAAGAACGTTCCCTTAGCCTCTCCTCCCTAGCCCTCGAATACGGGCCTAGTGCCACTCAACGCTGCTCTGTGAATGGAGGCTTACGTGTTACTTTCAACTTCATCAGATTCGACTCAGTTGGATGTCATTTCTATATGAAAGCATAATTCAAAACGAGTCAGCAGTTATCACACTATCACATGTTATATAATGGCATGTATTTATAGACTCGTACACGCTACGTTCAGTCTGAGAATCGACTAAACTGTAGCTCTAATACCATTAAATGTAACAATCCTAACTTGTTTCTATCGTTAAATTACGGTTACAGGGCATTATCGTAAAAAGTGAAATTTAAAGCATTTGATTCTAAACATTTCCTAAATTATGGGATAATTGATTCAAACACATACACATCGTCCTTTATTCGAGCCGTCAAGGCCTTAGGAACACTTTAGAAGCAATTCAAAACTACATCAAAAACATCTAGAACTTTATAGAAAAAGATAGAAATTTTCACACTACAGAGGTCACATGGTCGTGTGGCTACTATGTGCCTCACACGGCTGCGACACGCACGCATATCTCAAGCCGTGTACCATTCGAAATAGGGACACACAGCTGTGTCCCAACCTGTGTCTTTACCCATGTAACTCTCTAACTTGGGTCAGACAGCCAAGCCACAAGCCCGTGTATCAAGCCGTGTGCTAGGCCGTGTAACTGCCTAACTTGCAACCATTTGAAACCTACAGGGGACACATGGTTGTATTGCATGGCCGTGTGTCACACACGACTAAGGCACATGCCCGTGTCTTAGGCCGTGGGGACAAGAAATAGGCCAAATTTTTAGATGCAATCAAGCCTTAAAACATACCAAAAACATGCATAATAAGGCCAATTCAATAGGTCATTTATCCATACAACCAATATGCCCAAACAACACCTTAATCACATCAACCAAGTATACTTAAACATATGCATAATTTAGTCATTCATCACTCATACATTTCTAGCCTATTTTTATACCAAACTTACCACAATGACTAATGCCAAATCACATTAAAACATACCAATTTCGTCATTTAAAACATACATTCACTTGACCATTTCAACACCAACCATCAAAGCATCAACATACCAAAAGTTCACCAACGATAATACCATATTTACAAGCCAAACATAACATCTATCTCATTAAACTCAATTCACCTATTCATGCCATTATAACCATGACAAAAACATCAAAATCCACCGATATAGTCGTTGGATAGTGTGATAGGTCTCCGACAATCTCCCAAATCGATTGAGCTTCTGATAATCTGGAAAAACATAGTAAAGAAAAAAGACGTAAGCACATAATGCTTAGTAAGTTCTTAAATCATGAAAACAACTTGCCATTTCAATGCATAATCATAAAATAGACATGAATCAATCCAACATAGCTTCGCACAAGCCTAAGCATCATCAACAACACAAGTTAGTGATTAAACACATAACTTATGATATAGGAATGCGTGCGGACCAAGATCGATTTGCCAAGTCAAGGGAAACTCCTACGAAAACTCTAGACAAATAGATCTGAAAAAAAAACAAGAAATAAGATTAAAACGAATCAAGTCTGAAATTAAAAATCCCCAAAACAACTAAGAACAGCCAAGAACCAAAAAACTTATGAATAGATGTTTTTGAAATGAAAGATCACAAGAACGATCCCCAGAATTAAATCCCAACCAATCAAACCTGTCAAGAAAACCCAAAAACAACAAACAACTTAAAAAAAACGATCAGACTTTTAAAAGAGAACAAGGCTTGGTGCGACAAGAATAAAAGAAAGAAATCA
>CM025252.1:15569504-15584156 GCA_013677275.1 Gossypium schwendimanii
GTTGTCATAACTCAAAATTCTCCTTTTTGTCACTTTATTTCCTTACTATATCAAAGATAATATCTTACTCTAAAAATTTTCGGGATAACATATCAATTTAGACTTTTTAAATAAATTGAGTGATCAAACGTCGAAATTTTTGAACGAAATTTTCACGAAATCATTCCATGAAATTTTAGACCATAAAAATAAAATTTTTCTCGTCGAATTTGTGGCCCGAACCACTGTTCTGACTAGACCCAAAAATCAGGCTGTTACAACCTATGTTGCAACACGCTGCCTGGTTGTCACAACACGACTTCTAGAAAACCTTAGGAGCATACTGTCGACTGTATTGCATCACATCACAAGGGAATGTTGCGAGGCAACCCTAAACAAGCACCGAAGAAGCATATTATTGTCAGTGTTGCGACACAGGCACAAGGTGTTGTGACACTGCTGGGATGAGGCCTCAAAGATAGCAAGTGTGTTATCATCCACGCAACTCCAATTAATGATGTTTAGTCACTTGTATTATGTCTAAATGAGTCACCTAACATGTCTCCTATAACTAAGACAATTAATAACTCAAAAAGAGACTTGTTCCCTTCAATTTAGTTATTCAATTCTTAGATTAGGGTTTTTATTTCTTTTAAGTATTTTTCAATTTTCCTTTAGTTGTTTGTTTTCTTAATTTGACTTGTGAATTGTTCAAATATTTCTACAGATTTTTTGTTCTAGACTCCATCAATATCCAAAATCTCTTTCTCTTTCTCTCTATTTTGTCTTGTGATATTCTATTGATGTTTCAATTCAATCTTGAGATTATGTTAATTAGATTCACGAGTAACTAAAATCCAGGGGAGATTAACGAGTGGATGTGGGAGTAGTTAATAACTATTTAGTGTTTCTCATCAGATCAGTTGGTTCAGGTTGAGAGAAATTAAACCCTAGGCCTGACAATCCATAGAAGTCAATTATGTAGATGAGGTCGAGAGAATAACCTATCAAGTACCACTTAGCCTGTCCCGGTCTGACCTATGAGATCAAGATATAAGTATTTCTTCTTGACTAGTTAGGTTAGTTAGAGGCCAATAGGTAATAACTAGGTTAACTACTAGCTGATTGAATAGAGCCCTAAGTTAGAGGTTAGATATGAACACTGAACCTCCTTTGGGTACGATCCTCGGAATACTTTCGTGTTTCATTGTAACTTCTATATTACAACTTGACTAGTATACTTGCGCACATCGCCTAAATTTAAAACCTATGAGTCATGTTAAAGAATCACCTGAAACTCACCTTTATTGTAGCTCGGAGTTCCAAATCCGATCATCCTTCCCAAACCAGTAGCAACAACTACCTTAAAGAACATAGGGTTACCATTAAAACCCTATTTACAGACAGTTTACCAATATATAAATTAAATACAACCCCCATGCAGGGCCTCCTATTCACTCCCTACTATATTTATGTCTTTTAACAACCTTATTGTTTCAAAATTATAACTTGTAGAGCTACCAGACTTACTAGGAGGTTGAAACATCCACCGATTACCCCAAAAATCCTAGCTTATAGTTTAACGAATAAGAAAATAATATTTAGGTTTAAAAAGAAGAACCAGAGTGTGGAACAGATGGAAGAAAAATTATCTGAATGTTTCCTTCTTACCATATATATACTTATTTCCTTTTAGTGAATGTTTACAAGTGTCAAATGTATACAAAAATTGTCTTTTAAATGCTTTACAAGAACTGGGAGAAATATAAAAGAGAATCCAATATAGATGTTGTTTGACCAGTCAATCCATTCAGTTGACTTTCAACCAATCACATTACAGGACCCATATTGCACATCATTCAAGTAAACCAAGCGTACCACACCTTTGGCAGTAACTCTCATAAGGCGTGCTCTTAAAGACGACCTAATCTCCTAATTTTTCCCATACGCTTGATATACGCATCATGCTCAATAAAAATTCTAAGGCATACTTTTAGATTGGTGTACTCTTTCTTCAATTACAAAACATCTCGATATGAAAACTGTTGGAAAAAATCCGATTTGAAAATGATTTTCTTGCACAACGAAAACTTAAAAATTTGAAAACTAACTCTATTTGTGATATTTATATCAATAAAGCTTAGAATGAAATCATACATGTGTTTTCACATAAGTGGATCTTTAATATATTTCAACTTTCAACCAAACGATCTTCTCCGCTATTCTCGTACCTTGTACTAATTTGAGTGCAAGCTCGAATCCCTTGACTCAAAACACAAAATTAGAAAAACTTTTCCTTTTGGGGTGAAAATGAAAATTCGCTCTTCTTTAATAAAAATCGATAAAATTTTTATTCTAGAAAAATATATTTAAAAGTTGAGAATAAACTCTCTATTTTTTGGCAGAATAACAATCTCTCAAAAGTTGTGTTAATAGTTCTACTGGTGACATCTATTTATAGAAAGAGAAGGTAGAATCTTTCCAGAGTTGTAGAGGTTTATTTTAAATGGAAAAACAACATCCTACTTAGAGTAGGAGAGAAATGAATGACCCACCTTGTATTTCTATTAGGGTTGCTGCCCCTTTCATGTTATGTTAGGGGTTTTGGGTCTCCCTTACATCGGGTCTAATTACAAGTACTTCCTGGGTCTTTTTGACCCATTACACTATAATATGATCCAACCCGATTTAGTTTTTTTATTTCCTAAAATAAACTTTAGCATTTACATATTAAATAATTTTCTCATCCCAATTTTACCACAGTAAAATTTTGACGATTTTACCTCGATAAAAGTTTGAGAAAATTCGTTCAATACGTCACAACTCAACATGTTCACTATGACTGAATTGTTTATTTACATTTTCGTTCTTCAAAACAGTCCAAAACATAAACTCATTCTTCCATCATTTCTTAAGAAATCCTATATAGGATTGCAAATTTCCATTTCCATTTCCATTTCCAAATGATTCCATTTCTCTATTTCAAAGAAAACCATAATCATTCATGAATATTTCCCATTTCTTTTTTCCTTTTGATTCCGTTCATTTCTATTCAAACACGTAATTCATTTTAGGTTTCAGCGAGCTAGTGGAGGGATCGATTGGACATATGTAGTTGAGGCTTAAATGATTTATAATTAAGTTCTAACTTTTCGCCTATTAATTATAAACTCATTTAGTCACAAATTCATTCCACTATAGTATCGTGACTGAGCTTTTCTCAGTGACATACCATTACAAAGCAACTACTTAGTACTCGTCCAATGACCTTGTCATAAGTGTGTTACCCTCATAAGATATCCTTGATCTCTTTGAGATGATATCCGTTCTCCCAATATGATCCTATTTATTCTCATGGTAACCATTACATATTCCTTCATGAAAATTCAATCACTATCAAATAGTGAGAAAGTCATCCATCACAAAGACGGATGACCTGTGGCCACATTTACTTTTCATCAATCATGTAATGCCAATAAGAGGATATCATTTAACCATGTTTTCGTCTATAAATTCCATTTTTTTGAATGAAGCTACATACTATAGAATTCGTACACCCTGCGCGCCATCTTTTGGTTCCTTATCTATTTCAACTCAGACTTTTACTTACATACATCAAAGTGTACGAGTCATGCACACATAGTTCGCCATCTCGTAAGGATTTAGGTATGCCACACTATGAACGTCATAAGTGAATAAATCCAAAAAATGATTCAAGATCTATTCTACTTGGGTCATGTCCGATGTACTGTCAGTCCAGTTAGTCACATCTATGTCTCTATCTTCCGGGAGTCATTCGCTCTGATGCCCAAGATAAGACATCTCCCCAATTGGACTTAATAGACAACATATTAGTCTTTCAATCAGTTTTCTTATTTCTGATTAGACTAATGACATGTTTAGGTTCGTCTAATAATAAAAGCTATGTTTTCATATTACGATCCAACCACGTAATACCATTTAGTATTAGTTAAACATTAGACAACCAATGAGCAACATTTGCTTTTATTTTGCTTTGCGTGCAAAAACCATGTGAGGAAAATTATTCAAAGTATATTAATGTAATCAATGAATTTATTTTATAACCAATTTGTTCAAAAAAATTACAAGTGTATATTGACGAAAATACTACACTTAGGGCACCAGATCTAACAAAAACCTCATATTTTACATGGGAGAATACATATGCACTAGAATTTAACCTGCCAAAATTCTAAAAAGTGGTGGACTATACTACAATAGTGTGCCGAAATAGGTAACTTCATATCTATTCACCTTATTTTCTCTGATCCGTCGATGTTAGGGTATGACACTTTCGTTACTTACTCTTACATCCGCTCGTTAATCTCCCTAAAGGATTTAGCTACTTGTCAATTCAATTACTATATTTATTGGATTTAGATTAATCATGCAAAAGACAAAAATTAAACTAATACTAGATAAAGAAAAAAGTGATCCGTTTGATAAATTGGATGTGCTCGGATCTGCTAAATCCTTTAACAGTTGTAGAGATATTGCTTGTCCTCAAAAAAAATGAAAAAAAAACAAAAACGGACAATATAAAAATAAAACAAAAAGAAAACACACAATTAAAACTAGACTACTTGAGCACTTATAGAATCCTCACGATATCCTCACCTTTTACAGCTTAAACATCAGATCTGGGCTTCTATTGAGTAGATCAATAATCCCTAAATGTTAAACCACAGAAACTCATTAAGATCTACTCATCTAATTCATTTTTCCTTTCACTTTAAACACCAAAATCACTTAGTAAAGCTCTACCAAGCTTGTTCTACCAAGTTAAACAGAATTGTCCTCTAGTAGCTTAGAAAGCAAGGTCGAGAAACATACCTTACAAGGGGAATTTTAGAGTTGATCCTCTCATTCTCGGCTTATTTTAAAGGATGAGAGGATTTTTCCCCTTGACTCATCCATATATAGGCAGAGAGTACTTCTTGAGGAAGTAATGAACAATTACTCTTCACTCACCCAGTCAACTAGATATTTTACTTTGATTTAATAGATGTTTGACATGTGTATTAATCAAAGTGATAACCAATTAGATGCACGGCAGTTGTATCAAAAAACATACGAGACTCACCTTTGGGTCTCAGCTCGTCCCTTATCCTTAGCATTTTCATCAGAGCGTATCTAAAGGCATAACGATTCACACTTCGGTGCATCACGCATTCTTGGCGGCAACTCTATTACTTGAGTCCACTATGTGCTTTACTGGGCTTCATTTCCTAATGACGTCTCGCATCAGATTTCATTATAGACTAGAACGTCATGAGTCTTAATGGGGTGAACAATGCTTTATTTACTTATAGACTTCAGAGTTCACCATGTGTTAGGCCTTATCCTTAACTTAGAGGAGCTTTCCTATCTTCATTTGGTTTTGCTCTCTCGAGGAGAGAGATAAGATATCTTTCTTACCTTATACACTTTGACTTAAACCTAGACTTTATTAGGACTTAACAAATGTCACATTAGTCATTTGGTGGTCTTATCCAAATATTACAAATTCCATGAAAATTAATCAAGTCTTTCCATTTGGTTCTTAAAAATTTTAGTTACGTTTAGTTAGGCTTTAACAATTGTTTCCTTATAACCTAACTGACTCAAGGCCATGTAATCGAATACTCTCTATTTCTTATAACAGATTTTGCCCAAACTATGCATGCCAAACAGGGGCGAATCCTTCTTTATCAGGCTTACTACGTGCTTACCCTAGTGTCTGCCAACATTAAGGCGTCACAGGCGCACACTGTTAACTTCTAACTTATCTTACCCGACATACTCTGAACAATATTTGGATACTAAGATTTCACCGAGCGGGATGTTACATGAAATGTGGACTCGTAGTTATAAGCTTGGAAGGGTTCATCATCATCATCCCGTCGTCTTCGTCGATGGCATCATCATCATCTTCGTCATCTTCATCGTTATCATCATCATCATCTCCGTCATCTTCGTCATTGTCATCATTATCATCATCATCATCATCATCATTGTCATCTTCTTAGCCCTCTCGGTATTTTCAAATTGTGGGAAGGGTGCATACTTGTTGGGTGGTAGATTTGGTACTTGAGTACCAAATCAGTGTACATAGTCGATGCCCAATGGGGTAATCTCTTGCATCCATTGGATCACCCACTCCATATCTGGCAAATCCATCAATCTGGTCAACAAGGGCTCCTTAGCTTTGCTCTTTCTTTTTTAGGGTGGTGGGACATCCATCTTTTCCTTTCACCTTTGGTTCCATTCTTTCACCTGTTTTCTTTTTGAAGGTAAAATGAATTGAACTTACATATTATTTCTGAGCATACTCTTCATTGGGATTACAAACTGCTCGATAGGTGACATGGGCACCTTCGCCCGTTTACATAGGGCCGTCAATAGGTGAAGGAAGTACATTCACCACTTCTATCCATTGATGCATGTCAACATTGATTGGCAGATCCAATGGTTCATGCAGACTACTTTTTCTGTAAAATTGAATCAACCAAGATCACTCTCAAGGTAGTGACGTGAGAGACGTTTTGAGTAGGGGAGTGCAAGTGAAAATAAATGGCATCCACATCTTGGCCACCGAAAAATTTAAGGCCTAATTAAACTTTATGGGGATGTTGGTACTGGTTTGGTGAGTCCAATTGCAACACTCCTACGTTAGATATCTCAAAATAGCATCCATAGCGATGCCCTGATACATAGTTAAATCAACAGATTGTATAAAATTGTAAGTATAGTATAAAGTTAATAGGAAAAAATTTCTTGGGGCATGACCAGTACCTGCTTACCTTGAACCGTTAAATAACAAAGATTATTTTTTGAGATTTGGCAAATTTATCGATCTTTTAAACAATCACGTCGACAGTCGATTCGGTCGGGGTCACGTAAAAGTTACACAAATGGTAAAAATCCATAAACTCCCAAATCGAGTTACAACCGGTTAATGAGAGACAAACCCTCATTCTTTAATGAACACATAACCATTCATTTGCAAGTGGTATTGTTCCAATTTTGGGTTTTTGAATGGATTAGTGTCGAAATTCATTGACGCCTATTGGGTACGTCTTGCTTTGAGGGGTTCCATGTAACGAGTTTAATCAAAAAAATAAAATATAAAAGTATGTAACAAATAATGAGATTGGAATGGCTAACCTTGATTTACGAATTTGTTATCATTTGGTTGTTCTTTTGATGTGTTATACTTATTAAAGCAAAGAAAAAAGCAAAGAAAACAAACTGACAAAGGGAAGGAAAGAGATAACTGATGAAAATAGATGCTCAGATGGGAAAAAATCGAAGTAGTAGAGATGAAGGAGAGGTGCGGCGATTCTAGGAACTTTTGGGTGGCTGTTAGGATGTTTTGAAAGTGACATATAGGGCTGAAATCATCTGGTAGATATAGGTAATCTGACGGGCTATACACAGAGATGGGCCAAAAATTGAAAAAATTAGATGTTGTGTTGCGACACGTAGCCCTAATTTCCAAAAATTTTGGTTCGAAGTGTTGTGTCGCGTCATTGGCCTAGGCGTGTCGCAACCCAGACTTAAAATTTTAGAAAATTTTTGTTCAAAGTTGTATGTGGCAACATAGGGGTCCTTTGTCATGACATGGACTGGGTTTTTCATACTTTGAGGCTTCGAAGTTTCGTGTCGCAATACAGGGGTACCTTTGGTGTGACATGTACTGGAGTTATCAACAAATCTAGTTTCAAAATTCTATGTCACAACACAGGGAGTTCTATGCGTGACAGGTGTTGGGCTATGCAAAATTGATATTCTCAGACGTGTCAGACTCCTTTGGTCATGCCTAATCACTCCAAAACACTCCTATTGTCACCTTAGCTCCTAACTAACCTAATTACTCCCCTAATTAAAATGAAATACCCACAATTATAATATTCAAATCCCAAATACACAAAAATAAAATATTTACAAGAATAATGAAATTAAATGATAAAAATTTCAAGTATGGCTACCAGATTCGTCCAATAACCAGTTAATCTCCGTCATTGACTTTTTGCGTCTCTATCTATCATCGCAATTCATCCAATAGAGGTCTATTAATTTTGGATCTATCCACTTGTCTTATTTCCTTGAACCATATTTCTTATACACATTAAACCCCAAAAATACCTTCGATCAAGGCCATTAGGGGTTACATAATATAATGGAAAACATTCGTTCCCTAATTGTTTTTCTAATCCCACATCTTGGGAATCATGGCTGCATTTAAACACCTTTATCTCACCATTAATTTTCATGGTTAATTAATTTCTTTCAAGATCAATGGTGGATCTAGATGTGGCTAAAAATGGCCTACCCAACAATATAGGGATCTCTTGATTTTGTTTGAAGTCAAGGACTACAAAATTGATAGAGACTACGAAATTCCTCGTTTAAACTAATACGTTCTCAAGTACATCCTTTGGGCGTACCAAGGACCTGTCAGCTAATTGCAGTGTTATCGACGTGTTTTTCAACTCCCTTAATTCGAGTTTTCACATAGATTGATAGGGGAATTAAATTAATGCTGGCCCCTAAATAACAAAGGACCTTGCTAAAAGATATATCCCCTATCTCTATATGAATTGTAAAACTACCCAAATCTTTTAATTTTGGGGGTATCTTTTTTGAAATAATAGCATTCTAAGAGGCATATATGTTAATTTGCTCACCCTTTTCAACTTTTTATGCGTCAACATAATTTCTTTTAAGTACTTGGCATATTTTGGTATTTTATCAATTAACTCCAAAAGTGGTAAATTAAAATTAACGGACTTAAATTAATTCAAAAAACTTTCAAAGTTTACTTCGTCTCTACTTTGTTTCTCCTTATCCTCAACAGGAATGGTATCTTTGTAGTTACAGGATTTGAGATTACCGACTTAGCTACCGATTTGGATACTTTTTCTATCAACTCTTCAATTTTATTTTTGTCCATGGGTTCTTCAACAGATTTTTGTAAATCCTTGCCTATCTGAATGAGAGAACTAACATTATCAAGGGTTTTACTTGATTGTAAGGTGATTGTGTTCACGTGCTGTTTCTCATCCTTCTGAGGATTATTCTCCGTGTCGCTCAAGATTGTGGTACCAATTTGCCTTTGAAGGTTACTTATCATCTCCATCATTTGGTTCATTTGATTTTAGAAGTTATCTTTAAAATCAGTCAAGATGTTATGGGTTAATGTACACTGAGACTATACCTATCGGATATCCATCTTCACTGACCGTATTTCTCCCTCTATCTAATCTAGTCATTGACCACATACAGTATGGTCATTCCCTGTCACATCCCAAAATTTTAATTGTTGTTGTTAGTTCATTAACAAGTAAATGGAATGGCATAGTGGTTAAGTACCTTAAGTAACTCCCTAGTGAACCAAGTTCAAGTCTCCATGTTATCATTTAAAAAAATAATAATTTTGATTAAATGTTGGTCAACCTAGCCATGCAAACTATCCATGCATATGTGCATGGATGTAACTCCTTTCAACTTGTAACATCCATTTTCACGGCCATTCATGTTATGTTTTATAACTCCTATGATTATTCACCATCAATCCATTCTAACTCCCTTGTCTCCTCACAATGAGATATTGGGAGTTTGAATTTTGGGTTTTGAATTAGGTTGCAAGTTGATGTCGTTCCTTGGAAGCATTTTGGCTAAGATATTCTTTGTTTTTGTCATCAAATTCTCTCTTTTTCTCCTCCCTATCAACAATGTGAACCACCCTCCTTTGGAAGTTCTCCTCCATTTTTATTTTATTTTTCTATTGTTGTGAGTTGATCAATGTTTCTCCTCCACCATCCACCCATAACCACCATATCACCACCACGAAAACCACCTTGTGCCATCACTTTTCTCCATATTTCATTTTGCACCAGCATTCTAATTTATTCATTCCTTCTTTTCATTTCTTTTCTCTTATTTGACTTAAATAGTCGACTATTCTTCTTCCATTACTGAACATATTTTCGAACAACCACCTTTCTCAACCACCTTTCGCCACCATAGATCACCGCTGACAACTATCATATTTTAATTACTTTTTCTCATTTTTTTCATCTTATTATTATTTTTAAATAATAACTTCTATTTGATTATTTCTTTCTTTTTCTTTGATGACTAAATTCTCATACCAATTTAGATCAATAATCTTAGTTGTTCTTTTTAGACTTTTGGAAATAAAAGTGTAAGTATTATGGAGAAGTAAATTTTATTTCATTTTGTGAAGTTTTGATTAATGGGAGTGGTTGTATATTCTTCTAACTAAGAGATTATTTTGTATTGAAGGATTAATTCGAGAACCGTAGACCTTCTGTGATATCAAAGTGGGAGTTTTCGAAAGAAGTGAATTAAGGGTAAGTGGTGATTACAAGCAAGATGTGTAAGTTTGGATATTTTTAATTTTTGGGTGATTTTTCTAAAGGTTGGGTGATTTCTAATTTTCAATTTGGTTACGTTAGATACAAATCTAGTATCGATTTACTTGGATCTGAAGAGTTCAAGTTTGATTTAGGATATTACATGTTGGACAAAAGTTAAAGGGGTTTTATTCAAGTATTTTTTGTGAAAAGGATGTTTTTTATTATGTTATTTATATGATAAATTAAATATTATTAAAGTATTATTTAGTAGCAAAAATAACATGGTAAGTGATTATGTGGACTTAAGGTATGTATTTTAACTTAAATCTATTTGATGTGTTATGCTATTTATTGCTAATATGTGGTTTTATTCTAATTCTCATGGTACGTGGCATCATGGCATATTTGTTTATTATGATCTGTTCATATTTGAAAATTCAAAATGGTAGATTTGTAAAGCATGGATTACCATGGCTATCGATTTTTGATTTATATACAATTGCATGTTTAACATGCTTAGTTCTTTGATATTAAGTTTGCATGCCATGTCATGTTTCACAGGGTTGGGACAATATGATACGGAGGAAGATTTGACATATTAATAATCTGCATTATCTGGTGGTTTTAACACACATTTGTTCTGGCAGTTTATCCGCAATTTTGGTGGCTTTGTCTACATATATCTATTGGTGTGTTTTGGATGGATGAGTTTTGTGGAACTCCATTTGGTTTGTAGTAGAGATGGGTAGGAAATTTTGGAAAAATCTGCATATATGTTTTTATAAAATATTGCATTGTCACAATCATGCTCATAAAAGTCTGCACAATTGATTGTTATGTATTTTGTGATATTTTTATTCAGTTTATTATAATTCCTATCAATGAGCATGATATAAAACTCACATTGAGCTTATTAGCTCACTCCCATAGTTTTCTTAAACTTTTTAGATAATACTCGTGAATAGGACTTCGATGTAACATTTAGAGGAGATTCTCAAATTTAATTAAATTAAAGTATTTAAAGCTCTTTCTGGGAATGATTTGGACTTTGCATTGTTTTAATTATGTCATGAGTACTTTGATATGTTAGCTACAATACATGCATAAACTTTGGATTTTAAATGTTTTAAAACACTAATATTTAACATATAAATTGTTTTATCAATAAAAAATAATTTGTACTAAAAATATTTCATAGTTTTATTTAATCCGCTTGAATTTTTGAAAAATAGAATTTTTACAAAATAACATTTTAAAATTTGCAAGACAATTTTTCTTAAAAGTAATAACTTGAAGTACTACGAGAAATTTATTTAAATTAAGCATATTTTACTAAAGATTTTTCGTTGACGATATTTCTATTCAAATCAAATAATGTTTTTCAGAAAAACGATGTAAACACAATTGGTTTGAAAATCCTTTGTTCGTGTTTGTTGTAGCTTTTGAAATTTGGCCATAACGTCTAGGCTGAGTCTGTGGGGTTACATTCCCCATGAATCTATCTTGAGATCTTTGTACGTGTGAAGGTTGATAAGGAAGGCTTGATCAGTTTTGTATTGGGTTTCTGCCTCCTTAATTACCTCTCCACCTTAGGTTTGGATGATCTTTCCAACTAGGTTTATACATGTTTGAATAAGAGTTTCCACCCCTATTGCCCATGTAATTCACCTTATCTGGCTGGCTCTCAGAATGTGGCCCATAACATTGGGTGGGTTTTGTCACAGACAGTTTAACGATAGTTTCCAACCGATTCAGTCTGTCCAATATTTGTTGATGCATCTCTTCTTTGTGAATAGCTTTCATTATTGGTGGTTTCGAGTTATAAGTAATCCTTTTGTTAGGCCACATATACAAAATTCATGGTCATCTCGTCAATTAATTGATGGGATCACTTGTTTATGTTGTTCATAAGAGATCCTCCATATGCACCATCTAACCTGGATCTCAAGTTTCCATCTAAACCATTGTAAAATATTTGTAATTGTAGCCATTTTGGCAATCCATGATGGGAGCACTTCCTTAACATCAATTTAAAATGCTCCTATGTCTTGTACAAATTCTCTCCTTTAGCTTGCTTGAAGCTTGTGATCTCACGCCTAAGGTGGATTGTTCTACTTATAGGAAAATTTTGTATAATTTTTTTCGCTAAATTGCCCCATGTGGTTATAGAAGCCAAGTTTAATGAATCAAACCAATCAGTTGCATTATCATTTAAAGAAAAAGGGAATAACTGAAGACGAACAGCGACATTGGTTACACTGTTATATTTAAACATATCTCAAAGTTCAAGGAATCGCTTAAGATGTTGGTTTAGGTCTTCCATCATGTTATCTCAAAATTGCAAAGTATTCTAGATCATCTATATCATAGTCATTTTAATCTTGAAATTATTAGCTTTAATCGTTGGTCACTCAATACTGCCTCGCACAACATCTAGTGTCAGTAAGGCATAAGCACACAACATTTTTTGTTGAGCCATTAGTAGCTCTCCATGGATTTGTGCTTGTAGTTCGGGTGGATTATCAAATAGTGGACTTTTCGAGGTAAGTCAACTACCACGGGTGGATCATTTTGCATTAATTGACAGTTGCTCCTTAGAATTCACTCTAGATTAGGGTATGGCTCGATCAAGTGCTTTCACTTTGGTTTATAAATTGAAATCAGAGACAAAGAAGAAAAAATAGCAAACACAATTAAAATTAAAAACAAAAAATTAAAGTAAAAATAACATCTATAATTTTTTTATTTTCCTATTTAGCCTACTAATTGCAAAAAATAAATTTAAAATTAATGTCGAAACCTCTCGAGCAGTAGCGCTAACAACTTGACTGCCGCCAAATGTGTGAACCTTTGATTGGAAATGCTGCAACCAAAAGATATAGAAATATAGCAATGTGTCTGCAAGTATACAAGTCAAATTGAAATATAATAAATCTACAATAGGGTATTGGAAGTACTCCGGAAATCATACCAAAAGGAGGTTGAATTAAATCTAAAAATACTGTCTACAGTAGCAAGTCTAAACAGTATTCATTAAAATTTATATTATGATAATTAAAGTTAAAGATTGAAGTCATAAAATAAAAAGTTAAACTACGGAAACAAAGTTGACAAACAAAAAACTCTCGAATAAAAAGCAGTAGATTAACTCGCTTTAGTGGTTGTAATTAACTTAAGAACTCAAGTTTTATTAAGGAATTAGTTATTAACTAGACAGTATTACCTTCCGACCTCTACTACCTAGCTAATAAACCAATACTTAGTTATCTCTCAACCTCATTTAACCTAGATTACTTCTTAGGGTTGTCAATCCTAGGGTTTAAGCACACAATAATTTATACCAACTAATTTGTATGGGAAACCCTCATTCTTCCATTAATCACTCCCACATCCGTTCATAATCTCCCTAAAGAATTTAGCCACTCATCGATTCAATTACCATATTTATTAAAATTAAATTAATCATGCAAAACAAACATATTAATCATGATAGAAATTGATCCGTTTGATAAACTGGATGTGCTCAAATCAATGAAATCCTTTAATAGTTGCTGAGATATCGTTGTTTTCAAAAGAAACGTAAAACAAAATTATGAAAATACTTAATAACGAAGACTTGGACTCAAATCAAATCTAAGTCGGATAACAAGAAATAAAACTATTTTTAAAATAAAATAAAACTAAGTTAAATTCTTAAACTACTAAACTAAAACCCTAAAATGGCTTGGCAAAAGCTCCCTCTAGTTGAGCATAAGCCTCCTATTTATAGGCAAAGCTAGTGGCCCATTTTACGTCAAATACAAGCCTTAATCACACTAAATATGGACTGTGTGGACGAAAACACCCGTAATTAAAATTTTCTCTCTGTCAGTCCTGTTTCGCAGCACAGCCTAGTGCGTGTCACGACACACAACTTTGAATATAAATTATTGTGTTGGTTTGGTTGTGTTGCGACTCCGGAAGCTTGTGTTGCAACTCGACTGTCGTTATTGGTGCTTTTGGGCCTAAAAATAGGTGTCCTGGACCCTCAATTAAATCGTTAAAGCTACCCTAAGGCTGGTATTGGCCCAATGGGTCAACTAACTCGAAATATTGTGTAAAAACGTTTATTTTTCAATAATTTGAATCAAAGCTAAGAAATCTGAAAATGCAATAATTAAATGCGAAATGACTTAAAAACAAGTTTGTTAGGTGCCGAAAAGTATTTAAATTGCCACTACAATTTATGGCAGATCAAGTTTACATGACAAAATATATATTAATCATTTAGAAATATTCTTAAATTTAT
>CM025252.1:15602697-15613711 GCA_013677275.1 Gossypium schwendimanii
ACTACTTCTAAAGAAAACTCAAGAGAGAATTCTTGGAGAAAACTCAAAGAGAATTTTTACTCAGCAAAAATCTGAAAATTTCAATGTATTTTAATGTGTATAAGGGTGACTGGCCAAGCCATATATATAGGCTCCTAACTACTTTCCTAGCCCTACTAGGAAAACTTAAAAAAAAACCTTAATTTTGACTTTCTAAATTTGCTGAGAATATTACATCGGAGGGGTTGGAAAAAATATTATAGGATTTATGCGTTGAAGGAACACAATGTATTCTTTCCAGCCATGAGTGTTACACAGTTGAAAGAGCTGCATTACAACCAATTGGGAAGGTGTGGTACCACTTTTTAAAGAGTTGCCTTATGTCGTCTATGCATAACACGACTGTGTCAAAAGAAAGAATGTTGATGTTGCATTCTATTCTACAAGGAAGACAAATAAATGTGGGGAAGATTATCTTCCAAGAGGTCTATAGGTATGCCAATAAGAATGGTGGGAGTTTGAATTTTCCTTCCCTTATTTCTACCCTATGTAAGATGGAAAATGTGCCTTTAGTTGATACTAAGGACTTTACCCCCAACAAGAGTGGGATAACACAAGCAATTGTTGCCAAGCTTTAACAGATTGAGTTTGCCGCAGCATCCCAGCATAGTCAAGCTTCCCCTACCACATGTATTCCCACAACATCATCTCCCGCCTCTCATGACTAGGAAATCTTGACTTCTCTAAAACAGTTAGAACAAAGGTTGTCTCTGTTTAAGGTACAACAATACGAGATGATGGAAGATTTGGAACAAAACAATGAACGCCAGGCTCGGTACGGGTCGTATGTGAAAGATAAGGATTTGGCATTAAGAAGATCCCTCCAGAAAATTTTTTTGAGACCCATGCCAAAATTTCCTACTTTCCCAACTACTTTGCTCTCATCTAATGAGGTTGGAAAAGAGCTAGTTCCACCCACTGCTAGAACTGACCCTGTGACTGAATGAGTCACTACAGATAAAGGAAAAGCTGTTGAGGAAGAGTTAGAGAAGGCAAACTCCACCGACCTAGAGAAGGATGTAGAAGAAGGAAAGTAAGAAACAAATGTCCTTACCACTACACCAAGTACTACCATTGAAAAGGGTAAAACTCCTAAACCGACATCTTCACCCATCTTCATGACTACTCAAGATTAAGAAATTGATCAACTGATGAACTAACAGAGACCGACAAAGAAGGTGAGGAAGTTGACCAACGAAAAAGGAAGATGGATACAAAGTCGATGCTCGCAAGTCCACAAGAAAGAATTGAATGAAGTGCCAATGTTCTAGTCCAAGGAAGTTAAGTTTTGTTTTTCTCTCATGCATTGTATAATTTTTTTTCTTCTCATTTGTGTGCATATTCATACTTGTTATAAACTGCTCATTATTTTACATGCATTGAGGACAATGTATCCCTTAGGTTTGGGGGTGTATTGTACATCTAGGTTGCAATTTTTATGTTCATTTTTGCATATAAGATATTTTGCCATGGCATAATAACTATTGAAATACTAATTTGTTTATAAGTACAATTTTTCTTTATGATGTTCGATGATCAGCTTAAATTTTTTTCGATATACCTAGAACAGGTAACAATGGATTGGGTGAAGTTAGCTTAGGCTAAGTTGCTTAAAAATTGATTTCTAAAAATGGGATGTCCTATACTCTATTTTTTTATGGATTTTTGAAATATAGTAAGTATATTTTTAATGCCCTTAGGGATTTTTGAAACCAAATATTAGTTAAATTGCCACAACATATTATTTAAATAAGTATACACTCCAATGCTTAGAGTTGCTAAGTAGGCCAGCATCACTTTTTTTGCTTCGTCATGCTATTAATTAGAAAGGAGGACCTAAGTAAGAGTGTGTTGTATAATTTTAGGGGCATTCCGCTGTAGCAAAGGACTGAGTAGCTAAGGAGGTAGTTGTATACTCCATCCATCATTTTATTTAAAAGCCTTAGCTTTGTGAGTGACTTTTGGTTTAAATTGTGACATGATTGAGTACTCAGCAATTCGTTGTATGTTCCATCAAGATTGCCAAGTCAAAGAATTTTGTGACATGCTAAATCCCCTAATAATAATACTGTTTCAAAAAAAAAAAGAATAATAAAATATAAAAAAATATATTTTGATATGGGCTTAAATAAAGTGACTTGTGTTTAGGTAACAAATGAACTAAGTAAGTAAAAAGATATTTGGTATAGGACGAAAGAGAGAATGCATGGGTACTTAGGAAATTTTGTTTTTAAGGAGAAACTTTTGCACTGCCTTTGCTGAACAAACCTTTGACATTTGAATAAGTTTTAGGAAAATAGAAGATTGCTAAGAGCGAAAGTATAAATTATTTTTCGAATAGCTAGGCAGTACGATAAAGTTCATTGCTAAGGCAAGATGGGTGAATTCATGCATTTAGATGTATTTTACTTGAAGACAAGCAATACTAAGGTTTGGGGGTGTGATAACTCTTGAAAAGAGTTATATTTCATGCCTTTAGACCTAATTAATTGGTTGTACTTAAGTATATTTTGTTGCATTTTAGAACATTTTAGTTAGCATTTTTAATATTGCATTAGGACTTGGACTGTGTTGGGGTGGTGCTTTTAATCACTTGTGGTGGAGTTTTTTATGTGGCAGGAACAAGTTTTGGAACGAGGAAATAAAGAAGTGATGTTTTGTCAGGGCAAAGTGCAGACAGTTTGCCAGCACAGATGCCGTGGCAATGCAAGGAAGACCAAGTCAACATTTTTCGCGCAGCAGTCCTAGTTCAAATTCAAACTTCTACTAGATAAATCCCCTAAAAGAGGAGAAGATAATCACGAGATGTTAGCTAACCCTAGCCTAATCAATCTATAAAAACTAATGAAGTGGACCTCAGAAACGATAGAAAAAAATAGGAAAGATCCTTAGGCTTGAATAAGGGTCCGGCTGCAGAAAGGATCGGAAGTCGAAGTTAGTCCTTCTTAGTCATCATAGGATGCTGTGTTGTCGAAGTGTAGATTGGGCAAGTGAAAGTTGCTTTCCAAAGTTCTTTCATTATTTCCATTAGTGTTCCTTTGAAAGATTGAATTGAAGTAGTTGAATGCAATGTTGGATAATATTTTGGTTCGAAATTTTATTTCCAAGCCCATGAGCTAAATCTCATAGGGTTGGGATTACTTTTGATGAAACCTTAATAGTTTTTATGGATGCCAAATATATCTAATTTAATTTACTATTTCATTTGATTGTTCTTATTTCTTAATTAAAATGCAATGATTTCTAGACATAGAAGGTTGTTCACAGACTATAAACTGATTTCAATTCCAAAAGGGTTGGATTAAAATTAAATGAAATGAACAAGTATTCGATAGATACTTGTAGTCGACTTTAGACATAGAGTCACAATCATACAGAAGGGACCCATATAAGATATCTAAAAATCCTATTGACACGGGAAAGGTAACTTGAGGTTTTGCTCTTGTGAGAGGCAGGCCATTTTAGAACTCTTCTGTGCAGTAAAGTAGACATGATTTTGCCAAGGCATTATTGATAGTAAGGGTTGATTTTGGGTAATCCCGACCTTTCGAATCAACATCACTTTATCGTTATTCTTTGTTGTAGTATCTTTGTCATAGCATATTTAGTTGCTAATTTCTTTGTTTACATTCTATTTGGATAGTCGCTCTTGTTATTGCCATTACATTTCTATTTTCACTTTTGCCATAGCATTAACCAAATTATAATAACTTGACCATTTTATTACTTGAACTGATGTGTATACTTACAAAAAATCGCATATCATTTTACATGCGGCACCTAGTTGGGTATTATAGAAGATTTTTAAAGGGATTTTCAATGATTGCTTCTCCAATAACAAAGTTTTTATAGAAAAATGTTAAGTTTGCATGGACCAACAAGTGCCAACAAAGCTTTGAGAAGTTGAAGGCAACATTAACTAAGGCACCTGTCTTAGCATAACTAGACTCTAGAAATGACTTTGTGATTTTTAGTGACGTCTCTTATAATGGGCTTGGGTGCATTCTGGTGCAAGATGGTAAGTGGTTGTGTATGCTTCGCGACAACTCAAACCACATAAAAAGAATTATCTTACACATGATTTAAAGCTTGTAGTTGTGTTTTTTGCCTTAAAAATTTTGAGGCATTATCTATATAGAGAGAAATGTTATGTTTTCATGGACCATAAGAGTTTGAATTATCTACTCACAAAAAAATTTGAATTTGATGCAACACATATGAGTAGAGTTTCTTAAAGACTATGATCTTGCTACCGACTATTATTTCGGAAAGGCGAATGTCATGGAAAATGCATTAAGTAGGAAACCATTATTTTCTCTGAGAGTTATGAATGCATGCTTAGTGTTGGAATGTGATGGTTCAATTTTATCAATGTTGAAAGTGAGGTCAACCTTGTTGACAGAGCCCAAAATTTGCAGAAAAGTATGTTCACTATTACTGTAGATGGGATTTTATACTTCAAGAACAGATTGTATGTTCCAAAGGATGATGAACTTAGACATGACATCCTTTAAGAAGCCCATTGTAGCCTATATGGGATGCATCCAGGCAACACTAAAATGTACAATGATTTGAAGCTATTCTATTGGTGATCGGGCATGAAAATTGATATATTAGAGTTTGTGACTAAGTGTATTATATGTTAGTAAGTGAAAGTGGAACATCAGCTTCCTTCTAGGTTGTTGCAATGTTATATTGCTTGGTAGTTTATTAGTGGCACATTTAGTCTTAAAAATTTATAATTTGGAACCTAGGAAGGTATTTATGTTGTGATCATGAACATTAATAATTGTTGCATTGTTATTCTTGATTTAATTAAAATGACTTAAATTTAATTCGTGTTAGATTGATTGCATTCTGTCCACTTAAATTATTATAATCGTGTTCGTGTTGTTATTAGGCTTTGGTAATTTGTTCAATTAGATAAAATCATGCCTATGTTATACTTGCATTATAATTGTAAGGTAACAAATGAATTAATTATTAATCGTATTGAACTTGTAATTAATTGACACATATTTAATTGATGCATGTTTAATCTTCTAAGGTAGTTGAAGGTTAAATTTTCAACGGTATTAAACAGTACATTAGCCTTGCATAACTTGCAAGATTATTGTGATTAAATTGTTTCAATATAGGACTATGTTGTTACTTCACTTATTCTTATACTTGCTTATGAAAATTGATTAATTGTTTGAATTGTCATAGTAATATGTTCAAGAGATTAATTGGTTTAGTAAGTTTGTATGTGCATTAGTTTGCAAAATACCAAGTTGCCGTGAAATTATTCATAATAGCATGAATATGAGTTTGGTAATTTTAAGTTAAAGAATGTAATTGATCTAAGACATTTAGGTCATATTGATTAAAACACATAATTTTGAAATCGTGCATTGTAAATTTTACTTTTTATTTTCCTTAGTTAATTTTTAGTTTTTAGATCACTTCTTCAAATCAACTTTTTTTTTCACCACCAATTTTTTTAATTTCACATTTCATAAATATTTTCTTTCACAGTCCTTGTGGGTACGATAACTCGAAATTTACTTGTCACTTTATTACTTGATAACGATTGTGTACACTTGCACATTTTCAATGTTCCACATATGCCAAAATAAAAGGGTGTTACTTAATAATGAGGTAATGTAAAATGTGTGTGATGTATGACGGTGGTATGTTGTCCTGATATTCGGGCTCGGCGACTGGGCCAGGTATAGGGTGTTACATTTAGTGGTATTAGAGCCAAAGTTCATTAACACTCAAACTTATGTAATTGTTGTGTGGGTTGGGGTTTCGTAACCTATAGATTCAAAAACCCATGTGTTTAAGTAACTCTAATTGTTTAAAATTGTTTGGAAATATCTTTGAATGAATTGCATGTGGGGTAAGAACGGAAATACATTATCTTAAGCTTAAAATTTTCTTGTAAGAATGTAACTTGGATCATTTCCCGCCACTCACACCCTTGTTTGTTTGTTTGTGTGTTAGACTATTAGATTCGATATGCCTCCTAGATGTGTTAATGTGAGAGCCAGTGTAGAAGAGGATGGTACATCCTCTACACCTCCTATGCCACCATGTATGGTGAACATACCTGATAAGGATGTCGGCCTTGTAATGTAAACTATGATTGGAGCGTTCTAGCGGATTGCTGGTGCTAGTCCTACTCCTGCACTTTCCAATTCTGCACCTATTATTCGAGGGTTGTTGTTTGAACGTTTGCGGGTAGACATCGTGTTTTCTCTATAAAAGGGACTGGTCCAACCATAGCTAAGTACTGTTTAGAAGGAGTTGAAAAGATCCTCAAGTAGATGTCCTATTTTAACGAGGAAAAGTTGGGTTGTATTGTGTCTCTACTCGAGGTAAGGCTCATCTTTAGCGGAATGCGATTAAGAGAGATACTATTGCTAATCATTTGACTTGGGGTTACTTTATTGATGTTTTTAAGAGAATGTTTATGAGCGAGCAATATATGGAGGCTAGTAAACTTGAGTTTCTGGATCTAGTTTAGGGAGATTTGTCAGTATGCTCTTGAGATGGTTCTGGCTAAGAGGGACAATTTTAAGAGGTTTCATTTTAAGTTGAATCATGAGATTTATGTTTATTTGGTAGCCTAGAATGCGAAGATATTTGATGAGTTAGTGGAGAAAGCTAAAGTGATTGAGGGGACTTTTGCTGAGTTGCCTCTTCTGTGGTTACTGAATCTGGTAAGAGAACTTCTGATGGTGCTTCTGGTTAACGACTGAAGAGAGGGTGTGATAGCCACATTTCTAGTAGGGGTGCGAGACGTGGGTCTCAACCGAGTCAGTCTAGGTAATAGTGTAGTGTAGTGGTTAGTACTAGTGGTTCGATGGGTGGTTCTGGATAGCCTCTTTGTGCACATTGTGAGTGTAGGCATCCTAGTGAGTGTCGCAAGATGACATGTGGTTGTTTTAAGTATGGTTCGAAGGAACATTTTTTGAGGGATTGCCCAAATAGAGTAGAGGTTTCATAGACTCAGAGTTCGACACCTGCTATTCTGCCTGCTAGAGGTCGTGGTCATGGTAGACGTGGGACCAGTTGGGCAACAAATTATTGCTTATACTGTTGGTTCACAGGTTGAGTTTAGAGGGCCAGCTCGAATTTATGCTGTTAGTGAGCCAGAGGATTAGGATTCGACTAATGTCATTGCAGGTACATTCACTTTGCAGTTTACTCCATTATTTTCTTTGGTTGATTCTTGTTCTACGTTTTCGTATATCTTGAGTAAATTGACTTGTAAGTTAGGGATTCCTGTAGAGATTATTGATTCGGGTATGACTGTTATTAGTTCTTTCGGTGATAGTGTAGTAGTGAATAAAGTTTATTGTAGATGTCCCCTTATGATTCAAGGGCACATTTTCTCTATTGATCGTATGGAATTGTCATTCTATGCTTTTGATGTGATTCTTGGTATGGACTGGTGGACTAAGCATAAGACTAAGGTAGATTTTGAGATGAAACAAATTTCATTGAGGAATAGTGAAGGGTTAGAAATTATTATTGTTGGTGAAAGACAGGGATTTATGTCTAATGTGGTTTTCGCTATGAAGGCTGAAAAGATGATTGGAAAAGGTTGTGAAGCTTATTTGGCGTATATGATGAATTTGGTTAATAAGGAGTTAAGTGTTCAGGATATTCGCACTGTTAAGGATTTTCATGATGTGTTTCCTGAAGAGTTGTCGGGTTTGCCACCAGAACGTGAAGTTGAGTTTAGTATTGAGCTTTATCTTGGTACTACACTGGTGTCTATTGCACCCTATCACATAGCACCAAAAGAGCTCAAGAAATTAAAGATTTAGTTGCATGAGCTACTTGACAGAGGGTTCATTGGACCGAGTGTATCTCCGTAGGGTGTACCGGTTTTGTTTATAAATAAGAAAGATGATATGATGCAGATGTGTATTGACTATAGGCAGTTGAATAAGTTGACCATCAAGAATAAGTATCCTTTGCCTCGAATTGTTGAGTTGTTTGATCAGTTTCGAGGTGCAACAGTGTTTCTAAAAATTTATTGAAGATTTGGGTATTATCAGTTAAAGGTAAAGGAGTCTAATATCTTGAAAACTGCTTTTAGGACTTGTTATGGGCATTATGAGTTGTTGGTCATGTCGTTTTGTTTAACTAATACCCTTGTTGTGTTCATGGATTTGATGAATCGAGTATTCCATTTATACTTGGATCAATTTATGGTTATCTTCATATACAATATTTTTGTGTATTCTCGTTTTGAAGAGGATCATGATGCGTGTTGAACAGATGTTTTACAGATTCTACGAGACAAGCAGTTGTATTCGAAGTCGAGTAACTGTGAACTTTGGCTTAGGGAAGTGGCATTTTTGGGTCATGTTGTGTCGGTAAAAGGGATTTGAGTGGATCCAAAGAATATTGAGGGGATCTTTGAGTGGAAGCCACCTAGGAGTGTTACTGAAGTTCAGAGTTTCTTGGTTTTGGCTGGCTATTATCGTAGATTCATTGAAAGGTTTTCTCTTATTGTCTCACTCTTAACAAAAATATTTCAGAAAGACATGGTGTTTGAATGGACTAATGAAAGATAGAATAGTTTTGAACGTATTAAGACAATTCTAACTGAGGCACTAGTGTTGATTCAACTACAGGTTGGAAAAGATTTTGTCGTTTATAGTGAAGCTTCGTATTTGGGTCTCGATTGTATGTTAATGCAAGAGGGTAAAGTTCTGGCTTATGCTTCGAGACAGTTGAAGACACATGAGCACAATTATTCTACTGATGATTTGGAATTGGCTACTGTGATATTCGCGCTTAAGATTTGGTGCCATTACTTGTATGGAGAGAAGTGTGCTATTTATACAGATCATAAGACCCTTAAGTACCTCATCGCCCAAAAGGAGTTTAATTTAAGACAAAGGCATTGGATTGAGCTTTTAAAGGATTATGATTGTGTGGTAAGTATTATCCTGGTAAGGAGAATATTGTTGCTGATGCTTTGAGTAGAAAGTCAATGACGGAGTTGAGAGCCATGTTTGTGCGTTTGAGTTTAGCCAGTGATGGTAGTTTGTTAGCTGAACCTCAAGTGAAGCCGACTTTGTCGCAATAGATTAAGGAGAAACAATTGTTAGATGAGGAGTTGTTAAAGAGGATTCGATAGGTTGGGTAGGGTGTTAAAGGGGATTTTGACATTGACAATGATGGTATTTTAAACTTTCAAGGTAGATTGTGTGTGCCGCATGATGTAGATTTGAGGTAAGCGATTCTTACCGAGGTGCATAGTAGCCCTTACTCTATGCATCTTAATAATGGTAAAATGTATCATGATCTTCGAGAGATTTATTGGTGGCTTTGATTGAAGCGTGATTTTACAAATTTTGTGACTCGGTGTTTGGTTTGTTGGAAGGTAAAGGTAGAGCATCAGTTTCCTTCAGGATTGTTTTAACTGATTACGATTCCTAAATGGAAGTGGAAAATGATCACTCTGGACTTTGTTTCTGGTTTGCCTTTAACTTCAACGAGGAAAGATTCAGTGTGGGAAATAGATCAATTTTTGAAGAGTGCGCATTTCTTAGCAGTGAATACCAATTATTCTTTGCAGAAGTTGGCTGAGTTGTAAATCGCTGAAATTGTACGTTTGCATGGATATCCAGTTTCTATTATTTCAGATAGGGATCCACATTTTACATCGAGATATTAGAAGAGTTTGCAAGAGGCTTAGTTTCAATACGGCTTACCATCCCCAAACTAATGGTCAGCTCGAGAGGATAATTCAAGTTTTAGAGGATATGTTTCGAAGTTGTGTGATTGAGTTCAGTGGTAGTTGGGAGTGATATTTACTGTTAGTGGAGTTTGCTTACAAAAATAGTTTTCAGGTGAGTATTCGTGTAGGACCATTTGAAACGTTGTATGGTAGGATGTGTAGAACTCCTTTGTTTTGGATAGAATTGAATGAGACCAAGGAGAAAGTGAAGTTGATTTGTGCTCGATTGAAAGCAGTGTTTGATAAGCTAAAATCTTATCCAGATCTGAAACGTCGAGATATTGAGGTTCAAGTTGGCGATAAGGTGTTCTTGAAAGTTTCACCTTGGAAGAAGGTTTTATGGTTTGGAAGGAAGAGTAAATTGAGTCCAAGGTATATTGGACCTTACGAAGTTGTTGAGAGGATTGGTTCGGTAGCTTCTTGACTCAAATTGCCGCCAGAGCTTGAGCCGGTTCATGATGTTTTTCATGTGTCTATGTTGCAGAAGTATCATTTGGGTTGTCGCATGTTCTGCCTGTGGAGGAGATTGAATTTCAAACTGATCTCACCTATGAGGAAGAATCAATTGAGATTCTAGCTCGTGAAGAGAAGGTTTTACCTAATAAGAGGGTTCCATTGGTTAAGGTTTTGTGGCACAACCACAAGAAAAAAGAGGCTACTTGGGAAGCCGAAGATGTGATGAGACAACAATATACTTATTTGTTTAGCTCAGGTAAATTTTGAGGACGAAATTATTTTTTTAGAGAGGGAGAATTGTAACACCCTAAAGTTGGGCCTAGGAGTTTTATTGGTATTTTAGGGATTTTAGCTTTAGTGAGTTCAAGAGTTTTGTTAGTATGGTATTTGGAAATGTTTTTGTCTATGGCATTTCAAAAATTAAATCAATTTTGAAAAATATGTCCAAAAGACATTTAATTTTGAAATAAGAACTGATTTATAAAATGGTATAGTTTAGGAGTATTTATAAAAAAGTTTTACCAAAATTTTAAAATAGACCTATTTCTTTACCCCACCTTTAGCATATCATGATAGCTATTTCTCCCCCCCACCTTCGTTGTCATCCCTTTGCATTCCCAAGCCCTATTCATCAATTTTTTTATTCCCAAACTTATATCCATTGATTTCTATCATCACCTAAGTCATAAACCTCCATAGAATTCCAAGAAAAAAAACCAAAAACACCATAGATTTCTCGATTGTCAAGTATGTGGGGTTTTTCAGATTTTT
>CM025252.1:15627504-15637895 GCA_013677275.1 Gossypium schwendimanii
ATTTTGAAGTTATAACGTAAAGATTTATAAAAGCATGTTAAAAATTTGAAGAGTTTAAATTTGAATAAATTTTATAACTCGGTTTAACATGTTTATAAGTGTATGTGTTTTGGTAATGCCTCGTACCCTAGTTCGACGTCGAATACGGGTAAAGGGTGTTACAATGTGACATCGTCAGATTCGGTAATAACGTTTAGACCGGATTTGGGGTGTTACAAAGAAAGTTTTATTTTCTTTACAATTTGGTCATTTCATCAAAAATCTATTATTTTCACCTTGAAATCAAAGGAATTTCCAAAACCATCAAGAGAGAAAAATGATAAGGAGATTATGGAGAGTAAGAATGTTAATCTAGATTCAAGAAAATAAAAGTTAAAAGAGAGAGAAAATCAAGCTCAAGCTTGATTCTAAGAAAACAAGAAAGAGATTGAGAAAATGAATCAAGTGATGAGGAAAAAGGAAGAGCAAGTGATTTGAGCTTGGAAAAGGTAAAATTGGGCCTAAAAGTTTTTACGGTAATTTAGGGATTTTAGCTCAAAATTTATTTGGAAATTTCTAAGCATGATAACCAAAAATGTCTTCGTACTTTTCTTTTTGATAGTTAAAACAATATTTGAAAACGATATAGAATGACCCTTAATTTTGAATATAGGCCTATTTTGAAAAGGGGGTTAAAGTAAGGAGTACCAAATGAGTATATTTACCAAAGTTTAAAGTTAACCTATTTCTTCCTTCCCATCTATAGCAAAACTTACGAAAACCCTTTCTCTTATGTTTGCTTTATCATCCCTTGCAACCCCAAGCTCCATTCCTTCAATTTTGATCTCCAAAACTTCAATCCTTCAATTTCTATCATCATCCTAGCATTAAGCCTCTATAGAATTCTATAGAAACCATAAAAAAAGACACCATTGATTTTGCCATAGCACAACTTGTGGGTTTTCTGGATTTTTAACCAATTGTTTGTTTTTCTCCTATCAAAGGGAATGATTCAATTTCCTATTAGTTTTTTATGATATTTAGTCTTTTAAATAGATTTTTTTTACCTATTGAACTGACAGTTTTGAATAAATGCTGAAAATTAGGTCGTTAATGGTGGATTTCGAGATTTTGAAGGAAAACGATGTTTCAAAGTTTTTTTAACTTATTTTAAAGTGATTAGAAGGTTTCTAAATGTCCCTTAAAGTTTCATTAAAGAATTCCAAGGTTTTAATGAATGTTTAGTTGATTTTAACCTAATCTAAGGTGAACCAGGCTTAAACCTCTTGTAATTATATGATTATGATGGTAATTGCATGTCAATAAGGTGTCTTATGCTATGTGAATAATGAGATGGGGATGTAGTGTCTTGTTACTATGGCTCGATGACCGGGCTGGGTATAGGGTGTTACATTTAGTGGTATCAGAGCTTAGGATATTTAACACTCAGACCTAAGTTATTGATGTACAAATTGGGGTTACACAACCCATAGATCTAGGAATCCATGTGTCTAAATTTCTCTGATTTCTTCAATTGTTTAAGCTATCTATGTTGAATTGTATGAATTTGTTTGAAATTGGGGTAGGTCTGAGAACACATTACCTTTATTCTAAAGTTTTCTTGCTAGAACATGACTTGGATCATTTCCTCCATCATTCACACTTTTATTTGTTTGTATATGTTAGATTTTTAGATTCGATATGCCTCATAGACATATGAATGCGAATGCTCAAGAGGATGGTACATCCTTTGCATATCCTGTGCCGTCGCGTAAAGAGAATATACCTAATATGGGTGATGGCCCTCTGATGGAAGCTATGATTGGAGCGTTTCAGAGGATTGTCGTGCTAACCCTGCTCCTACACCTGCCAATCATTCACCTATTAATCGAGGGTTACTGCTTGAATATCTATGGGCGTTGGGTGGTAAAGAGTTTTCAAGAATTAAAGGAATCGATCCGACCGTAGTTGAGTACTGGTTGGAAGGTGTTGAAAGGATCCTTGAGTAGATATCCTGTTCTAACAAGGAAAAGTTGGGTGGTACTGTGTCCCTCCTCAACGGTGAGGCTCATCATTGGTGGAATACTGTTAAGAGAGGTACTACTGCTAACCGTTTGACTTGGGGTTATTTTATTGAGGTTTTTAAGAGGAAGATTATGGGTGAGCAATAGATGAAGCCAATATGCTCCAAAGATGGTTTTTTTCTAAGAGGGATCATTGTAAGAGGTTCCATTTTGGGCTTAATCATGAGATTTGAGTTTACTTGGTAGCTCAAAACACAGAGTTGTTTGATGAGTTGGTTGAGAAAGCAAAGGTTGTTTAGAAGACTTTGGCTAAGCCGCCTCATTTTGTGGTAACTAAATTGGGTAAGAGGACTTCCGATGGTGCATCTGGACGACTATCTAATAGAGGGCGTGATAATCAGAGTTCTGATAAGAGTGCACGACATGAGTTTCGACCAAGTCAGTCTAAGTAGAAAAGCAGTGTTGCGGTTAGTACTAGAGGTTCGACTAGTGGTTCTAGATGGCCGCTTTGTACACATTGTGAGTGTAGGAATCCTAGTGAGTGCAGGAAATTGATAGGTGGATGTTTTAAGTGTAACTCTAAGCAACACTTGTTGAGGGACTGTCCAAACAGAGTCGAGGTTTCACAGGCTCAAAGTTCTGCACCTGCATAAGTGCAATAGAGGTAATAAGAGACTAGTTGGGCAGCGAGTCACTACTCATACTGTTGCTACTCAGGTTGAGTCTAGAGGTCTAGCTCGGGTTTATGCTATTAAGAAGCCACAGAATCAAGATTTGATCGTCGAGATTGCGAGTATTTTTGTTTTGTAATCTATTCATTTATTCTTGTTGGTAGATTTAGGTTCTATGCCTTCGTAAATTTTGAGTGATTTAGCTAGTAAGTGGAAAATCTCGATAGAGACTATTAGATTAGGAACAACGGTTATGAGTTCTTTAGACAAAAGTGTCGTAGTGAATAAAGGAAACTGTTAGCAAAGTTACCATAAAACAGTTCATGGTAGTGAATAAGATCTTCAGGAAAAGTAGTAGGAAGTTAAAGAGAATAGGAATCAAAGTTGCGCAGCGAAAGTGTAATCGTAGGTTAAAAAGTAGAAATACCATATTTTGTGATTAAGCGAGTGATGTGTCAGTAGGGAATTTCGAGGACGAAATTCTTTTTAAAGGGAAAGAGTTGTCACATTCCAAAATTGGGCCTAGAAGTTTTGAGGGTAATTTAAGGATTTTAGCTCAAAATGTGTTCGAAAATTTCAAAGCATGGTAATCGTAAATGTCTACGTACATGGTTTTTTTATAGTTAAAATAATTTTGAATTAAAATAATTTTTGAAAATGATGTAGAATGACCCTTAATTTTGAATGTAGAACTATTTTGAAAATAGGGTTAAAGTTAGGAGTACCAAAAGGGAAAATTTACCAAAGTTTAAAATTAACCTATTTCTTCCCCCTATCTACAACAAAACTCAAGAAACCCCTTTCTCTTATTTTTGTTTTGTCATCTCTTGAATCCCCAAGCTCCATTCCTTAAATTTCGTTCTCCAAAACTTCAATCCTTTGATTTCTATCATCATTCTAGCATTAAACCTCTTTAGAATTCCATAAAAACCATAAAACAAACACCATTTATCTTGCCATTGCACAACTTGTGGGTTTTCTAGATTTTTTACCAAACATTTTTTTCTCCTATAGAAGGAAACAATTCGATTTTCTTTTAGTTTTTGATGATATCTAGTCTTTTAAATAGTGTTTTTACCTATTGAATCGATAGTTTTGAATAAATGTCAAAAATTGGGTCATTAATGGTGGATTTTAGGATTTTGAAGAAAAATAATGTTTCAAAGTGTTTTTCAACTTGTTCTAAAGTGATTAGAAGGTTTCTAGAATTCCCTTAAAGTTTTCCAAGGATTTATTGAATTTTCGTGAAAGTTTGCCATAATATGTTGAAATTTAAGAACCATGAATCTATGTAGTTTTGTGTAGTTTGAAGGTTGAGAATTGTTCTTAAATGTATAATTAGTCTATTGGAATTAGTTTTATGTGATAGGAACGAGTAGGTGTCGAGATTTTTACGTTTCGGTTAAGCTAGTCAAAATTTCAATTTCATGAGGAACTAGCTTAGGCTTGTGTTTTTGGGTGATTTAGTTAAGTTCTTGGCTGAATGATAATTGTTTTTAACGCATGATTTACTTTGGTAAAGCTTCAGAATCGTTAGGACCATATGCGAGTAAAGCGAAATGCAAGGAAAAGCCAATTTAAGGGCATTAAGGCCCGGGACAGATTTGGATAGATAAGGGAATGTGAGCTCGGCTCCATTCAATGGGATATGTTGGTGTGTTGGAGAATGTTAGCTAAATGCTACAATTTTGGGATATGTTCGACTCATTGAGTCATCGATGTGTTGGAGATCCGTGTATCCGATGTGTGGTGGTAGAGCTGACTTTTACGTTTCAAAGCCTCAAGTGCCAAATTATCATTTAATTGTGATTTTATAAAAGGTGATATTACGATATGTGATGTGTGCATAAACATGTGAATAATAAGTTAAATGAGTTTATTAATATTGCATGAATATGTTAGGAAGTTCTCATAATAAATTATGTATATAGTTGAGCTTTGTTCGTTTTCGTTTAATGTGTGAATACATGTTCTATTTGGTGGTTATTTCGATCATTCACTAAGCTTGTTTAAGCTCACCCACTCTTTCTAAACCTTTGTAGACAATTAGCGTTATGGTGTGAGTGCTGCAGGAATACCAAGGGAATGATCCAAGTAGTCTTAGTGTTGAGTAGGTGATTTTATAACTATTTTTTTGAACTATGGGAATAAGACAATGTGGTAGATTTGTCAATTGATTATTGCCATGATGTTTTAGATGATTGCTCGATTTCATTACTCATAGAAATTATGGATGTTTCAAACTAGTACTTTGATTTGCTTAGCTTAAATTAATGATGACTTATTGAACTGCAAATTCTGATGCTTTTGATGTTGAATTTTGAGGTTATAAATGCATGATGATTTGGTATATGTATGGTTGTGTTAAATGTCTTGTTTTGGTGTTATTCTTGCTATATGTGTAGAGGTATCGATAATTGGGTATTTAGTATCAATACCTCTATGAGATTTCAAATGTGCAAGAAGTTGGTAGCTCATTTTGGTATCAATACCATTTCTCGAGTATCGATACTCGAGGTAAAAATACCGATACTTTTTTATTTGTATTAATAGTTTTTTGGTTTTATAATTTTACAGGAAAACAAAATGCTAATTTGGTACCAATTTTCAAGTTGATATCGATACCATATATGAGAAATATCGATACCATCGAATAAGTATCAATAACTATGTGATCTTTTAGAAATTTCTATTAAGTGGTCTCTAAGCATGCTCTAACTCATGACATGAACATTTAATGAATGTTTAGTTGATTTTAACCTAATCTAAGGTGAACTAGGCTTAAACATATTGTAATTATATGATTATGATGGTAATTGCATGTCAATAAGGTGTATTATGCTATGTGAATGATGAGACGGTCGTGTAGCATCTTATTACTCGGGCTCGGCAACCAAGCTGAGTATAGGGTGTTATATATGAGATGATGAAATATGCATAAAATATTGTAAAAGTGAAATTGTTGAAAAATATAAAACTTTTATGATGACAAGGATTAAATTGTAAATTTAAAATTGAAATAAGAGAAGTGAAGTGCATAAAAAAGTGAAATTGACATGTGAAATAAGATATTATAATGAATTATTTGATTGAAGTAATTATGTAGTAAAATAAATAAATAAATTTCATATTGAAAAGGGATCAATTTGTAAAATATACAAAAGTGACTAAGTGTATTAAGATTTTTGAAATAACATATTTAAGTATAATGATATATAGAAGTGAAGTGAATACTAATTAAGAGGATGGTGATTAATGAAAACATATGCTAGTAGGGACTAAATCGAAAAGATTGTAAAGTAAGTGAAGTGAAATTATTGTAAAGAAGACTAGAAAGCAAAGTGATTAAAATTTTATATGTGTAATAAAGTATTAATGGAGAATTTTAGGGAATTTTTTATGATATTGAGTTTAATTCTAAGTGGCATTAAAGTGAACAATTACTGAATATTAAACTTTTATGACAAAAAAGGACTAAATTAAAAAGTCATGAATGTTTACAAGAAAATGTTTGATAAGTGAAGAATGTAGTAAATAATGCAAAAATACATGATTATTATTGTAACACCCCGGAATATGGGGCTGCAAATTTTGCGATTTGTGGGTAGGGTCAGTGGTTAGATCAGACAATAGGGTTTGTTGTTGTGTTTTAATGTCAGAATAGGTTTGTTGGTCTGGTGGTTGGTTGTGTGTTAGTTTAACTTGGGGCCTTGCGTTTGAGTCCTTGTGTGAGCAATTTGTTTTATTTTTGTTACTTTAAGTTTTAGTATTTATTTTTATTTTATTTTTATTTTAATGGGGTTATAAAAAATTTCATAAGAAATAAAAATAAAAAGGGAACATGTTCTTTTCATCTCCCTCTATAGACCTTTCTACCTTCTCCTTTTGTTTTTCAATTTCAAGATTTTCTTTTCTTCTTTTTCTTTTCTGTTCCTCAAATTAATCTCAAGTTTTTCATCATCATATTTGATTGATTGGGCTTGAGTGTTTTGTTGGATTGGTTTGGAGTCGGGTAAGTTTTGTCTTTTGTTTTAATAGGGGGATTGCTTCAATTTCGTTATGTTGCTAATTAAATTCTCATAGTTTAGTTGTGCTTGTAATTGAGGTCTCTGAGTTGGTTTGGAGGAGCGAATCGAACAATTCTGGTGGTTACTATCGCGAATTAAGGTGTGGGTTCGAAAACTTTTCCTTTTTGTTATTGACGAAATTCTGATTTGGTTTTGTGAATTTTGACATGGTTTGTGGGTTTCTGAAATTTATCAACTAAAGTGTCGTTGTCGCGGAATCGTTTGGAATTCTATGTGTTTTTGGCTTATTCTTGAGTTAACGAGGGTTGGGGATCGTTTCAACATCAAAGGCACGTTTTGCAGCCTGTTTTGGTGTGGCTTCGTGACCACACGGGTGGCCACATAGGCATGTGCCCCACATGGGTGGCTCACACATTTGTGTGAAATTGGGAATTAGGGTTTTTGGGTGAATTTTGGTGCCACACGGGCGTGTGAGATCTCTACACGGTCATGTCTCCTCTGCTTTTAAATTTTAGCACTTTTGGGCAGATTGAAGGACATGATTCATCAATCGCATAAATGTACTTGGTGCGTTAGTTAAGCCGAAGGGCATAACCAACCAATCATACAAACCATGCTTGGTTTTGAATGTGGTTTTCCATTCATCTCCTTCTCTCATTCTGATCTGATGGTAACCACTCTTTAGGTCTATCTTGGAGAAAAGTCAAGCTCCACTTAGCTCGTCTAACATATCATCTAAATGCGAGATTGGATGTCGATACTTGATGGTAATCTTGTTGATTGCTCGACAGTCGATGCACATGCGCCAAGAGCCATCCTTCTTAGGTACAAAAAGTACGGGCACGACATATGGGCTTAGGCTCTCTCGAACATACCCCTTCTCCATTAACTCTGTTACTTGCCTTTGTAACTCCTTGGTTTCTTCAGGGTTACTTCGATAGGCTGGCTGGTTCGAGATAGTGGCTCCGGGTATAAAATCGATTTGGTGTTCGATGCCCCTAATGGGTGGCAAACCGCTAGGGATGTCCTCTGAAAACACGTCCTCGAATTCCTGCAGCAAAGACACAATAGATGAAGGAAGAGAGTCATCTAAATCACTAGTTCCAAACAAACTTTCCTTGTACATGAGTACAAGCACGAGCTGTTTCAAAAGCAAGGACTTTCGGATTTCTCTTTCTTTTGCATAAACACTCAATTTTCCAAACTCACTCTCTCATTTTCTTTCTTTTTCCTCTTGTGTTTTTACCTCACACTCTTTGTTTTTCTCTCTTGTTTTTACCTCATTCTTTTCTTTCTTCTTTCCTATTTTCTTTTCTTTTTCCTTCACATTTTTTTCTTCTTTTCCTTTTGCTCTCGATTTTTCAAAAGAATTCCTCAATTGGAGCTGATCTTCATAGAATTGCTTTAGAGTAAGGGGTGCCAAAGTAACATTCTTTCCAATATGTTTGAAGGTATATTGATTGGTATACCCATCATGTATGACTCGGTGGTCAAATTGCCATGGCCTCCCCAACAATAAATGACGATATGCATCGACTCTACATCACAAACAACCTCATTGTTGTATTTACCAATCGAAAAAGTAATGACAACTTGCTAAGTAACCTTGAGCTCACCACTGTTATTGAGCCATTGTAGCTTGTAAGGATGTGGATGTTTGGTGGTTGCTAGGCCAAGTTTTTCAACCAACATGCTGCTAGCAACGTTAGTACAGCTATCTTTATCGATTGTCACACGACATACCTTGCCTTGGACATGGCAACGCGTGTGAAAGATGTTTTCACATTGTTGCTCATTCTCTGTAGTTTGGAGGCTCAAACTCTGTTTAATGACAAGGATTTCTCCTTCCACGGCATACTCCAAGTCATCCTCCTCATCGGTAGGTGCTTCGGGCTCTTCTTCCTTTTCAATTTCAAATTCGATCTTACCATCGTCTATTAGAATCATCACACTCCGATTTGGATATTGACCAGCAATATGGCCCATCCCAAGAAATTTGAAACACTTGATGTCTCGAGTTCGATTGGTCACAACCTCGTTCTTGCCATTATTTGATTCACCACTCAGCTTATTGGTCTTGTTCGCACCAATATTGTCTTTGGTTCAATAGGGGGCATCCTTTTTGTAGGCTCTTTGTCCCCACTTCGATATAGAAGCAGAGTTAGAAAAGGGTCAGGTGGTACCTTTTCTTTTCAATTCTTTTTCCACCTTGATTGTCATGTGTACCATATGAACAATCTTAACATAATGTTGCAATTCAACCACGTTGGCGATGTCTCGATTAAGGCCAGCAAGAAATCTTACCATGGTAGCCTCTCAGTCTTCTTCAATGTCAGCACGAATCATGGCTATTTCCATCTCTTTGTAATAATTTTTCACGCTTCGATTTCCTTGGGTGAGATTTTGTAATTTCTGGTACAACTCTCGATGGTAATGGGCAAGTATGAACCTCCTTCACATGATAGCCTTCATTTCAGCCCATGTAGACATGGATCGTTCACCATTTCTTCTCCTACTCATGGTTAGCTGACCCCACCAAATAGTGGCACAGCCAGAGAATTCAATGGCAGCAAGTTTATCCTTTTTGCTCCCCGAGTAGTTATGGCATTCAAAGATGAGTTCGATCTTCTTTTCCCACTCTAAGTAGGTTTCAGGGTCGATTTTTCCTTAGAACTGAGGAATGGCAATTTTGATGTTGCTAAGATTGTCATCAGCTTGATTTCGTTCCCTCAGCCCTCGATTTCTCTGTCTCAACGCCTCTCACTACGATTTGAGGCTCGACAACTCTCTATATCGCTAGGTTCATAGTAATCTTCTTAATTCTACCTTGGACGACCTCGTTTCCTCCTTTGATTTTGAGGAGTTCGTTCCTATTGGGCTCTTTCCTCTAACTCATCCAATTGTTCTTGCATTGGCTCCAATAGGCGTTGTAGCATTCAGTCACTACACCAAAATAGGTTTTTAACGGCGTTTGGATAAAAAACGCCGCTAGATCGAGCATTAGCGGCACTTTCTGAAAAACACCGCTATAAATCAAGCATTAGCGACTCTTTTTGAAAAACGCCACTATAGCTCGAGCATTAGCGTCGCTTTTTGAAAAATGCCGCTATAGGTCAACCATTAGCGATGCTTTTTGAAAAACGCCGCAAAAAAATTAAGCACAACGCCATAAGCTTTAGTGGCATTAGTGGCGCTTTCTGAAAAACGCCGCTATAGATAGAGCATTAGTGGCGCTTTTCAGAAACGCCGCCATATGTCGACCATTAGCGGCGCTTATTGAAAAACACCGTAAAAAAATTAAGCGCAATGATGCCGCTTTATGTTAAGCTTTAGTGGCATTAGTGGCGCTTTTTAAAAAACGCCGTTATAGGTCGAGCATTAGCGGCGCTTCTTGAAAAATGCCGCTATAGATCGAGCATTAGCGGCGCTTTTTGAAAAACGCCGCAAAAAATTTAGTAAGGCGTCGTCATTTTATGAGCTTTAATCGAATTCGCAACCCTTTTTGTAAAACGCCGCTATAGATCAAGCTTTAGCTGCACTTTATTAAAAACGCCACAAAAAAATATTTTATCTGTCTATTTATTATTTAACTAGTTTATTTATATTAATTAAAAACAATTTATTTTTAATTGAATATTTAAATTCTTCAGAAAAAAAATAATGACACGTAGAAAAAAATTTAAAAGTAA
>CM025252.1:15682870-15692960 GCA_013677275.1 Gossypium schwendimanii
AACCCAAAGATTAAACAATAGAAGCAAGATTGAATAAAATAACATTTAACCCAGAAATCATGTATACTTTCGTACATATTTGAAATAGAAAGTAATCAGCACTGGTTAGAAAAGAAATATACAAGAAACAAGTGGAAAGTACTATTCCTAGAAAATCTTGACTTGATCTCTCAACTACCTCTTGTGTCGCACTCAGAGCTCCTCGTCAAGAGTTGATCTGCATCCCTTTCATGTCAGTTCACCCGTAGGAGACTTAAGCCGCCATAGCTGAAAAGCTTCAAAAGATAGTTTGAAGAAGATAATCTTACTTCTCTCTCCGTTTCACACAATATTAATAGTTATCCAAATAGCACAGGTGTCCTTTCATGAGAATCATGCTGCCTCTGTATGTACAAGTTGGTTGTACTAGACTAGACAGCTCACACTTTTTTGTTATTATTTAGACAGCTATCAGGTACAACGATAATTCTGGGCTCAATCTAAAAATACTCATGCAGCGACATTGGTACCAAAACATGACAAAATTCCTCTAAGATCCACTGAGTTATAAAATGCAATTTACTAAACTAAAAATGCTAAAATATGTGCTAAAGATAACTAAATGGGTACAAATTAACCAATAAGTAGGGAGAAAACATATGTTCTTTCTAGTATTATCATTTGGCTTACCAAGCAAGAGAAGAAAGTTGGAGCATTCAACAATGGCTTCTTCCCTAATCTATTTGTTTTTGGCCGATGGAAAAGAGAAATGAAAAAGAGAATGACATCTTTTCCTATCTTTTACTTACCTAATATTTATTTTATTATTATAAAATATAAAATTTTATTATTATTCTAATAAATTTCACACCAAACTGTCCACAATCATAAAACATGGCATAACTGCCATTTTAGGTCTCTTAAATATACTTTTAGTCTTTAAGTAACTAAAATGCATAACAATTAACTTTTACAGGGTTTTTTCTTACAGACTAGTCATTGTACCTTAATTAAACACTAGATCGATGAAATTACTTATTCAAAATCTAATTCACCTATATGATAACTCGTAAATATTTGATAAAAAATAATTTTGGACTCGATTTACGAAACGAGATCCCAATACTTCCTTTTCGAAACCTATTGACTTTAAAGTCGAATCACTTGTACCTTGACTAATTTTTGAATTAACAAATTCATCGGACTAGAATTTGATATAATACTATAATTGACTAGTAAATATTAATAAATATTATTTATGGACTCGATCATCGAAAAATAGGGTTTTGAAACCACCATTTCTGATACCACTTATAACGGGGCTATTACAAAGCTTTCTCGTACTCTTAAGTTAATGTGTGCTTATTGATTGTGAAATTGTGAATTGAGATGGGATGCTATATTATATGACATGTATTCATGAATACCATTGAGAAAGTGTAAACGTAAGCATGTTATACACGCTAGATAAAAGTGATAATGTTGTGTTATAATGTGATATTTGTAATGAATAAGTGCATTGAATGATAAGTAATATGTGTGTGTTAATAACAATTATTTTGGCCTTGTGATTATTGAGAACGTTTAATAGAGTTGGCATGTCATTGGATTGTGAGTACTCACTTATATGTTATATGATTTGCGTGTTGAGGCCATGGGACATGTTTGGAGAGATAAGGGAATGTGAGCTAAGCTCCATTCAACATGACATGTTTGGTGTGTTGGAAAGTGTTAGCTTTATGCTTCACTTTTGGGACATGTTTGACTCTATGAGTCTATGTGGTGTGTTGGAGATCCGTGTATCCAATGAGTGGTGATAGAGACTACTTTTATGTTTCATATCTCAAGTTCCAAATTACCTACAAATATAATTGTATGTATTGGGATGTATGCATGAATATGCATGTATTGATCTGTAAATAAACTATTGATTATGCATGAAAAGTAAAATATGTCAACTAAGTTGAGGTTGCTATAATTATGCTACTTAAATGTTTCATTAATGCTTGATGAACGATTTGCATGGAAGTTGTTCTAGGCATTCACTAAGCTTGTTAAGCTCACCCACTCCCTTCTTAAACCAATACAGATTAGTAGTGTGCCGAGGTGAGCGGTGTGGTTCTAAGGGGTGATCCAAGCAAGTCCATTTTTATTTTTCATTGGTACTATTATTATTTTTTACGTTTTGGGAACAAGACAATGTGGTAGACTTTTATTGGTATTTGTCATGATGTTTTTGGATGATTCCACAGACTATTCGTTCTTATGATTATGAGATTTGTTTCATATTATGCTGATTATTATTTGGACCTAATTTTGATGTTTGAAACTATTATTATGGATGATTTAATATTTATTCGATATAGTAATGGATGCATGTTGAATAGAGTTTGTGTTAGAATGGTCGGTAGGTTTATATGTGTTGTATTTTTTAGGTCCGGAGCAGAGGTATCGATATCCGTGTGTTAAAAACGAAACCTTTATGATTTTGAAATGTGCAGGAAGTTAGAATCGCAATATGGATCGATACCATATCATGAGTATCAATGCTCAGGGTAATTTTTACCGATATTTTTGAAACATACCGATATTTTCTTCAGTTTTGATTTCAACCGAGAAACAGAATGCTAATTTGCTACCGATTTTTCATACGACATTGATACTGTATAAGGTAAATATCGATACCCATGTTCCAGTATCGATGCACATGTTCCAGTATCAATACCTATATACTTGTTTTGGAAATTTTGCTAAATGGACCTATGCATGTTTACCATTTGATGTACGTTTAGCATGTACTAATGATTAAAGAGTATGATTGATTTAAAACCTGTACGAATGACAAAAGGGAAGATCTACCCTTAATAATGAGTTCATTTGTATTGTGTGTGACATGAGACGGTGGTGTGGCATCCTCTATTCGGGCTCAACGACCGGGTCAGGTATAGGGTGTTACAAAATGTGATATACAAATGATTATGAGTTAAATGTGTAGATGAAATGGTAAGATTAAATATTTAGATGAAATGGCTATATGAAATGCTTATATGGATATATATATTAAACGGTTTTATGAAGTGTCTATATAAAATATTTATATGAATATAAATATGGGAAAAGGGAGATTTGAAATGAGTACATGAAATAAAGATGTTAAATGTTAAATGAATATGTGATGGTTGGTTGTGTATCAAATGTGTTTTTCAGGTATATGTTTGATAATATGATAAAGTTATATGTTTCAAATATGAACTCAATAACTTTATGGGACTTGTGTTGTGTTGAGGTAATTAAAGAACTCATGACTATGATATTGGGTTATCTTGTAAAAATTGTTTAAAAAATATCATTTACAGTAAGTTAAAGTTAAAGTTTATTTCGAACTTACTAAGCTTTACTTAAGCTTACCTCATTTTCGTTTTTCTTCCTCGTAGATCATCGGATACAAGCTATTGATTGGATTGGCTTTGGAGATCACACTATCCGTCAACTTGACCGGTAACTATTTGTTCACTTTGGTCCAGTTATAAGTGGGATGTAAATAGGATTTTGGTATTTATATAGGTCATAAAAATTATGGTTATGTTTTGTGTCAATTGAAGTATGAGATGAGTCTATAGATGTAAAGCTTAATTAGTATTTTGGTAAAATTTTGGGTATGTTTATGTTTGGCCAATGTGATTGATGGTTTAACCATGAGTATATGGTTAATGCAATGTGTTTTCTTAACTACAATAGTTGAATGAATTATCTTTTATTGTGGTGCCTTTGAATGACATATTGGTTAAACATGAAATGAATGAAATTTGACATGTATTTGGTGGTTAGAATGTGTTTTTGAACCATGGAAATGATCTAGGTATGGCATGTCTTATTGTGCAAGGAAATATGCATGACTTTGCTTGTTTTAAAGGTTGAAAATGATGCACACTGCCTGGGACACGGGCTGTCACACAACCGTGTGCCACACACGATCACCCCACATGGTCATGTGTATTATGTGTTTTTAATGCAAGCTGGTTCATACAGCCATAGTGAGTTACATGACCGTGTGACCCCTGTTTTGAAAATTTTTAAGTTTTTTTTTAAACTTTCTGATTTGTTTTGATTTAATCTCAAATTGTCTTTAAACTATTTTTAGGGCCTCGTAATCTCGATTTAAGGCCTTAAGTGTAATTATGTTATGAATTGATTTGTTAGTAATTTTATTGGTTTAACTATTTTTGGAATGAAGTTAAGTGTCATGTTTTTCTCAGTAACACTCCGTGACTCTAATTTGCTAACAAAGACAACGAGTTATGGGTGTTACATCGAGAGATAGATAGTTCTTGTTGACTTATTAGTTTAGTGGAAGATCGAGAGATCCTGCTAGGTTAATGACTAATTGATTGAATAGAAACCCAAAAATAGGAATTAGTTATGACCACCAAAGTGAACTAATCAGCCATAGCTAAATTTGATAAAGTTTATAAATTAGTTTTCTGAAGTTTTTTTTTATGTTATTTTGTTCATGTAGTTATAAAACCCCAAAAAATTCTATGTTTTTCTTGAGATTTAGGAAAGTTTATGACTTGGGGAATGATAGGAATCAAAATAAATTTAGGATTGAAAAAAAAAATTGAAAGAGAAGAGCTTGGGGAGCAATGGACAACAAAACAAAGCTTAAAGGAAAAGTATATTGTGAAATTGAAAGAGAAGAGCTTGGGGAGCAAGGGACAACAAAACAAAGCTTAAAGGAAAAGTATATTGTGAAACTATATATGGGAGGGTGATATTAGGTTGAATTTTAAAATTTGGTCTAACTGCAACATAAATACTTTCAACTTTGACCCTGTTGCAAATCAGTCCTTTTTTTAAAATTATAGGTTTCTAAAACACTTTTTCAAAACTTGATTTGATTTTCTAAAAACCATAGTTGAAAACATTTCCGATATACCATGTCACAAAATTTTAAAAACTCTAAGGCAAAAATCCTAAAATACCTCTAAAACTCCTAGGCCCTATTTTGGGGGTGTTACAATTCTCCCCCTAAAAAAATTTCATCCACGTAATTTACCTGAGCTAAAAAATAAGGATATTACCGTCTCATTTCATCTTCGTCTTCCCAAGTAGCCTCTTCTGTCTTGTGATTTCGCCACAAACCTTAACCAACAGAAACCTTTTATTATGTAACCTTTCTCTTCACGAGCTAAAATCTCAAATGGTTTTTCCTCATAAGTAAGATCAGTTTGAACTTCAATCTCCTCTACTAGCATAGTATGCGACGGGTCTGAACGATACTTCCGCAACATCAACACATGTAAAACATCATGAATTCACTCAAGTTCCGGTGGCAATTTGAGATGATAAGGTCCAACATATCTTGGGCTTAGTTTACCTTTCCTTCCAAATCTCAAAAATTTCTTCCACGGTGAAACCTTCAAGAACACCTTATCGTCAACTTGAAACTTGATAACTCGATGTCTCAAATCTACATAAGATTTTTGCTTATCAGGCGCTGCTTTCAAATGATCACAAATCAACTTCACATTTTCTTTAGTCTCACGAACTAAATCTGGTCCAACAACTCGCTTTTCATCCAATTCTGTCCAACATAAATGAGTTCTACACTCCTTTCCATACAACGCCTCAAATGGTGCCATACAAATACTCGCTTGAAAACTATTGTTGTAAGTGAACTCTACCAAGGGAAAATATCGTTCCCAATTGCCACTGAAGTCAATCACACATCTTCATAACATATCCTCTAAAACTTGTGTATCCTCTCGAATTGGCCATCAATTTAAGGACAAAAGTAGTATTGAAACAAAGTTTTGACCCCAAATCCTCTTGCAAACTCTTACAAAACCTCGAAGTAAACTGTAGATCCCTATCTAAAATAATAGAATTTGGAACTCCATGAAGACGAACAATCTCAGCAATGTACAATTCTGCCAACTTCTGCAAATAATAATTGATACGCACTGCCAAGAAATGCACACCCTTTGAAAACTGATCAACTATAACCCATACTAAATCCTTCTTCGTCGGAGTTAACGAAAAACCCGAAACAAAGTTCATAGCTATCCTTTCCCACTTTCATTTAGGAACCACAATCGGTTGTAACAACCTTGAAGGAAATTGATGTTGAGCTTTCACCTTTTGATAAACAAAACATCAAACCACAAAATCCGTGACATCACGTTTCAAACCATGCCACCAATAAACCTCTCTAAGGTCATGATACATTTTACCACTACCGAGTTGCATAGTGTAAGGGCTATTATGAACCGTGATAAGAATTGCTTGCCTCAAACCTACATATTGCAGCACACAGAACCTACCTCGAAAATTCAATATACCATCACTGTCAATATCAAAATCTCCCTTAACACCTTACTGAACCCGCGAACCCTCTTTAACAACTTTCCATCTAATGACTGTTTCTCCTTAACCTGCTGCGACAAAGTTGGCCTCACCTAAAGTTCAGCCAACAATCTACCATCACTAGCTAAACTCAAGTGTGCAAACTTAGCTCTCATTTCCATCATCAACTTTATACTCAAAGCTTTAGTGACTACATTTGCCTTGCCAGGATGGTACTCTATCATACAATCATAATCCTTTAAAAGTGTAATCCAACGCTTCTCCCTCAAATTCAACTCCTTTTGGGTGAGAAGATACTTTAGACTCTTATGATCTGTATAAATGACACATTTCTCTCCATACAAATAATGATGCCAAACCTTAAGTGCAAATACCATAGCAACTAAATCCAAATCATGAGTATGATAATTGCGCTCCTGTGTCTTCAACTGTCTCGAAGCATAAGCTACAACTTTTCCCTCTTGCATCAACACACAAACAAGACCCAAATACTAAGCATCACTATAAACTACAAAATATTTTCTAAACTCTAGTTGATCCAACACAGGTGCTTTAGTCAAAACTGCCTGAAGTTGTTCAAAACTCTTCTGCCTTTCATCAATCCATTCAAAAACCACAACTTTCTGAAGTAGTTTCGTTAAGGGTGCAACAATAAGGGAAAACCATTCAACAAACCTACGATAATAGCCATCCAAACCCAAGAAACTCCTAACTTCAGTAACACTCTTAGGCGATTTCTACTCTAAGATCACCTCAATCTTCTTTGGATCTACTCAAATCCCTTCTGCTGACACAACATGGCCTAAAAACGTCACATCTTTAAATCAAAATTCACACTTACTTAACTTCGCAAGCAACTACTTATCTCACAGATTCTACAAAATGACCCTTAAATGCTCGTTGTGATCATCCTTAGAACGAGAATATAGTAAAATATCATCTATGAAGATAACCATAAACTGATTCAAGTACGGATGGAATACTCGGTTCATCAAATCCATGGATGCAGTAGGGGCATTAGTTAAATCGAATGGCATGACTAAAAACTCATAATGTCCATACCGAGTCCTAAAGGTAGTTTTCAACACATAAGACTCCTTTACCTTCAACTAATAATACACAGATCTAAGATCAATATTAGAAAACACCGTTGCACCTCGGAACTAATCAAACAAGTCATCAATTCGAGGGAAAGGATACTTATTCTTAATAATAAACTTGTTCAACTGCCTATAGTCATTACACATCCACATTGTACTATCCTTCTTCACAAACAAAACTCGTGCACCTGTCGCGTGTAAATATGCTAAGCAAATTGTGCAAGTGTACACGTCGGATCAAGTAATAATGTGATAAGTGAGATTGTCTCCACATGGATCGGTTAGTTATAAATTGGTCAAGTTATTATAAAAGACTGTGTTTAATGCTATGGAAAAAATAATAATACGAATGCAGAGATAATTATGGAATACTAATGTGTGTAATATGTGAATTCTAACAAATAATGAAAATTTTATGGCAAGACAAGAGTAAGTATGAAATGGCAATTACGAGAATGATTACGTGAATAATATGTAAATAAGTAACAACTAAAGATGTGAAAATAGAGATGCTACAACAAAGGTTAAATGATCTACGATGTTGAATCGTAAGGCTGGGATTACCAAGAATCTACCCTCATTAACCGATAATGCCTCGGTAAGTTCAGTCTTATTCTACTGCTCAGAATAGTTCTACTGTGGTCTGCTTCTTTCGAGAGCTAAGCCTTGAGTTACCTCACCTAGGGCACTTTTTGTCTATAGGCTTAAAGTTTATTTCCTACTACTATTCTTCTCCTTTCCATACAAACCGCTGCTCTATGTCTAGAGTCTGCTACGAGTATTCTTTTGAGTATTCGCTCATATCATTCAATTTCGATCTAACGAACCCAGCCTCATCAGAATTAGATTAATTTTATTAACATGCTGCATATTCACCTATGTCCAGAGATTACAAGCACGCTATTCATGAATACCATTGAATGACACAATAAATTAAAACTAATCTAAGTCATGGCTAATAATGAAAATACAAGTTTCATCAGGTAATCCCAACCCTATGAGATTTAACTCATGGGTTGGTGAATAGAATCCAGATTCAAAATAGTAATCAACATCTTTTTCTAAAATTAGATTATGGAAAAAAATAAAGAATCAAAGGTAGAACTTAGGAAGATAGCTTTCGCTTGTCCAGCCCACAACTCCGGCTACAAAATGTCTTTCGTTGACTAGGAGGAACTGCCTTCCTCTTCCCCTTTGCGTCTCCGTCCTTATAGCAACCGCTACCCTCTATTTTCTTCTAAGGGATTTCTCCTTCCAAAAATGACTCTCCAATCGTGTACCGCCTATTTTCGTTTAAGGGATTTCTCCTCCAAAAAATGACTCTCCAACTGTTTACTCCCTATTTTCAGTTTTATTTTTTGGGTTTTGTATCTCCTTCTTTAGGGTAGACCCGTCATCCTATGTTCCCATGATTTTTTTCCTCTTTTTAGGCTAATTTTTTGGTACACGTACAACAAGGATGATAACGGTTAAGTGTTGACTATGTCACCGTAAACTCAAAATTATATAGGGTTTTCTATATATTTTACCACCTTTTTACTTAATAAATGTGTTTATCTCAAGTAATTATTATTGAAATAAGTGAATTTTACTTAATTAGTAATTTTAGACATGAATTTAGAAAGTTTGTGAAATTATGCTTAATTACATGATTTTCATGCATATTTTATATTAATTCATGTTAAGTTATTAATGTATGTATTTTTCATTATGTAGGAGGTCTATTGGTGACATGATTTAAATAAATAAAATAGGGACAAGTCCATGTGGACGACAAGATGATGTAATTTGGGGCATGATGTTGACTACTTGACCTAATAAAGAAGGTGATGAAAGATGGACATGTTTACTAAGTTTTGGACTGAAGAACCATCGAACAAGGGGAACTAAGAGCCTAAATTTGACACTTAAAGGTGGCTATCCAAAATATATTTTGGGATAATTAATTTAAGGTCCTTACAGTTGGAAAATAATCAGAATTCAGCCCAACAACTTCTTTGTTGAAATTGTCTACTCTACAACTATTTTTAACATGAATCTAAAATTCAAATTGAGAAGACTTGATCATCCCTTGTTCCTTGAAGCATGGCTAGCCACATGAGAGAGGGAAGGAAGGAAATTTAAACTTATTTTTATTAAACTCAAACCCTTACCTTCATCTGTAAATACCTTGCCATCCCTCACTCCCAAGATCATCCCTCATCCTTCAACATTTCTTTCTCACTCCCACTAGTTTTCATCTCAATTCTTTTTTCCTTTTTCCTTTGCTTAGTTGTCCATCCCTCTTCCATTTTTTAGCCTCAAAAGCTTTGTCAAAAGCACTCCTTAGCTGGTTACCACCTTAGGAACTCCTTAGCAAAAGAAGTGTCGAGCAGAATGGAGGTGCACATCAGTCAGAATAGATCCGAAAGACTGCTGAATTGAATCAGTTAGAATAGATCCAAAAGGCTGCTAAACTGAATAGAGTTTACTCTTTCCTCTTGTTATCTATTTTAACTATATTTGCTTTGAGTTTTATGTTTTTGACATGAACTATGTGTTAGAGTAGGCCCAAAGATTAATCATGAGATGGTTGTATAACATATTTGATTTATCATGTTTATTAATATAAGGTGTTACCATTATTATTTCAGTTTCTTTTCTGT
>CM025252.1:15699533-15712276 GCA_013677275.1 Gossypium schwendimanii
AAATGATAGTTAATACAAAGAAATTATAAAAGAGTAAAAATTTGCAATGGAACAGTTTTTGGACAGTAGCATTGACATGAATTTGAAAAATCACCAAAAATAGTAGAAATGGAATTAGAGAGTGAATGAGATATAGATTTAAATCTTATCGAGTCTATTTTTCACATGAAAGAAATTGTGTAGGCAAAGGAATTTTATATTTTGTAATATTTGAATTTTAGTGAGCCAAGGTTAGAATGGTTTTTGAAGTCTCTTATAAGTCTCTTATTCTAACTTTATGAAATCATTGAAAATTGTATATAAAGAATTATGAGTCATAATTTATATGTCTAGATTCCTTAGTTAGTCTATTTTTAGGAGAAACAAACAAGAACCTTTTCTGAATTCTGTACAATGAGATAATTAATTTTTAGTGAATAGGGGTCGGAGCTGTCGAATAGTGAAATAGGAGAAATATTAAAGAATAAACTGTACTAATTTTCTAAACCAAAAAATTCTAGAAAATTTATAATAAGAATATATATGAGTCTAGTTTTAAGGAAAATTACAGATCTAAATTTTGAGTTTCGTAACTAGAGTTATAATTAAATTAGTGACTGTCGCGCAAGTGGATAGTTTTATTGTGAATAGTGAAATAAATTATTTTGATTTGTTTAAGTATTCAGAAAATTTTTAATGTTCCCGGTTTGGACCCGAACCATTTCCGTTGCATGTTTTACAGTCTCGAAGGCCTTTTTAGGGACATATTGATTGAATGTGAGCGAAATAATTTTAAAAGCAAATTTTTATGCTCCGAACTAGTAAGTTAAGTTAGGTAACACCTCGTGCTCGACTCAGGCAACTGTCTCGGGTAAGGGGTGTTACAAATATAGTCCTCTAACCCGATTTTTATCAAATTTTACCATTTTTTAAGAACCAAATTACAACCAAATATTCTAGGCTCTTTAACAGTCCCTATTATACATCAAATTCACTGTCAAACCTTGAAATTTTGACATTTTAACAATTTAATCCTTAAATCAAAATCTAGCAATTATCACTTCACAAAACAACCAAAATCTAACAAACACATAGTTATCATAAAAAAAATTCAAGATTAATCAATGGAAACTTCCAAAATTTTTAACAGATTCAAAAACAAAGGTAAGGATTAGCTAGACCTAGTTGCAACGATTTAAAAAACATAAAAATTACAAGAAATAGAATTAAAACAAGCTTACATGCAAAAAAAATTGTGCTAGACGAACCCAAAGCTCCTCAACAATAGTGTTTTCTTTTAATTTCAGTGAAACAATGCACCAAGGAAGAAGATAGCATTATTTTTATCATTTTTCTTAAGTTACATTTATTAATTTACATTTTTGTCCCTCAATAAAAACTTCATTTAAGCTAATTACTACCCATTATCGTCTATTACACATATAGTGATGGTCTAATTACCATATAAGTCCTTCCTCATATAAGTTAAACTATTAAATCATCCAAATGAAATAATTAACACATTTTTTAATGTTTTTCAATTTAGTCCTTTTTCTTTAATTAGCTAACTAAACATTAAAATTTCTTAATCAAACCTTAATACGACCTTAATGACTCTATAAATATTCTATAACTAAGATTTATGAGCTGACACAAAGAAAATTTGGGGTCTCGAAACCACTATTCCGTCACCACTAAAAAACGGGTCGTTACAACTACCCCCATCGTAGGAAATTTTGTCCTCGAAATTGTTACCTGAAAATATATTTGGATATTGTAATTTCATCAATTCCTCAGTTCCTCAATTTCCTAGGTAGCCTCCTCAGTACCATGTCGATGCCATAAAATTTTCACCAACGGTACTTATTTATTCCGAAGTTATTTGACTTCCCAAGCCAAAATTTTCACTAGTTCTTCAAAATACATCAAATCTGGCTGTAATTCAATCTAACTATGAGGAATCACGTGTGAAAGACTAGATTTGTACCGTCTCAGCATTAAAATATGGAACACATTATGAATTTTCTCGAGTTTAGAAGGTAAAGCTAATCCATAAGCTACAGAACCAATTCTTTTGGTAATCTTATACGACCCGATAAATCTCAAACTCAGCTTTCCTTTCTTGTCGAATCGTAGCACTTTCTTCTACGGAGAAACTCTTAAAAATACTCGATCGCCAACAACAAATTATATATATTTTCTTTTCAAATCCGCATACAACTTCTGTCAATCAGATGCAACTGTCAAACAATCTCGAATAATTTGAACTTTGTCTTCAGTTTCTCAAATCAAATCAATCCCTACCATCTTGGATTCCTTAAATCAGACCAATACAACAGCGTTTTACATTTTATTCCGTATAAGGCTTGAAATGGTGCCATTTTGATACTGAAATGATAATTGTTATTATATGCAAACTCAGCTACAGGTAGATATTTTTCCCAGCTACCCTTGAACTCGAGTATACAACATTGTAGCATGTCCTTCAAAATCTATATTACTCATTTTGATTGCCCGTCCGTCTTAGGATGAAATGATGTACTAAAATTGAGTTTAGCGCCTAAAGTTTCACGAAGTTTACTCCAAAATCTCGATGTAAATCGTGGATCATGATTAGAAATTATAGATGTTGGAACTCTGTGCAACCTCACAATCTTTGACACATACAATTCTACTAACCTCTCAAGTGAGTAATCTATTATGACTGGAATAAAATAGGTCGACTTAGTTAATCTGTCAACAATCACCTAGATTGAGTCTTTCTTTTTCAGAGCTACAGGCAAACCAGATACAAAATCCATCGTGACTCGCTCCCACTTCCATTCATGAATCATAATGGGCTATAATAATCCCGACGACACCTGATGCTCTACTTTTACCTGTTAACAAATCAAACATTTGGCTATGAACTCACAAATCTCACATTTCATACACGGCCACCAGTACATCAATTTCAAATCCCAATACTTTTTCATGCTTCCTAGATGAATAGAATAGGTACTACTGTGAGCCTCTGATAGAATATCATGTTTCAAATCTAAACTATCTAGAACACAAATTCTGTCATAGAAAAGAACTGTACCATAATCACCAATACTGTATTCAGTAGTCAAATTATCTTGAACCAAGTTTCTTTTCATTATCACCAATACTATACCATCATCATTTTGCAATTCCCGAATTCATTGCAGAAACAAGGGTTTAGTCTTTAATTCCACCAATACAAAACCATCAGCATTCAAAGTCAAATGAGCATTCAACGCTCGAAGTGCAAACAATGATGACTTTCTACTGAGTGCATCCGCAACCACATTAGCCTTTTCCAGATGGTCATCAATAACCAAATCATAATCTTTCAATAGCTCTAACCAATGTCGCTGTCTCAGATTTAGTTCCTTTTGGGTCATTAAATACTCTAAGCTTTTGTGATCAGTATAAACGTGACATTTCTTGCTATATAAATAATGCCTCTATATATTTAAAGTGAAGACAATCGCGGCTAGCTCAAGATCGTGTGTAGGATAATTCTTCTAATGCGGCTTTCACTATTGAGAAGTATAAGCTACTACTTTCCTTGACTTCATTAACACATGCAACCCAAACCATTGAGAGACGCATAAATGTAGACAACATATGCCGTCCCAGACTCAGGCTGAGTCAATACTGGAGCTTCGATTAACATGTTTTTCAACTGATCAAGACTCTGTTGACATTTATCACACCAAAAAAATTCAATGTTTTTCTAAAATAACCTAGTCATAGGTGAAGCAATGATTGAGAAGTTTTTAAGGAATTGCCAATTGTATTCGACGAATCCCAAGAAACTTCAAACTTTAGAAACATTCTTTGAAATTTTCCATTTAATAATCGCAGATACTTTTTGGGACATCAACTTTCAATAATATATACATAGTCTCATTGACTTATCTTTCTTCTTCACAAACAAAATTGGAACACCCCAAGGTGACACACTCGGTCGAATAAATTCTCGATCTAACAACTCTTGCAATTGTACTTTTAACTCTTTTAGTTTTGTAGGGGCATCCTGTACGATGTTATCAAAATTGGAGTTGTTGCAGGCAGAAGTTTGATCACAAATTCTACTTCTCAAGTTGGTGCCAACCCGGGCAATTCTTCAGGAAAAATATTAGCATAATCTTTGACTGTAAGTACTTAATCAAATTTTGACTCAGTCACCTTCGAATCAAGAACGTAAGCTAAATAAGCTTCGCATCCCTTTCTAATCAATTTTTAAGCTGACAGTGCCGAAATTACATTTGATATACAATCAACCTATCTTTCCTAACACAAATAAATTCACCATTCAAACGCTTCAAAGTAACTTGCTTCCTTTGGCAACTCACTATTGCATCATGCTTAGACAACCAATCCATTCCTAGAATGATATGAAAATCATCAAAAGGTCACAACATTAAACTAGTGGGAAAATCATAACCCTTAACTTTCAGTGGACATGATTTACATATCTGATTAACTAAAACGCACTGACCCAGTGCATTCATAACTTTGACAGTATATTCAGTGAACTCAACAGGTAATTTCTTTTTGTCTACTAATGCAGTGCATATATACAAGTGAGTCGATCCCAGATCAATCAATGCATATGCATTAATATCAAAGAGAGAAAAAGTACCCGTAATAACGGTTGGGGCAGTAGCTTCCTCACAAGCTTTGATTGCATAGCCTTTAGCTGGTGTTCTCGCTTCAGACAGTTTATTCATCTCCCTATTCTTCCCTTGACCGGGAGTAGTGTTCCTACCATTTCCAGATCATCTACCACTTAGTGAAGTTGCTTCAGGCTTGTTTGATTGATTGCCAAAATCATTTTGCCTTTTCGAACAATCATGAAGGAAATTGTTAGTAGATCCACAATGAAAACAAGTTCCTAACTTTGCTCGACACTCACCAAAATGTCTTTTGTTGCATTCATCACAAATAGGAACATTTCTCTCAACATTTCTTACATTACAAATGTAACGCCCCAAAATTCAAGTCTCTAATTTTTGTATGTTTTGGCAAAAATTGCTTGGTTGCTTTATTGGCTAACTGTTTTGGGTGTGTTTGGGAGTGTTTGAGAAGTCTGGGTTCAAGTATTAGCATTTGTAGAATTTTTAGTTTTGCTCATCATTAAATCTGGACACTGGCACATAAGCTTTATAAATATTAGTGCTTTTTTTATGACAAAAAGAGCCTATTGGTCTAGTGGTAGGTGGCGTGTGAAGTACTCTTAAGGTCTGAGGTTTGAGTCCTGTGTTGCACTATGGAGTGTTTATTTTTACCACTTGTGCAGTGAGGTGGTGGAGTTTGACCGAAATGCTGTGGAATTTGAATAGAGAAGTAAATCATGGAGAGAATAGTGGGATTGTGATTGGATGGAGTGAATCAAGGAGGGATAAGGGGAGAGATTTTAGGACAAAATCAAGGAGTTGTTTTGTGAGGAGTGTTGTACCATTTGGGGTAAGTCAAGCATTGAGAATTTGGTTGGGGGAGGGTGTTTGTGCTGAATTTGGTCATTGTTCACTTAAGGTTATCAATTTTGGTTTATTTTGGAGTATTTCTCTCAGTCTACTTTGATTTCTATGAGTTTCGAGTTTCACGTTTTAGTTTTGGTGTCGAATTTTGCCAAGTTCTGGAAGTTACTCTCGGGTTTACTCATTTTTTCCATTTTCTTCTCTTTACTTTTCCTTTCATTTTCTTTCCTTTTTGTTTGTTGTAGCCGAATTCCATCTTTTCTGAATCCTTTTTCTCTTCCCTCTTCTCTTCTCTGCTGAGCTGAATCACTTTTCTCTTCTCTTCTATTTCTTTGGCCGAATGTCCTTCTCACTTTGTCTTTGATTGCTATCTCTTATTATTTAACTTTATGGTTGAGAGCTATTTCTTTTTCCCTTATTGATTGTGGTTCAGCCAATTGTCACCATTCCATTCATTGACAATTCGAGTTCCTCAAGGAGGGAAGGAATATTCAAGTGTTTTTAAGTCGTCGAAACCCTCCTCTTGTCACACGAACATAGGTAAGTATGTAGTTTAGCATTCCAATGTAAAGGCCGAGTTCTTTCTTTGGGTCTGTAAGTTACCGTTTATGATTTTAAATCACATGATTATGTGATACTATTTAATGAAGTCCGTTGTGACGCAGATATCTGTCAAGAAGATTTTTGTCAACCTTCGTCGGTGGTATAAGTGGGCTAAGCCACTTTTGTCAGTCATGGCAAGTATTAGTTCAATTCTGGTTAAGGTTGCAAAAGAAGGATATTACCCTTCTTTGTTTAGCGACTAATGGAAAACGTGTTTGGATGTAGATTTTGGGTGTTCGTGGATCTTTGTGCGTTTTTAAAAACAGGTGTGTAATCACCCTACTACAACCGTAGATTGGTGAAAAGCTGAAAAGCCGTAAACATGGCGTTTGAGACCACACAAGCGTGCAAAAGCTCAAGTGGTAAGCCCAACTTACGATTCATGGGCAAAATGACTGAAATACCCTAGAAGTGTAAAATGACTAAAATACCCTCGAAGGGTAAAATGATCGAAATACCCTAGAAAAGGGTAAAATAACTAAAATACCCCTAAAGGGTAAAATGACCAAAATACCCTCAAAGGGTGAACTAACTGAAATACCCTCGAAGGGTAAAATAACTGAAATATCCTTAAAGGGTAAAATGACCAAAATACCCCCGAAGGGTAAAATGACCGAAAACCCGCATAGGGTAAAATGACTGTTATACTCCTAGGAGTTGAAATGAGTGTATGATCGATTTGCTCTATGTTATTATGTGACTGTTACTAAGTTTGACATACTGCATACACGTTTGATTTATAACATGACATACTGCATGGGGTTGGGATTCTAATATAAGGGAAATATACTGTACTGGTGGCTTTGCCACATATACTGTTACTAGCAGCCTTGCTGTGTTACTGTTACTAGTAGTTTTGCTGCATCATTATTACTGGTAGCTTTGCTGCGATATTGGTGTGTTAGCTGTGTGGGTCGATTTTATCCCCACATGGTGTGTTAGTGGTACGAAGTTGTGTGTTGGTTGGATTGGGATGGGTTGCATTACTGCATTGTACTGCTTACTGTATTGGGCTAAGGCCCACAATGTTACTGTATTAGGCTAAGGCCCACACTGTACTGATACTGTATAGGGCTTAGGCCTAGACTGATTCTGCATGTTGCATAGTGAATGTCTAGAAGGGGATTGCACACTGAGTTTCGTAAACTCACCCTCTCATTTAACTGTGTAGGTAATCCCTAGCCATAGGCGATTCGATGCTGCAAGGTACTCGGAGATGGCCACACAATCACTGTTTTTCATATTTTCTTTTGTTTTGATTTAAATAATAAGTTGGGTTTTGTTTTAGTAATAAGGCCTTTAAGTTGGTTTAAATTTTTAATTAGGCTTTTACTTTAATATTTTAAATTGCTAGTTTAGGAGAAAATGAATTTTAAAATAATTACCATTTTCAAAGACACGAGTTTTAAACTATAGAATTCAAAAAGCTTTCGCGATTTTAGACTAATTGATGAAATTAATATCAAATAACAAGACAGACGTTTCGACTAATTGATTTGCTAATTAATAATAAAAATGGGTTTATCTTAAACTTAGAAAAAGAAAAAAAAATTCTACCAATGAGTTCAAATTTTCGAGTGACATTTTGATGTGACACATTAGATCCGACCATAACGTCTAAGGCGAGTTTGGGGTGTTACAACAAACACTAGTCACTAGAGAATTAACAGACTGGAAATTGATTTGCCTTAGTTTCTCTCTACCAGTGAGCTCTGAAGGGGCAGCTGATCGACTTGTGTCATTTCTAAATTTCTTTGATGGAGACATTTGAACAGGCTTGAACGACCCTTTTTTGTTAAAATATGAAAATTTCGAATCTGGCTATCATTTACTTTTGTAAATTTCTTCAATTTTTTGAGCCTGTTCTGAAAGTTTTACAAATTCCCATAACTTTAGTGTTGCCACATACATACGGATATCATCATTCAACCCGTCCTCAAATCTAATACTCAGTTCTCCCTCATTTGATACTATATTATTAGCATACTTGCATAACTGCACAAATTCCCGTACTTACTCATATCAAGTCTTTCTTTTTCTTGTCAGTAAACATCTGACTAACATACTTTTTCTTGAATTCAGTCTGAAAGAAATCCCAATTAATACGATCATTCAATGTCATTATGCTAAAAGTATCCCACCATAAATATGCTTCATCTTTTAGTAACGATACAACATATCTCAAACAATCTTCAAGAGTGCATATCAATTCTGCGAAAACTCTCTTTGTATTCATTAACCAATACTCGACTTTTGCAGGAACATCATCTACTTTGCCTCTAAATTCTTCCTCTCCACATTTTCAATTTTATCCACTGATGCTCGAGTAACTGTTACAGGTATAGGATTTTGAGGACCTAGGGGTGTCGGATGAGGCGTAGTAGGGGTGGAGGTAGTGGATTTGCAAGATTTGATTGCTTAAATTCATTGAACCACTGGTTCATCATTTCAAGGAACACTTTGTTCATTTCATCACCAAAGGACTCTAGAATAGATGAACTATTACTTGGTTCAGGATCCGAAGCTTGAACATTATTTTCAACTTCGTTAACCATAACCCGATTCGATTCAGCTGACATCTTAAACCTATAAGAAAATAAAATATTAGAATTGATCAAAAGCATCACACAATCACAGGGTATATGTGGCATGTATATACTAAACTCCACTCTACTACATTGAATCGACTAAACTGTAGCTCTGATACCATTAAATGGAACACCCCTAACCCTTCTCCGTCGTCGAATTAGAGTTATAGACCATTACCTTACAATCAGAAACATTTAAATGTAATATCATTTAACATATTAAAAATATCATAAACCATTCATTGACATGCATACACTCCCTAAATCAAGCACTTGAGGCCCTAAAACAAACTTAGGAGCAATTCGAGACTAATTCGAAACAATTTGGAAAGATTAGGAAAAGGTCACAAATTTGAAAACAGAGGTCACACGGTCTTATAGACAGGCTGTGTGACATGGCCCTAGGCCGTGTGACTTTCGCAATAGGGACACACGGCCATGTCCCAACCCGTGTCCTCACCCATGTAACTCTTTGAGTAAGTTCACACGGTCGTGTCACACACCCGTGTGTCAGGCCGTGTAACTATCTAAGTAGCCCCACATGCCGGTGTGTTAGGCTGCGTGCTAGGCCGTGTAACTCACTAACTTATACCCTAAGAAACTATCAGATGACACACAACTATGTCGCCAGGCCGTGTGCCTCATAGGGCTAAATCACATGCTCGTTTCTCAGGCCGTGTGAGTCGAACTTTTACCTGAAATCAAGCCAACTTAAAACCAAATCATGCATAACCTTTCATCCCATTTAAGCATACTTTAAAAAGAACCTAAACATCACTCAAACACACATCAAAATGCCATTTCAAGCTCCTAATTCAACTAACCAATTGCCATTCAAAGGCACCACAATTAACAACCAAACATAACATGCCAAAACAAATAAAATTTCCTCATTTCAAGCATCATAACTTAATTCAACCACTTACTAAAACATAACACAAATTGACCATTTCCAAGCCAACACCATCATACTAAAAGGACATACACATCATTTTCCAAAAGTGACCAAAAACACTTACATATCAAATATTATAAGTCCATCAACCATACTTAAACATCAAGACACAAACATAACAAATTAACTTTTACATATTTATGAAACCCCACTATAAAAACCCTATACATTTCAACCACAAATTCATCTAAATAAGTTTATACATGCCATTGCCCTAGGAGATACAAAAACTACCAACTTAGATGGATAGTGTGAGTCGGTTGAATGATCCCTCCAAAATGTTAGCAACGATGATCTACAAAATAATTCACAAGAACCGATAAGCTTACATAGCTTAGAAAGGACATAATATATCATTTAATCTAAAAAAAATTAAATAAAATTCATATAATATTTTATTCAGAGTTACTGGAGTATAAACAGGGACACGAAAGTGCATTCTGGGGTACCAAAGTACAATTAATGGCACGTATGTGTAATCAAGGGTACCAAAGTACAAATAGGGGCATGTATGTGCAATAAGGGGTATCGAAGTACAATCAGGGGCACACATGTGTAATCAAGGGTACTGGAGTACAAATTGGGGCACATATGTGCAATCAAGGGTACCGAAGTACAATTAGGGGCACGTATGTGCAATTAAGGGTACCAAAGTACAAATAGGTACACGTATGTACAACCAGTCATTAGTTAGCTATAAACATTTAATTAAAGAACTATAATGTAAAAATGCAAGTAGAAATTCATTTACATATTGAAACACTATGAACTTACCTACTTTTTGATTCCGAACAACACGTATGGACTAATCCACTATTTTCCCTTTTCGTCGGTAATTGTATTTTTGATCCAAGTTTTTACCTATATAATAATTAAATACAATACATTAATCTCATACATATTTCACATTCCATTCAATGCATATGACCCTTAAATTTTCATTAATTTCACATTTTCTGTAAACTTGTGTAACTTTTGTAATTTAGTCCTTTAACTCGATATTCATCAAATTTGACCATTTTCTAATAACCAAATTACAACCAAATATTCTAGGTTATTTAATAGTCCCTATTATACATAAACTTCACTATCAAACCTTGAAATTTTGAGATTTTAACAATTTGGTCCTTAAATCAAAATCTAACAAAAATCACTTCACAAAACAATCACAAGCTAACAAACACATAGTTTTCATAAAAAATGTTAAAGATTCATTAATGGCAACTTCCAAAATTTTTAACAGATTAAAAATTGAAGGTACGGGTTAGCTGGACCAAGTTGCAACGGTCTCAAAAACATAAAAATTACAAGAAACAGAATAAAACAAGCTTACATGCAAAGAGCTTGTGCTAGACGAAGCCAAAGCTCCTCAACAATAGTGTTTTCTTTTAATTTTGGTGAAACAATGCACTAAGGAAGACGATAGCATTATTTTTTATCATTTTTCTTAATTTACATGTATTAATTTACCTTTTTGTCCCTTAATAAAAACTTCATTTAAGCTAATTACTACCCATTATCATCCATTACATATATAGTGATGGTCTAATTACCATATAAGTCCTTCTTCATATAAATTAAACTATTAAATCATCCAAATGTAATAATTAGCACATTTTGCACCTTTTTCAATTTAGTCCTTTATCTGTATTAGCTACCTAAACATTAAAATTTCTTAACCAAAATTTAATACGACACTAATGGCTCTGTAAAAATTCTATAAATAATATTTATGAGCTAACAAGATAAAAATTTGGGGCCCCAAAACCACTATTTCTTCACCACTGGAAAACGGGCCGTTACAAGTTTTTTCTAAGTTTTCTTTACTTTTCATCTACACATTTCTAGGGTTTTTATTTTTCTCTTTTTCTATTGTAGAGTAGAGTTTATTTTTCTAAATTTACTTATTGTTCTTAATATCCTTTTTGAGAGTTAAGTTAGTTAAAATTGTAACTAAGGTTTATTTACATTTCAATCTCTGTACCTTGTTTTCAAGGCTATTTAAGCTTTAGTTTAATGTATTTCAGTTTGTTTCACTTCAAATCTATTAAAGCTTGTTTGTTTTATGTTTCTTACTTTAGATTTATTTGTTAAATGCTTTTTCTTTCATGCTATTGAAGTTTTCATGCATAAAAATCTCAACTTTCATTTTATGGTTGTTTTATTTTCCATTTTTATGTTTATTTTCTTGACTTTGGGTATGTGTAGCTAAATCTTAAGGAGGTTGGTTGATGGAGATGTGGATAAACTAAAATTCTTGTACAAAAGACTAAATTGTAACAAATTGGACTAATTTGAATATTAAGATAAAGTGAGCTGGAAGGTAATCTTGTCGCGCATCTGTTTCTTTAGTCTTGGATTAACCGGTGAGATCAAAAGATAAACCATACCTAATCCGTCTCAGTCGGTAAAATTGAGATCAGAAGATAAAATGGAGACACTTGGTAATTGACGAGATTTATTTCCCTAGTCCAAGATTTGTTGAACCACATTGAAGTTAACCAAACCCCATTAGTCATTTGCTAGATAGTCTTTCTAGTCTATATTTCTTGAAATTTAGTCCCTAGAGTAGAATATTTAATTTTCTTACAAACTTATCTTTTATGAATCGCCTTAATATAATAACCAAAATGAAAATGTATGAAATATATCGTAGGATGAATAAAAGATACAGATCCTTGTAGATAAATAATTTGAATTGCTGTAATGCATAGGTTTGTGCACACAGTCATTATTAAGTAATAGGTAAGTATCGAGTTATCCTCTCCACAGAGATTGTATTTGTGATAAGTCACTTAATTTGTAAAATTATATTAACAATTTGGTAAATAAAAACACAATATAGTTGAGAAGTCATGATTAAAATATATTAAACTAAATGCAATGATCCCTAATGCAAATTATCCTAAGTATGCAAACTATATGAATGAAATAGATTTTAGTAAAATTAAACACAATTTGCAACAATTATAACATAAATAAACTAGGATAAATACTTCAATCAAACTCAATTTATTATCAACATGCTTAATTATATTCGAAAAAACATTCCATGGTAACTCGATCTTTCATGAGTTTGGAAACCACATTAGGTCCTTTTGAAATCCTTTACTTAGTAAATACACA
>CM025252.1:15712376-15725463 GCA_013677275.1 Gossypium schwendimanii
TCAAGCATGAACTGAAATTTTAATGATTTAGTGTGAACATTTTTATTAATTGTGTGAACACATAGATGCTGAATTTGAGTAGCCATCTTTGTGTCTATAAATAGTTTATCTTTTCTTTGTAAAAGGATCTTTGAACTTTTGACAAATTATCAATAGAACTTTTGTTCTTGTGAGGTTTCTTCCTCTCTTATTTCGTTTGAGTCTCGAAGTGACTTATCTAGCTTGCTAGTGACGTCAACCCGAACTGATTGAACTTATCACCAATCTAGTGTGGCGGTCATCCATCTTTTTATTCCTTTGGTTCTTACTTCTATATAGGTAACGTGTCAAGGTCCATCTTCGACTCTTCATTTAATCCACCTTAAGCAATATATGTCCTGGGGCAATACTTCATATAGTATTGAATCGTTCTTGACGCTTGAGTTTGTATTTCCATTCATTTTTATCTATCAACTTATAAATTATTTCCTTGTTAAATCGAACCTATCAACCATCAAACCAATTCCATCTTTTGAACCCATTTTGTTTACTTCGGCTTATAAATCAACCTAACTCCATCGATCTACAAAATTGAACTACACTTCTCGTCGACGATTGGGCAATCAAGTGAATCAATTCAATCAATCGAGCCGGATCGCAACATACCACAAAATCTAAATAACAAATCAACAACTTCCAAAACTGAAGCAGGATAGTGTGAGCCTTGAAATTGATCCGTTGGACCAGTTCCACAAAACATTAACTACAGAAAACAAGAACAAAATGAGTAAGCTTAAGTAGCTTAGTAAGTTCATGGCTAATATGCAAGTCAACTTACCTCAATTAAACATTTGAAAACTAAAATAACATAGATTAATTACACTTGACAATCATTTACAAGAACACATAAAATTATTACCAAAATAGTTCATCATATAATTCACATCCATCAATAGTTTAATCAAAATCATTCATGTACATATATACATTTGATTGCATCAATACCAAAAATGAACAATCTTCCATGATTATACTTAGATACAAACCTTCTAATGGTTAAACACTAAAATTGTCAAATCATTATAAGATTAAATACAAATTTTCATAGTCCGATGAACTATAGTAACATAACTCGGATACTTGGGTAACCATATCACACCAAAAAGTATTGAAACACTAACATAGGCATCAAAGTGCAAACCCGTACAAGCGTGCGTTTAAACCCTATTGACATGTTAATCGTATACTAATCGTCTACTACGTTCAACTGGGTATTTTATAGAGTTTATCACATTAATAAATCAGAGGCACTTCCACATATGCTATCCGTATATAGTAATAATTCATATTCATTCATATTTCTCAAAATTCAACAATTCACGATTTAGTCTTAATTCACCTTAGCTTTCGTTTATAATAAATTAGTTTCATTGCATAACGTTTACATTTTTATAACTTCAAGATTCTACTTCAAGTAATAGATACAGATACATGTAAATACACTACTACCTTACCTAATATATATACGGCTATCGATTGACTCGTAGGGTCTATTCCCTGATTTTCCCTTTTCCCCGATTATCCTCTGTATGATTTAATTCTTGATCTATATATTGATTAAATTCAATTTATAAAATTCAAATATATTATCAAAGTCATTTCTATGCATGTGACCATTAAATTTCATTTTATAATTTTCCCTAAACTTTTACAGTTTGTTCAATTTTAGTCCTTAAATCCAAAACTATTAAAAATTTCACAATTAACCCCTACTATAATAAAACTGAATTCACTAACGTCCCATGGCATTCAAACACTTTAAATTTCACAAATTTACATATTGAATTTGTACAAAATTCATCTTAGTCCCTAGGTTTAAAACTATAAAAAATTCCTTTAGAAAATAGTCCTATTTAATAATCAAGTTTTCTATTTCACCATTTAACACTAAGAACATCAAAGAAACATCAATGGCAAGTTTCAAAAATCTTAACAATTTTAGAAAATAGTCCCTCGATTAGCTAGATTAAGCTACAACGTATCAAAAACATAAAAATACTAAAAATGAATTAAGATTTCATACCATGCAAGAGTAGAGAAGGTGGCTGGAGCTCTTTGATGTTCAACCATGATGTTTTCGATTTTGTAAGGTTGAAGAAGAAAGATGATGATGTTTATTTCAAATTCTTTTTACTTTTATTATTATTAATTAACTTAAAATTTAACATATAAAATTTATATTTTCATGCCTTAACCGTCCACCAACACTACAGTATGATCTAATTACTTTCTAGGTCCTCACACATACACTAACCAAGCTATTCAATCAATAAAATTAGATAGCGATTAAGTTTTTCATCTTTTACAATTTAGTTCTTTTTCTTTAATTAACTAACCAAACATTAAAATTCCCAAATAGAACCTTTACATTCCAATATAATAACTCTGTAAATATTTTAAAAAAAATTTATAAACTCGGTTTACAGAAATGATGTTCCAATACCTTATTTTCTGAAACCACTTGACTTTAAGGACAAACCACTTATATCTAACTATTTGTTCAATTAGTAAAAACTTATCAAATTAAAATTCAATATAAAACTATATTTGGCTCGTACGAATTAAATAATACTAATTATGGACTCATTGGTTGGATATGAGATCCCGAAACCATTATTTTTGACACCACTGAAAATGGGTTGTTACAACTTAACTAGTCGGAGGATTCCCTATTCCACAAACGTCACCTAACAAGATCACAAAATTAATTAAAACCAATCTCAACCCAAAATAATAAACACAATTAGTTATCTCCATATGAAAAAGAAAAACCACACCACACCCTTACAAGATAAAGAACTAACAATTACCCAAAGGAGAACAGAGAATTGACAGCACGAACAAATGGAAACTTTAAAAAAGAAGAAGAAAACAAAGAGAGTGACGACAAGAGGGATAAAGGTTGTTTGTGAATGTGTAGGAAATAACAAAAAAAAGGGAAAAAATGAGAGAGAAAGGTGGTAGAGACTTATAGTAGCAAAATGAAGAAAAAATAGAAAATGAAAACCGTGGGGGTGAGGGGAACGACAATTAGGGAGACTATTTTGGGATATTTTTTTAATATTTTAAAAAAGAAATAAATCTGATAAAAATACTAACCTACCAGTATAGTTAGCAATTGGGTTTGATCGAAACTCTAACACCTTGGGCAGCAACAGCAGAGTCTAAGAAAAAATTATTGCATTTTACACACACAATATTTGAACACAGGATTTAAAAGTAATCTGAAGTCTTACCATAGAGCCAACAAACTCATTCTTGTCAACAAACTAACGGAAATAAAATATAACCTACATGTGAACGACCAAATGAAGGGATGAATAAAAATAATAAAAATTAAAGGGAAAAGATTTAAACATAGAACCTTATGCACATAAAAAGAACAATTAACCACCAAACCGGATCAATTTACCTAACATAATTAAACCCAAAAATCATAAAATTTGGGGCGTTACATCCACACTCAATGAAATCATTAAAACCACCTTAAGGCAAGTATTGACCCAATAGGTCAACTAACTCGAAATATTATGGAAAAATGATTATTTTGTAATAAATTGAAGCTAAGCTAAAAATTATGAAAATGCAATAAAATATATTAAAAAGGCTAGAAATAAAGCTCATTAAGTGTCGAAAAGTACCTAAACTACCACTACAATTGGTGGCAGGTCATCTATCTTATCTTGAAGTATTTGTGTCCGACGAATATCCAAACATTGCAATGAAAATATAATAGTAGTCCTAAAAAATGGAAACCTTAGAAAAGAACTAAGCATACCCATACTAGGCATTCACACCTCTGAACTTCGAGTAACTTAACTTAGATGGTAGTATTAACAGCAGTTGAAGAGAGAAATAGATTTGGTTCTTTAACGTCATTAGCCTTATAATGAACCCTAAACTCTCTTGTTCTTCGTATTTAATAATTTCCTATGAAAGTTAAATTTATTTTGATTATTTTCATTTTAAGCTAAATGAAAAAAAATCTTACAATAAATTAAATTAATTTCTTGTTCTTCATTTGGGTAAAGAATTGATGAATTCTTGTTATTTGGCATGAAAGATAAAATTAATTAAGAATTAAATTAATTGTAAGAGTTTTTCTTCATTTGGGTAGAGAATTATTAATTTTTTTAATTTAAGTATATTGTGTTTGTACAAAACAAGTAAAGATAAAAACTATGTAATGAATATGTTCAATTCCCATTCCAATTTGAGTTTGAACTTGATTTGGAACACAACAACTGAGCTTGATGTCAAGTATGAGAATCCAACTTAAATTTTACCAAATAAACAAGCCTAATTAAATGTAGTGAAGCTAATAAAAGCATTTTTAATCATTATCATGTATCAAGCTTATATCTTAAAAGTGAAAGTCAATGAAGCTTTATTTGAGCTTTCAATTCTCAAGATTTCAGTGAAGATTGAGATTTAATTTTACGCTCAATTCTACCCTATTAAATAAGTTTAAAGATTTTATTTTGATACAAGAGTTAATATTATTCCCAAACTCATATAACTGGTGGAGTGGGAATGTAACACCCCTAACCCATATTCGTCGCTGAAATAGGGTTACAGAGCATTACCATACAAATGAAACATTTAAACATAAATCTCATGCATTATCATAATCATATCATAAACCAACCATTCACATACATATAGTCCCTAAATCGAGCCCTCGAGACCTTGTAAATAACTTAGAAGCAATTTGAGACCAAATTGGAAACATTTGAAAAATCTAGGAAAAAGTTACAAAAATTTGGATACAGGGGTCGCATGGCCGTGTAGCAGGCTATGTGCCTCACATGGATGAGACACATGCTCGTGTCTCATGCCATGTAACCTTCAAACTAGGGACACATGACCGTGTCCCAACCCGTGTCCTCGCCCATGTAATTCTCTGAATAGGGTCACAAGGCTGTGTCACATGCCAGTGTGCCAGGCCGTGTAACTCTTGAAATTGCTTCATCGCCCATGTGCCAAGCTATGTACTAGGTTGTGTAACTCACTGGCTTGCATGCAAAGGAACCTACAAGAGACACACGGCCGTGTTCGCCAGACCGTGTGTCACAAACGGCTGAGTTACATGCTCGTGTCTCAGGCCTTGAGGACCTAAAAGTTGGCTAAATTCAAGCCATTCCCATCACCAAATCATGCATAATCCTTTAGGAATTTTGTGCACATAATCAAGGCATCAAAACCCTACTAAAACATGCATATAATGGCCAATTCAAGAGTCCTAAATCAACTAACCAATATGCCATTCAAGGCACCTCAAATGCAATCATCAAAACCTACCTTAACATGCATATTTGGTCACATTTCCATCATCAATTATAATTCAATTTGTACCAAAACATGCTACAAACATAACCGTTAATAGATCACTCCAAACATACCATTTGAGCCATTCCAATCATGCATAAAAAAATACCCAAAATGACACAATCCAACAAGATATCAAATGGTACCAACCAAGACAACTTGCACAAGTTATACATACCAAATCATCCATCAAACATTCAACTAAACATCATTATAAGTCCACCTATACATGCCATTATAACCTTGCCCAAAACATTCAAAAACTACCGATATTTATGATAGATAGTGTGATAGATCTTCGATGAGCTTCCAATAATCTATAAAACATAGAAAAGAAACTACGTAAGCAAATAGTGCTTTGTAAGTTCATAATGATCAAAATGCAACTTACCATTTCATTTGCATAATGTAAATAGCACAATTGTAATATCAACTAAACCATAAACTTGACATAATGCCTATAGAACATCATCAAATACACAAGTTAGTGCATTTATACATGGTTCACATGAATTCATCTATACCATGTATTCACATAATTTAAATCACCATTCCTTTTCATAGATTCATGATACATTTCATTTGAACACTTACCATTTCATTTCCTTTTCATACCCATTTAACCATCTAGAATATCATCGAATACTCAGGAATGTCACACAAAGTGTGCTTAAACATATAACCGTAACCTTTCCTTTACATCATTGCTCGCACGAGCTACGAAATGGGCCTGCTCACACAAGCTGTGGGTCAAAATGTAAGCTACACGATGCTACTCACACGAGCTATGGCATATTCACAACAAAAGCAAGACCTCAACCATCAGTAGGACATTCAAGACTAGCACCCGAACATGAAATCCCTAATGACATGTCATTTGCATCCTACGAATTCTAAGGTTCAATCGGGACTCGATAACCGTCATAGCATTGATTTATTCATGCATTGATCAAATTACATTATAATAAATTAACATACATTTAAATAACATGAATATAACCATCATTTCATATGAACTTACCTCGACGACTAGGGCGTAGAAGCTAAACGAGTTATTCCAGAGCTTTTGCTTTGCCTTTATCTAGGTCCGTATGTGGTCTATCTTGATCTAAATAAAAAATTTCAATCAATTTAATATCCCTGGTATTCAATTAGTTCACATTTCATATTTATGAAAAATTACTATTTTGCTCCTACATTTTAACTTTTCACAATTTAGTCCTTAAGCTCATAAATTGATATTTAAGCATTTTAATCCCTCATTCAAGCTAACTGAATTTATTAGGAAATTAATCCAACCCATACAAACCATCATTTCATAAATTCGACATGAGCTTTTACAATTTTTACAAACCAATCCCTAAACACAATTTTCATAAAAATCACTTTATAAAACTTGTTTATTTATCAACAAGGACTCATGATGTATCATTAAACATAAAGAATCATTCAAAAACATACATGGCATAACCCTCAACATGTAACAGTTTTACAAATTGATCTCTGGGCTAGCTAGATTAAGCTAAAACAACCTCAAAAACATAGAAATCATTAAAAAGGGGCAATAAAACACTTACATGCAAGAGAGAAACCCAACCGAATGCTCAAAATCCTAAAATGGCTTCTTTTCCTTCAATATTTCAGTGGGAATTTCCATGAAGAAGATGATACCATCTTTTCTTTACTTTAATTTTAAGTTTAATTACCAAATTACCATTTTACCCTTTTAAAACTATCAAAAATTCCATAAAACCTTGTCATGAATATCCAATAACTATTCAAATCATATAATTTCCATTTAAGTCCTTTCAATTTAAATTTCATAGCCATTTGACCCTTTTTACAAATGGAACTTTACTTTTACACTTTTTACAATTCAGTTCTTTTCACTTAATTAATCATGCAAACATCAAAATTTCTTAATGAAAGTTTAATACGACCTTACTAACATCCCATAGAAATTAAAAAAATAATAATAAAATAGAAATTTACTCGTTAAATTTATGGTTTCGAAACTATTATTCTAATTTCACTAAAAAAGGGCTATTACAAGGAAAGGGGCAAGTTTTTGGTCTGCTTTCTCTCTTTACTGTTTTCAAAATTTTAATGTTTTTAGTATTTAAATATTTAAAACTTAGTAAAATAATAACTTTGGCCAACAAAAAAAAATAAGATAATCTTTTCTTTTTGTAGACCACAAATAAAAAAATTCGAACATAATTCATATTTGTTTCTAAATTGTTAGACTAATAATCAATTTATTGGCATCATGCATTCCAAATTTGGTAGCATTTATTTCCATGACTACCCTTAAAAAAATATAATAATAATTAGTAAAAAAATTCCCCAAAATCTTCTCTGGGTTGTTTAGTCGATTTACTTTATTTTTTAGACATAGTTTCATTAGGATAAAAAATTAAACCATAATAATCTAAAAAAATGCAACAGAAAGTAAGATACTATATATATTAAAGCCATAAGCTATACATTTCCACCAACATAGTTTATTAGATATAAAGAAATGGAGAAGTTTTCATTCAATTTGTTTATATTTGCTTCCATTTTAATCATTGCAACTCGTTAGTTTATTTTTATGTAACTCTTTTATTTCCTTTCGAATGAATATTATCATTTTTCTTCAATCTAATACAAGGGAATTTTGGCTACAGATTTAGCGATGATGGTGGAGGTAAGAGGAGCTATCATTTTGTTTGGATGCAACAAAGTCAAAGACTGTGGACGTTTTTGTGCCAAGTGCGCCCATTGTAAATGCATTAATCACTTTTGTACTTGCCTTTCAAATCCACCTCCATTTCCATAGTCTTAGAATCTACACACTCCTATGGTTGAATTAAATGGTGGGATTTATGGTGTAATTTGAAATAAATTATCATGCAATGGATCTAATAAGTAAAAATATTGTTATTATTGTTATTTTAATTTTCTTATTACCCTTCTCTCCCCCTCCCTCCATCTCTCTCTAGTCGTATAAAATATGTTACATTTTAAATATAGAAAAAGAATTACAATCTTGTTTTAAAACTAAGGGAAATAACAGTAAGAAAGAAATATAGGAGAAAAGCTAAGACACAAAATGAAATGATAATTCTTCTTTCCACTTGTATCTTATAAGCTTGTACATGGCTTCAATCTATAGGGCTTTAACATTTATAGGATAAAAATAGTATAAATAGGAATATCGAACCTCTCCATAAATTATTGACCAAAAAAACCTCTCAATAAATTGAATGGGTATTTATAAGTTTCAAGTTCTACCGTATTCTTTTGGTGGGGACACCTGCCCTACATGTCTATCAAATGAAAAAGTGCTTTGTTAAAACTTTATTAGAAAAAAATTCATAATCTCCCATTATAAGCTACAAAATTAAAAGCATTTTCTAAGAAAACTTAGGTGGACATTACCTTGGGTAAAAGAAAGTGTAAATGACCACACCCAAATGTGCGAACGTTTAGGCTACAATTGTGCAAATAAAAGATATAAAATTAAGTGAGGTATCTACAAGCGAACATGTCAAATTGTAATATAGAAGTGTTACAATGAAACATTGGTAAGTATTTCAAGGATTGTACCCAAGAGGTTGCAAATTGGAGAAAATTATTATTAAATTAATTAGTAGTGTTGATGTAGAACTAAAATATTAATTAAAAAATTAAATTAATTATCCTAATACAACCTAATACAATCTAATGGAATTTCCTATTCCTAGTGTTAACGATGCGAGTTCCTAACCTATAATTGGTTAAACACCCTTCCTTAATTTCTTGCCCTCATCATAGCTATGTTGCAACACAAGCTATGTGTGTCGCGGCACACAAGTTCGAATCGAAATTCTGGAGTTGGCTTTATTGTGTTGCTACCCCGAAAGCTTGTGTTACGTATTGGTTGTTTTTCTTGATGCTTTTGGACCCTAAAATAAATGTCTTGCACACTCGATTTTGCTCATTAAAACTAATTTAGGCCCTAATCAGCCCAATAGGTCAACTAACACTAAATTATGTATAAAAATTCTTATTTTTCTAGAAATTAAATCTACACTACTAACTGAAAATGCATTAAAATAACATAAAACGACTTAAAACCAAACTGGTTAAGTGCCAGAAGGTACTTAATTTGCCACTATAAATTGTGACAAGTCAAATACCCCCATACTTAACTAGTTGCTTGCCCTCAAGCAAACAAGATAACAATAAAAAAACAAAGAAAAGAAAGACACGCAATATAACTAAATTACATGAGCATGGTTATACATGATATTGGGTTGGAGTGCTGAAAATAGGAAGATTTGCCCAACCATTAATTCTAGCTAGCTGTCTGAACTATTTACAATTTTCACATTCAAACAAGCTAGTTCAATATGTTACAAAGAAAACAAGTCAAAGAAATTAAAACATATGACTCCATAAAAAATATACACAAGTATAAGTGTAACACGCCAAACCCGACCCTATAATAGGATTTGAGTATGGTGTGTCACTACTTAATATCAAACTAACTTTTAAACATTCTGGCTAAAGCTTTATATATTTCTTACAAAGTTATAAATATAAAACATATATTAGATATTATTTTACTAAGGTTTGAATGAAAACATCACCAATTTAAAATTAATGTACAAGCCATATGGCATACAAGTTCAAATAACTTCATCAAACAAAATGTATTAATTTTAAACCAAGCATTAATACTTCATAGAAATCTCATAAAAACAATATCTTATCAAAACATAAATTATTTGTACAAATCATTTACAGATACACTTATGTGCTACCCCCACAAGTCATGCATGATACGAAACAAAGCAGTTAACTCACTATAGTAGTAGTACTCTAGCGTAGTCTTTATTAAAAAGCCTTCTTTCAGTCAAAAAGCCTGAGAAACAAAAGGTAAGAGAGTAAGTTCATACTAACTTAGGGTGGGTGGTGCGTTTACCTACGATTAGTGTAAAAACAGCAGTGGCGGTGAGATTATGTGACACCCCAAACCCGACCACGACGGAGCGGCCCAAATTCAAAGTGTTACATTAGCCACCAAAGCGGCTCTCCAGCTAATGACCACTCGACGCACACCCCAACCTTATAGCACCTCATTTATGACTAATTAACTATCATTTATTAATGCAGAAGCAATTTGTGAAAAAAATTCTTAAACTTTTTCTATGTATTTAAACATAAGGGTATTTTGGTCATTTTATCACCTAAGGTTAAACTATCATTATTTTATTTCTAAATAGTTACCGACATTCTTTTGGTCAAATTACGCAAGCTCTAAAAATTTCAGCTTAATTTGAGTTCATTTACTATGTATAATTCAAGCCCATGTTTCATTTAAAAACCCGTGTTCCAATCGCGAAAAACTTCCAGGCCGATCGCACACACCGGTGTGGAATTTCAACACGCCTGTGTGTGATCACACCCAGCCTTCACACGCCCGTGTCCCTTTTTCACATGTCTGTATGTAGACCACTGCACCGATTTGTCAAAAATTTGTTTTCATTACCCGATTTTACATATTTTGCTTACCTATTAAACTTGAAATAGCTACAATAAATTACAATAAACATCCGCACATTCCAATTTAATTTATTTATAGAAAATATGCAATAATTAATCAAAATTTAACTCCCAAGCTACATACCTTATCGAACACCAATTAATTCACACAAGCTACATACCTTAGTCACAAGCAATCCACTCCATGGTAAGCTTTAATTAAACATTGTTAGTATAAAATACATGCTTCATACACCGTGTTATCAACCACCATACAGACACTCATCAACATAACATAAATCAAACATCAATTAGACATAAAATTATGTATTGAAGCAATTATAAAATCACCAAAATTAAAGTCCAAAATTTAATGTCCAATTTCCATTATAAGTAAAATAATACTAGTCACAAAAGTGTCACCATGCCCCTATATAGTCTCTAAAGTAAATTACTTAAGCCACTTCTAAGCTTTTTTCTTGGATCGCTTTAGCACTCACTTCTCGACTCCTTATGTCCAAAAATTTTCTACATGAAATGTGAGGGTGTTAGCCTAAAAGCTCAATGAATGATAGCAAAAACATCAAGTAGTTTGCACCCAATCATGCATAAATTAAAGAAATTAAGTATTAAATTTTCAATCACAACATGTTAATATTTCATCATAACATCACAAGCTATTTCAAGACTTAAGAATCAATTTTTCCATGGCATGTAAAATCATCTTTTAACACATAAACATTCAATTCTATTGGCACAATGAATCAATTATAGTAGCATAATACATCCAAGGAAATAAGGAAACATGTGATCATACATTGGATAAACATATTTCTGAACTCCGACAAATCAAATACAGTCCTTCGAATTGAACAGGCTGAAGTCACACGATCCCATATAGCGCGTCAAATAACTCGATGAGTGGAGACTCATGCTCAATACTCCCTTATCTACTCCAAACATATCATCCACCATGCAATGTTGCCAATAATGTTACACCCTAAAATAAGGCCAATGAGTTTTAGGGGTATTTTAGGAATTTTGGCCTATATGAACTCATAATTTCGTAAGTTTGGTACTCAAAAATGGTTTTCTTAAAGATAAGTCAATTTTTGGATATGAGTATTGTATGTCTTTAATTTTAGAAAAGCGACTGATTTGTAAAAGGGCCAAAATAGTGAGCACTTATGTAGCAATTTAATTAGTTTTTAAAATTGAACCTAAAAGTCACCCCCACCTATAGTTTTCATGATTATTTCATCTCCTTTCAAGCTTGTGCCACCCTTTCCATTCTGATTGGCTATTTAACATCACAACAATAATGTACAAGCGTACATTGTTGATGTAAGTATAGTAGACAGATTTGACTCTATCAGATATCGATCCCATGAGGGTGGTCTTTTGTCTATCAATGTTAGTGTAATAATTCTAAAGGAATGAGATAAATTGTGAATGTAGTTGTCGAAGCAATAACTTGAAAACAATAAGATAAAATATGTTACTGATAAACTGGGATGCCTAACGTGAATATTTAATAGCATGCTCAGTGCTTACAATGTATAAAAGGATAGGTGATTGTCGATGCATTAAATTGCAATGAATATCTTACCAAGCTTAACTTCTACATTTAATCAAAGACTTAAAAATGCACATTAGTTACACCTTCCGATGATGGTAATCAAACACTATTAAGAACAAGTGGATTAAATTCCTCTAATCCTCAAGTAACTTCCGTTGTCACACTTGTTAGCTTGAACTATCACTACACCTTCAAGTGTCAGTGACCATAATAACACTTCCATGCTAAAAACATTCAAACCCAAAGATTAAACCACAGAAGCAAGATTGAATAAAATAATAATTAACCTAGAAATCATGTGTACTTCCATAGTAACATGAAATAGAAAGTAATCACCAGCGTTTAGAAAAGAAAAATAAAAGAAACAAGAGGAGAATAATATTCCTAGACAACTCGACTTGAATCTATCTATTCCTTCTTGTGTCACACTCAAGGCTCCTCGTTAAGAGCTAAGCTATATCCTTTTCACGTCGGTTCACCCATCGGAGCTTAAGCCACCATAGCTGAAAGTTTCAAAGGATAAGTTGAAGAAGATGAACCCAAAAAGCTCTCTCCTACCATAATCCATTTATCTATTGACTATATCCCTATGTCAATTCAACCGATTAAACAAATCTTAATAGGCAAATA
>CM025252.1:15739738-15763291 GCA_013677275.1 Gossypium schwendimanii
AATTTAAATCAGACTTAGTTGAAAATCAGGCCAAATTGTCAAAGTGGCCCAATTTGTTAAGTTTTAATTATTTAAATACTTAGTTTAAATTTTAGACTTTATAAATTAATTTCTACGTAAACATTCAGTCCATGAGGCCCATTTAAAAGCCTTAGCCAAATTTTCTTTTAAAATCAAATAATTAGGATTTTTTTTAAGTTTTTCCTAATAGGGTTAGGAAAGTAATAGAGACCTATATATGTAAGGCTTGGCCGGCCACACAAAACACATTACATTAAAATTCCAAATTTTTGTTGGGTGAAAATTCTCTTAGAGTTTCTCCAAGAATTCTCTCGAGTTTTTTTTAGAAGTAGTTTTAACAATCTTTTTGATTGTAGGAGCCATCTTCAGCCTTCTTCTTGCCATGTGCTTACATCGGAGGGGAGATTAGAGCCGTTTGATGGGAGTTGTGAAATCGTTTTTCGATTTCAAGGCTTCTTAGGACTTTTCGTTATCTTTATTGCTGTTTATTTTTCTTTAGAGTTTTTTGCTTCTGCCGATTCATTGATTAACTTGTTTTATTCATTTTTGTTGTGTTTCCAGCCCTTTTCAATCTTCAAGAAGCTGATTGGCACCTTTCTTGGCAGCAAGAAAACGTTTTCTATTCATAATTTGAAATTTATCTTGCCACCCAATTATCCTATCTCTGATTCAATTCGGTTTGCTGAGAGTTTGAATTAACTTGCTATTTTGTGTTCAATTGTCAAATTCGGCTGATTGGATTCTTTCTTAAAGTCAATTTCGTGTTCTTGGCTTCCAAGAATTCCCTATTAATAAGTGTTTCGATTCTTGGCTAATTCTTTATTGTTTTGGGGTTTTTGTTTTAGATATGGAATTCTAAGATTTAATTTTTCTATTTCGTTTCAGATCTAAGCATCTAAAGCTTTCGTAGGATTTTTCGGTGACTTGACAACTCAATCTTGGTCCGCGCACAACCCTCTATCATGATACCTCTATGAAATAAAATGTACAGGAAATAGAATAGAGATTTGGTATCAATACCTTTGCTCGAGTATCGATACTCGGGGGGATAAATATTGATACTTTATCTTGTGGTACTGATAATTTTTGATAAATGGGTTTTTAAATTGAGAAACAGAATGCCCAATTGGTATTGTCTTTCCAAGTGGTATCGATACCACTTCAGCAAATTATTGATACATGGATATCAGTATCAATACCTACGAACATTTCTATGAAATTTGTAAATTGGTCGTTATGTATGATTCCAACAGTTTGTATGATCGATTAACAAAAGATTTGCATGTAATAATGATAACTAACCAATTGGACGTATTAAAACTTGATTGACTTAACAAATGATATTTGATTTACTTGAATCTAGCTTCTTGTTTAAAGTAAATAAGACGAGACCATGGTGTGACATCCCGTACTCGAGCCTGGCAACCAGGTCGAGTATAGGGTGTTACACAATCCTTAACCAAATGATCGTTAGATCTACATCCAAAACATGCCCCAGAATTTTCCAACATTCTCTTCCATGGCTTCTGACACAATGTTCACAATTAACATTTCTCATAACTCTAAACCCTCTAGAGCTTGCTATAGAAACAATTGGTCTACTAAATCTTTCACACATGAAACTCGTAGGTTATGAATCTCTTCTTGAAGTTGAATTTGGTCTTTGGGCTTTTTAAAACTTGCTGGAGGTGGAAGGCTAGGCATTCTTCTTTTTATCCTTTCTATTTTAAAGTTTCTACTCTTGTCTCTAATAATTGTTTCCATTTTATGAGCTTTGGCTGTCACAACTGCTAAACTTTTACATTCAGAAGTTGTTACCAGAGCATAAATTTCATCTCTTAATCCCCACTCCAACTTATTACACATTTCCTTCTCTGATTGGAACATGTTTTCAGTATATCTACTGAGTCTAACAAATTCTCATTCATATTCCATCAAAGGCTTCCTTCCTTGTCTAAGATACAAAAATTTCTTTCTTCATCTATCCTATATACATCTGGTTCACATATATTTCTCTAAAATTCTCTAGAAACAAATCCCAATAATCATACAAGTTTTATTTAATTAAACCCACACTTGAAAATTAGGGCTTGTCACTAGATCTACACTCCATACACCAACGACAACAAAACTAGATAGATTTTGATCAATATGATCAAGTTACAATGGTACGAAAACAATGTAACTTTAATTAGTTTGACCATGAACCAAGATATTCTCTCAAGAAATCTGCTAAGGGAACTTACTCTAATACATTTTCAAAACACAGTCCAAAAGATTCATAATTGCTAGAGGAAAAACCAAAATATTCTAGTTAGATCCTTCAAGAAAAGAATCATACAAATGTTAGTCCACACATTTGGATATCATATGGAAAGAAGGATTTGATATTAGATTTTCTAATTGATACTTATGTTAATTTGATTGGGTTGGAAGGATAAACTTTTTACCAAAATTTTTGGTTCGGTGGAGGAGTAGTGGCTAAGGAGAATTTAACATCAAACTAAATGAAAATGAGTGTGCATAATATTTTATTAGCAAACTAAGAAAATTAAAATTTGGTTATGACAAGAAGATTGAAAAGAGGATACAAAACAAAGCAAAATGGTGGGCGACAATGGTGGTGGTGCAACGGCGCAATGGCAATGGCGGTGGAAGAGGTTCGATAGTGGCAAAAAAGAGAGTGTGAAGAGGAAGGGCGGTGGTGAAGTGATGGTGTTTAGGTGGTGCGATGGTGGTTAATGGTGGTGAAACAAATAAAAATGGTGGCTCAAGAGGAGGAAGAGAGAAAAAGTGGAAGAGAGGATAGGAAAAATGATAACAAAGTGAGAGAATAGACTCTCCAAGGTGGGTGGGACAACAATAGCAAGCCAAATGGATGAAACTAAGAAGGGAGTGAAAGGTGGGGAAGAAATGGAAATGAGACATGTGGAGAAAAAATGAGGCTAAGGAATGAAGTAAGAGTAAACTAAGGGAGGAAAAAATCTTTTTCGTATGGCAACAAAGGGGGACGGGAAAGGGGTGTGGACCAAGAATTTAAATGCTAAAACTTAAATAAAAATATAGCTAAGGGGATTCAAACTTAGTTCACTTGGTAGCTTCATCAATACTTAACCAGTCTGCCATGTCACTTGCTTATTATAACTCTTACAACATTTATTTAAAAACATGGTGTGACAGTTTCTAAGATTTGGAGTAAAATCACACAAAATAATGTGAGAAAAAGGATTTGAACTTAAGTTTTCAAGGACAACTCCACCACTACTTAACCACTAGATTAGATACTTATTTATTATCTAATGTGCGAATATAACTTTTAAAAATCGGGCCGCGACCACTATCAATTCACTAACCCAATTTCTACTAACCTAGTTTTTAGGATGTAACAATTATCCCCACACTTTATTGTCCCTAATTGCACCCAAAACATAAGAAAAGAGACTAATCTATTTTCCATAAAAGTCTTGCAAGGTTAGTTGGGTCATCTCCCTCTTGTTGATTTAGCTCCAAAATGTAGTGTCATTCAAAGTGCAGAGTTCCTACATAGAAATAGACACACATTTTTTCGGTATATTAAATAATTAAATATTTAAATAAAATAAAAACTTAAAAATTGAAACTAGAATTGTTGAGATTTTGAGGAATGGAGAATAATGGAAAAGAAGAATGAAAACAATAGCATAAAATGACTAAATAGTCTCATGATGTTGGGTCTTTATCGTTGTTTGCTCATCATGATGTGATACCCTTCCTCATCGCGATGTGGTGATTTACATTAAAAATTTAGGGTTGTCATGTTGCTGCCTGTCACTACATCCTACAATGATATTGCGGCGTTGAGCTTCTTGTTGCGATAATGTTACTTTTTTCATCACGACATAACGCACTATTTTGGGCCTCTCCATGTGAAGTTTCAACTTCTTCGATTTGTCATTCAACAAATCCTATGAAAAATAAATAAAACATATAATTTAAACCCAAAAATAAGATAAAAATAAAAATAATGAAAAAATAAAATTTAAAATCAAACTAAATTTAAAATAGAAGCCTTTTTTAGAATTGAGATGATATGTATTGCCACCGAAGAAGAAATTCTAGCTCATTCTTGAGACTTTGATCCATCGTTTGTTCTTCCATTGAGAGACAAAAACCAACACCTTCGGTCGATTCCATTAATGTTTCCTTATCTTCGATCGACACGACATCCACATAACGAGTCATTTGACACCAAATTCGAGCCAACCCCAAACTATTTTTTGGGGATATCGATAAATTCTTTCTATGTAGATAAGTATTCACTAGGTAGGCTTCGCCCATTAGGCATCTACCAAGAATGGATGTTGAGGAGTCATTATTTACTTAAGATATCTATTCCTGAACTTCACAATATTTTATCTCATGTCTCTTTAGCAAAACTATCCGCCATAGCGGCTATTCGCGTAAACATGCTTGTAACATGCAATTTCTCAAGGGACTATTCAAAAGACGCATTCCATGCAAGGATCATGGATTGGCAATTGCATGGTAATATCATTAATCCGCCAAGTATCAAGGTAAGAGATTTTCATAAGTAGCATATGTGAAATTAATACATGTCGCCTTACTACAACTTTTCTTTTCTCGATTATAAGAAATTTCGAGGATGAAATTTTGTTTTAGGGTGGGAGAGTTGTCACGCAAGGATTTGTAAGGTCCTAAGTAGCAAAAGAGTTTGGCATACTAAATTGAAAGGTCCTCTAATATGATGGGTTCTTTTTGCAAACAAGAACAAGTAGCGGGCTGGTTGAGAAAAAGTTAGATTTCAACCATAGTCCCATTAGTATTAAATTATCTATAAGTTAGTGGGAGACATAATGATTAAGGTATTTTCAGGTGGCTATGAATTGGTTTTCATGATAAGGGTCGAAAGGACTATATATATAGGAGAGTAATTCTTCTCTAATGATGATTCTTTCATTTTTTTTTGCTCTTTTCTCTGGTTTTTCCATGGAAGAGGGAAAGATTGAGGAATATTCATGTATGAATTGGAGAGACTAAAGGCTAAGTCCTAGAAATTATAAATCTTGCATGCTGGTAAGTTTTCTAGTCCCTCTGAATTAGCAGATTCAAGAAAAAAAAAAAGGTAGTTAAGGATTTTTTGTTACTCATTGGTTCTATTCTATTATGGGAGAAAGTGACAGGTAATCATTTAAATGATCTTTGGATGCAAAGAAATTATGATTTTTATGATGAATGGACTCAGTTGGATTCTGATATAGTTGTTATGTTGTATTGATTAAGGAAGCTCGTGTAGCAAGGGAAAAAGGATTAGAATATGGAATTGGCGACAACTACTAGGTGAGTTCTTCGACCTAGATCTTAAATGGATGTAGTCTATGTCCTTATTATATTGAATATGATGTAGTGTTACTAATGGTAAATCAATTTGTGGTGAAGTATTGATGCCTTGTGTGTACACGTGGTATCGAGTGCAAATTTTATTTTGTTGAATCTGACCATGATTGAATAGATGAGTGATTTGGCATGATGTATGTTGTTTAATAAGATGCAATTGTATGCGTGTAAGCTAACTATGTTGAGTGAATGAATTATTTGGTGTAATGCTTTATTGCGTATTAAAGTGATATGATGGACTAATAGTAAGTATACTTATGATATGTCAATGGAATTGACGTGCTATATGTCGTATGATTCATAGCCTTTATTGGTGGGAGGTGTGTCTGATATGCATTCTATTTATGTATGTGGATTTGAGGAGGTTTGGATGGTCATACACGAGGATTGCACATGCATAATATTTATGTGGCTTTGAGGGAGGTTCAGTTGGATTGAGCCAAGAAAAGACACAAATGATACCGAGACTCAATACACACTCGTATATGAGAGCCCCTTATGTGAAAAATATAAGAGCCCTTTATGGGATGTTTGAGAGCCCCTCGGGAGACGTATATGAGAGAGTCCTTTGTGGGACGAATGGAAGTCAATGGTTATGGCATTACCATAAATGTGGAAAGTCCGTCAAGACTATTAAAAGTTAGAAGCCCATTAAGACTATCTAAGGTGGAAGTCTGCAACGACTATCTAATATGGGAAGTCCGCCAAGACTATCGTATGTGGAAGTCCACAAGGACTATCTAATGTGGAAAGTTCACCAGGACTATTAAATGTGGGAAGTCTATCAAGACTATCTAATGTAGGAAGCCCGTCAAGACTATCATTATAACACCCCAAGCCCGATCTGATTAACTAGATCCGAATATTAGGTATTAAATCACTGATACATAGAAAAAAATTCCACTTATACAAATTTCAATCAATTACAAAATCTCAAACTAAATGCATAGATACAATTACAATACATGACAAAGAGGATACAAAGTTTCTATTTCGATACCCTAACTTATTACATTTATCCCTAATTGAAAGATTCTAAGTATGTATCAACTTTGAACATGCCACCTAACTGGCTCTGTATGCATAATAGCCTAATATGCCACTCCTTTGGCGTAGTCCTTGCATCGTCCCTCCTGGTGAAGACTCATATCAACTCACCTGTAACAAAACACACCCATATAAGTTCATAAGAAATTAGTGAGTAAACATCATTTACCTATGTCATTTTTGTACATTTTAATTGATAATTTATTTAGATAATCTCATCGTTCTGAACCTTCAACTTAATCACTAGCAAATACTCCCTTAATTTCTATTCTCGCTTACACATCAGATACCATACCTTGCTCAAAACTCATTTCTCCCCCTCAATGCCTTCAATACACCACTTACACTCTTCAATCTAAACTTTCATTAATCTTTATTCATTTCCCTATTAGAGGTCCATACCATCGAAACATCGTTACTATTGCACACATAACTCCAAGCCATCGTTTCATCACAATTTCTGAATCATCATGTACTCGGGTAGCAGTTACCTCCTTCAAATATAAAATTTGAATTCCTTGGTCTGAATAAACTTCTCTAAGTTTCTTCATTTTTCATCATTCACAATTGAATTATAATCTTGTATAATACTTTAATGTAGTTTATAGAGATACTTTGCCTTACATATCTTACTAATCATAACTTACGAACCATACTAAATGCTCCAAAACTATTTGATATAGAATGTGCCACAAAGGACATTCTTTATGGTATGCCATTGAGAGTCTTATCATTACACGTTGATAGCGTTTCCTTCTAGAGCTCACCACGAAATAGTTCCATTAGCGTGCACCACAAGGGCATCCTTTTTAGAGATCGCCAAAGAGGTTGTTCTTTTCATACTTCGCCACAAAGGCTTTCATTTCGTGATTTGCCACAAAGGCTTTCATTTCATGATTTGCCACAAAGGCTTTCATTTCATGATTTGCTACAAAGGCTTTCATTTCATGATTTTCCATAAAGGCTTTCATTTCCTGATGAGTTTATGATATGGATTTGCCTAAACTCACGTTATGTGAGGGTTACTCATCATTATCTTGGGACATAAAGAGAACCCCATTAGGTAATCAACATCCTTTAGTTCCTTTTAGAAGGTGCCATGGCTATGAGCTTTTCCTTCAAGATTCATATCAGAGATCATATTTTTAGTCCCAACGGACCCCTTTAGACTCTACCGCAGTGAACAGACACAGACTTGACAGACTCTTCATGCACTAACATCGCTTAAGGCTCAACACTTTAAGTCACTAATCATACACTTTATCACAAGAATTTCAGATGTGACAAATAGCTATACTCAAACTTTACATACTTAACTTGTCAGACTCATAGAAATTATACATGCAAACCCTAACAAACATTCAGACCATACATTTCTGGTTCCTATTTCATAGTTCAATCAATTACCCTAGAAATATCTTGTGTGAATAGTATACATATAGGAGTCATTATAGAGACTCACTTAGCAACCATGAATAGCAACTTGAACTTTAGATCCAAAATTCCATAAGGAATTACAGCAATCACTGCATATAAGACAGAAGAACACCTTTTAAAAGTCATTCAAATAACCTTTATCTTCCTTTGAAACCAAGATAACCCCCATACTAAGCCTTAATTTTTCATCTTATTGTTCATGCACTCTTACAGACCTACTCTTTTACAACATAACATACTGGTCAAAAAATTTACCTTGACATGAAGTAAAAATTGATAAAATTTAGTATTTTCAACCTCAACTTAAAGAAATGCTTTCGGTTCCTCAAACCTCAAATAATAATATTTTGTTAGAGTATGCCCAAATACCAATAATAAGATGGTTGTAATTACATACTCGTTTTACCTCATTATTAATATAAAGCATTGTCATTGTTATTTCAGTTTTTTTGTGTATATAAATAAACTGATCAATAATAATGTCCTAAGAATAATATGATTATATTATTCTTAAAGGGTCCTTAGTCAAGTATTATTGTGGACTAGGACAATAATAATGCATTGAGACAAATGTGTTGTTGATCAATGACAAAGTGTTTTCATTGACATAGGGATGTCAAAATCAATACATGAGTATGTGTTCGAGAGCAACATACTGGACTAACCTGCCATGAATATGTTTCTTGAATTATTATATGATAGTCACAAACATTACTCATAGTGATAACTATGTATATAATCCTCAGACTTGAGATCATCAATGCCCAACATTGTGAGTTGTATATTTTGATATAGTCAAATGTTTACCGTAACAGGTTGAACTATAAAAACTGATGTTGGATATACCACAATCCATGTAGTGGGATATGATTGATCAAGATAGGATTTATCCCTTCTATATAATGGGAGTAAGATCTTGGGCCACTTGATGAAGTAAGACTAGAAATGAATGGCCATGCTCAAATAAGTTGACATTAGATATCATACTTATTTGTTTAACATAGTCTACTCAGAATATCAAGAAATGTGAGATTGGACTTTACAAGTTATGTCAAATCACGACTTCTTGTAACTTGGGTAGCAATGGTGCATTGCTAGATGCCACTCATTGCTTGTAACATTAGAAATGTTCTAGTATTACTACCAACATTACAAGAACCTACAGGGTTACACCCCATGGTTAAAGTGAACAAACTTCACGCAAAAGAATGGGTGTATACCCTTCTACATACAACTATGGTGGATTCTTATCCTTGGCGTATAAGTATCGCCTGGCGTACAAAATAGCCTAGCAGACATGATTCACAACTACTTTCCCAAAGTTAATATTTTTTGAAGTTAGTACTCTTTTGGAAAGAATATAATTTTAATATCTTTTATAATTTTCTCAAAAAGTAAAAAGGGAATTATTCCATTTTTTTAATACATGATATTAATAAAGGAATACAATCCCGGAGGTGTAGGTGTCAATAAGAAAAATCAAACTAGGTTTAACAGCCAAAAAGTTTAGATACTCTCTGAAAAGTTAAAAAAAAGTTTTCTGTTCGTGCTTGACTGGGTGGACTATGTAGAGGCCAAGACACTTTTTTGCGGCTAAGATTGACATCGTCTAAAGGAATCTAACCAGTAGTGTTATATGCCTTTCTCTAGTTTTAAAAAGGTATACATTCAACCCTATTTCAACTAGACTTGTTCCTAGTACATGGATCTATGGTTGATGACCGTCGGAATTATTTTTTCCCTGTGCCACAGGATGTACCAGTGATCTAACATATTTTAGAAGAAACAAGAACAGAACTCCCCTTTTGCCAAACTTGAATATCTATTAATATAATCTAACTACTTATTGGAACTTGACAAATGTCACATCCTTACCGAAGCATCTTATCCAAAAGTCTATAACTTCAAAGAAACCTCATTGGGTATCCCCTTTACCTTTTAACTTTCCTAGTTCACATTCAGTTTGTTCCTAACCATCATACCTTGCATCTTTAACTTTCACAGTAATACAATTAAGGGTGCACTATACCTTTGACGTGAACTCATATTAAGGGTGCACTATACCTTTGACGTGAACTCATACTCTTAATATCATTTTACTTAGACATTAGTCTTATTCCAATTAACATAGCCACCTGACATGGAAACTTTATTAACTTCAACACATAATTGCTTACACCCATTCTATAAGCCAAAAGGTGCACTTGGGCGAATACTACTCTGCCAATCATACTACTTTAAGACTTTACACCAAACCTTGTACCCACTAGAACCGGGGTGTTACAATCATATGTAGAAGTTCCCAAGGACTATCTAATGTGGAAAGTTCGCCAGGACTATTTAATGTTGGAAGTCCATTATAACTATCTAATGAGGGAAGTTCGTCAGGACTATCTAATGTGGGAAGTATATCAGGACTATCTAATGTGTGAAGTCCATTGGGACTATCTTTTATGAAGGTTCGTAAGCACTATCTAATATGGGAAAAGACTAATAGGACTATTTTTGTGAGGAGAATTCACCAGAACTATCTTGTGAATATGATTCCACAACATGTCCACTGGTATGAGTATGAGTTCTGATAGTCTGCCAGATTATACTTACATATTTAAACTTATAGTAGTTATGGAATCCACCTTAATGAAGGTTACACGAGGATTTGAATATTCAAATTTAACTTTATAAGTCAACTAAAAATGAGTCCGCGTGCTAGTAGCAAATCCTAACCTCGAGCCCACTGTACAAAGCATCACTGTCTGACCATATAATCAAAAAGAAGGATCCATCCATTGAGAATCCATCAGATCCATCAGAGTAAGTTCTAATGACGGATCATACTTAATGTGATCATATCATAAAGAAGTTAACTCTAAAAGAATCTGCAAGGATTAATCTATTAAGAGATCAACTGCTAATGAGATTGCGTCTGTGGGATATTATCAACGAAAGTTGTAGACAGACTAGGTGTCATACAGCCACACATGAAATCTCTACTACCAAGTTATTGTATTAAATCGATGATATTATCATTGAGAATGAGGTGCCAAATGCAAGTAAGTCAACTTGTCCATAGAAGATATTACGCCAAGAAGATAGGCAAACTGTCATGTTACAAAATAATCAATGTGAAACTCTAGTGTGATCTTGTTTTGATTAAAAAGGTATCAAAACTCACTAAGTTCTTTAGAACTTACACATGTGTTATTATGTATTGCATGTAAATAGAGGAATTTGAGAGTTCGAGAAGGGACTAAGCTAGAATTTACCGAGTTAGGCCAAATTGTCTCTGAAATGTAATGTGCATACAGTGGGGTGACCTTGAGGCAGAGCCTCAAGTCTTAGTTATAAATGTAAAATACTGAAGATTCTAGCATATTGGTTAAAGACAGAATGTGCAAATGTACACAATCGTTATCAACTAGTAAGTAAGTAAAAGAGTTATGGTCTTCACATGGACTGTATCTGTTAATCAAATAATTGCAAAATTATGAATTTAAAAGTTGGTAAATAAAACACAATAATTTGGGGTGATGGATGTTAAAATTAAATTAATTAACTAGATGCAAATTAACTTAAATGCAAATAAGAGGAAATAAAATGCAAGGTGATAGTTTAGCAGCAATTTCACAGGTTTAAAAACAATAACATGAGTAAACTAGAATAATTACAACACTTGACTCAATTCATTCTTATCATGTTTAACAATGTTCCAGAAAAAATTCCATGGCAACTCGATCATTCATTAACTTGGAATTTGATATAAGTCTTTTCGAAGTCTTATACTTAGTAAAACATGTATATTTTTCTGTCTATATTTAACTAAGGATTCCTTAGAATTTATGTGAAGTAACATGGATGAATTAGGTTTGAAACAATTTAATCACACAAAACTAAAGTTATGCAAGGTAATAGAGCTTTTCTGAGTTATTATGAACCTTTAATTTAATCAGCACAAGATCTAAATCAAGCAAGTACCTTCCAATTATTGTATCCATTAATTGTCATCCAGTCTGGATTGATCAAATAATAACAATACATTCAAACATGTTTTAATGCATGACATAAATAAATGATTTTAATTGGAAGCATGAACAAGGAAGGCACAAAACATCATAAACATGAATCAAATGAATTTTCTCAAATTATTTCAATAATTCGAACTAAAAAAATTAAGTCATTATCGTTAATGTAAAAACATTTAAACAATTTGTAAACATATTTGAATAACTAAAAAATAAAAAATAAAGAAGAAGGAACTCTTGATGTTTTTTGCGATTCTCTAAAAACTAATCGTGGAGGCTTCCTCCAATTCTCGTGATTTGCTCCTTCGCAAACTGCTCCTCAAGGTGGCTGACCAAGAGATTTTTTCTCAAGGAAAATGCTAGCTAAAGGAAAATGGAGAAATTGGTGGCTTATGCATGGAAGGGAGGAAAGAAATATGATAGAAAGATAATAGAAATGTGAATTGAGGGATGAATGAAATAGGAGATGGGAGGTGGTATTTATACTAGTGGAATGGTTGGGAGGTTGCTAAAAATAGCATGCAAATCCCTTAGATTTCTCCCTTTCTTGGCCAACCATAAAGTATGGAGAAAGGGTTGAATGGTTGCTTGATTCATACTTGATTTTATGTATGAATCATGCAAAGAGTTGGATAGCTTTCAAAGGTTAAGTTGGAGGCTAATTTCTGATTATTTCATCCATGCAAGGACTTTCCATTCAAATATTCCAAAGCTGATTTGGACTGATTTTCATGCCTTAGTCGATTTGGGCTCTTTTTCCCTTATTGGACGATTTTGACACCCCAACTAGCTCGTAGACTAACCCTTCTCAACAACCAACTTTCAACTGGGCTTGATTAATTTTTCTGGGTCAAAATTATTGTGTTTCTCTCTACATGGAGTGGATATTAGCTTATGTCCATGTGTGTCTTGGCTCCCACATTTATTTAATTCAGTGGTCAACTACAGCAAATTGAGCAAACAAAAATTATATGTAGCATAACATAGTAAAATTATGTAAAATTAATACTTAATTTCATAAAATTACACACTTTACTAAAATTATGCCCAATGTCTAAATATGAACTGAAATGACTCAATTAGTTGTCCATATACTTGAAATTTTAATAGATTACAAGTAAAAAGGTGCTTGAAAAACCTATATATTTTAGACGTATCACATATAATTGGAAGTAAACTCATGTATACTACAAGGTTCATTAGATGACTGATTTCTTGAATACTTATACTAAGTGATTATTTTAACAAGTTTAAGCTTATATGATGAAATTGTGTTTATTAAAATAAAGTTTTACCATATACATGAATTCTTGAAATTTTTGAATATTTACTTAGTAGCGTAATCAAATGTAATCTTTGTCTTATTCACATTATTTTTATGGATAATAATGTAACATCCCACCAGATGAAATCTTAGGATCTGAATATTGTTCAAAAGAATAAGGCAGATAGAATAAGTTTAGAGGCGTATAAAGCCAAAAGTTAGTTTAAAAGATAAAAATATGCGACTGCTCCTATGACGCCTTGATGTTGGCGAACACTGGGTTAGCACATAGTAATTAAGAATTTAAGAAGGATTCGCCCTAGGAGCCCAGGACTGTCGTGGATAGGATGTGTGGAGTCTAATAAAAGAAATGAGGAAATAAATTGTGTAAGTCTAAGTCAACAATGACTGTCCTTTGTAACAATGGCTTTGAGCTAGCAAGGAAACAATGGTTAGAGCTTAATTGAAAATGAACTTAAATGGTTAGGAACCAATGGAAATTATTTAATTAATATTCTTGGAATTGGCCAGATTGAATAAGACCACTAAATGATTGATGTAACGTTCATGTGGTCCCAATAAAGGCATAGGCCTAGTCAAAGATTTTGAGATCTCTCCTCGGGAGAGTAAGATAAAGAGAGATAGAAATACTTCCCTTAAACTTAGGATAAGGCTAAACGATGGGCAACATCTGTGGTTATAAGTAAGTAGAACATTGAATGCCCACTAAGACACTTGGCGTGGATGTAGACATGTAAGTCCCTACTAGGCGAGATATCGTTTAAGGTATTAAAGGAGATGGGGCCAATGACACGTGATGTACCGAAGCGTTAGCAGTACGCCACTAGTAACGCTCTAATGAGATGATTAAGAACCACGGCTAAGTGGAGACTCAAGGCTAAGCCATGAATGTGTTTTCACACACACATGACCTTACAGCTGTCGTGTATCTAGCTAGTGTTCACATGGATTAGTACACGTGTCGAACATCCATTGAAATCAAGGAAAAATATTTTATAACCGAGTAAGTGATGTGCATTGTTCATTACTTCCTCAAAAAGTATTCTCTTCCTATGAAAGGGTGAGCTGAGGGGAAAAATACTATCATCCTTTAGAATGAGCCTGGCATGGGAGGATCATCCTTGAGATGCCCTTTAAGAGGTAAGTCTTCCAGCCTTGCATGTTAAATTGTCAGAGAGTTGTTTTGTTTAACTCGGTAGAGCAAGCTTAGTAGAGCTTTGCTACATGATTTGGTGCTCAAAGTAGAAGGATAAATGAGTTAGATAAGTAAGCCTTGATATGTTTTCTATAGTTTAATGTTTAGGGGCTGACGATCTACTTGAATAAAGCCCAGACCTAACATTTGAAGCTGCTAACAGCAAGTAGTAGGTGAGGCTTCACAAGACCCTATTAGGCTCTATGAGTATTATATGGTGTAGATCTCTTGTAAATGGTAATATAAGGTGAGAAAGTTGTGTGCACCTTGTGAGTGTTTAGTAAGTAATTCGTAAACTCTTTAAGTTTTCTGACTGTTGATGCATGCATTTGTTTATGTGTGATTCTCTGTGTTGTGTGGTCATTCTTGTGATGAATATGTGAACTATGTGTAACATGATTATTATTGATATAATCTCGTATTCATTGATAAAACTGAGTCGTTTGTTGCCCGATCATTAAATTAAGTAACAAAAGTTTTTGTTTCTCAAAAAATGTTTACGAAGGGTTGATAGTTGAAAACAAAGTAAATAATTGAAAGATAAGTTGATGGAAAATGGACTGGGAGCTTAACAGAGGAAGAAAGAACCTCTGTTAAGAAATAGAGACCTGAATCTTATAAGGCTATTAAAGGGATCAATGAATAGCTGGATAGGACCGTGACCCTCTATCTAGGAAGATAGGAACCAATTAGTATGAAGGGGTGAACACCACACTTAAAGAGTGATAAGTTCAGGAAGGAAACAAGATTGACGCCACTAGCAAGCTAGACAAGTCAATTTGAATCACCTAGAACAACGAGAGTTGAACAACTCACAAGTGTGCTAAAATGCATTCAAGTTTCAAAAGTCCTTCCAACAGGTTACAAATGAACAATTTATAGGCTGCTAAAAGGTCCAGACGAATAGACACAAGGATAATTACAATTTAAATGAAGCTAGTTGATTTAATTCAGATGAACAATCCAATAAATGACTTCAATGATCAGTTTGGCCATTGGCGTCCCCTAAATAGTCTTAGGAGCTTTCTCAATTGGTGTTCCCGAACAACCAATGGTAGTACAATTAATGACTAAGCTGAAGGAAACATTTAACTTAATCGATCAAGTGTTTAAAGCTAAAGTTAAAGCTTTCTTGGTGCACTAAATGCATGACCAACAAATGAATGAAGGTTATGGCGCTCGAACAGTCATTGGTGTGAACAATTGGAATTGAAAGGTTCTTGAGTGTGAACACCAAGTTTTGAAAGGTTGGCTGATCAGCTAAAAGCTAAGTTCAATGATTGTTCATCCCTTTGACAAATAGACACCTAGGAGTGTGTATTCATCAGCTTCAAAGTGCATGCACATTTGGGTGCAATGTCCCTCTTAAATAAGCTTCAATCAATCTGGAATGGTGCATGAATGTCCAGCCGCCTATTCAGTAATCTGCAAGACAAATTAAAACTTGGTTTAAAGCATCAATAAGACAAAGTAAAAACACAACTTAAATGTGTAATAAGCTAAGACACAATTAAGAAGTCTGACTTATTAACATGCATTAAAGTTGTCCGAAATAGAACATATTGAGTAGCTTTGATTCAAAGCATGCATTGATGTTGTTCAAATTAGAACATACTTAATAGACATAAGTCAAAGTAAAAATAAGAGGACAATATTAATGTTGTGCAATCTAAAACAATCAGACATATAATAAAGCTATAGAGAATTAAACATAATTTATAAGACCAAAATAACTAAAAATGTTTAAGTCTTATTCAGTAGCTTTCTCCCAAACACAATTGACGAGCCCTGATGAAGCTTTCTTCCAAACTTGCTCAACTAAGGCCAAAATTTCCTCTTTGAATTGCTTGTCTCGGGCTTAAGTGTCCAGACCACTTGGTAGCTCGATTAGATCATGAGCATGTTGTGTTGAGCCCTTAGACGAGTTTGTATCATCCCCCCTCTTCAAGGTGATTTGTCCTCAAATTGTCACCTACATCAAAAGGAGACAAGTCAGATACGTTAAAACTCGTACTTACGTTGTACTCAACTAGTAGGTCCAATTTATAGGAGTTTTCATAGATTCGTTCCAATACTTGGAATGAGCCATCTCCTTTAAGAAGTAACTTGGATCTTCTTTGCGCGGGGAACCTTTCTTTACTCATATGAACCCAAACCCAATCTCCCGGCTCAAAAATCACTCGCTTGCGTCCCTTGTTGGCTCTTTGGACATACTCCTTGGTTTTCTTTTCAATGTTTTGCCTCACCTTCTGATGCAATTGCTTCACATATTTAGCTTTTCGCTTAACATCTGCATTTACAAGTTGGTTAGAAGACAAAGGAATTAAATCAAGAGGAGTTAATGGATTAAAACTGTATACAATTTCAAATGGAGAGTGTTTTGTGGCTGAGTGAATTGAACGATTGTAAGCAAACTCTATATAAGGTAAACACTCTTCCCACGACTTCAAATTCTTTCGGATGATGGCTCTTAGTAATGTGGATAGGATTTGATTAACTACTTCGGTTTGGCCATCTGTTTGGGGGTGGCATGTTGTAGAAAATAGCAACTTGGTGGCAAGCCTTCCCCACAATGTCCTTCAAAAGTGACTAAGAAATTTGGCATCCCGATTAGAAACGATGGTTCTTGGAACGCCATGCAATCAAACGACTTCCCTGAAAAGTAAGTTGGCTACATTCACAGCATCATCAATCTTATGGCAAGCAATGATATAGCCATCTTAGAAAATCGATGAACTACAACAAAAATAGAATCTTTTCTTTTCCTACTCCCAAGAAGTCCTAACACAAAATCCATAGAAATATCAGTCCAAGGAGTTTCAGGAATAGATAAGGGTTTATACAAACCATGTGGCTTGATGCAGGACTTAGCCTTCTTACAGGCAATGCTTCGCACACAAAGCCATTCCACGTCTCGCTTCATATTGGGCCAAAGGAAGTGTTCTTGAAGCATGGCCAAGGTTTTGGTCACCTCAAAATGACCTATTAATCCCCCACTATGCACCCCATTGACTTGGATATCTCAAATAGATCCTTGAGGAATGCATAGTTTACCTTTTTGGAACAAGTAGCCTTCATGCATATAGAATTTTTCAAATGCTCCTTTCTCAAAAACTCTAAACACTTCACCAAAGTCAGCATCATTCTCATATAATTCCTTAAGATATGCAAACCCAAGCAGTTTAGAATCTAAGCTGTTAAGTAAAGCATACCTCATTGACAAGGCATCAGCAACTATGTTATCTTTACCTTTCTTATATTTTATGACGTAGGGGAAGGATTCAAGGTACTCGACCCACTTAACATGTCTTTTGTTCAACTTATGTTGTCCTTTGAGATGTTTCAGTGCTTTGTGGTCAATATGAATCACAAACTCCTTGTGCCACAAATAATGCTACCAAGTCTCTAGGGCCTGAATTAGAGCATACAACTCCTTGTCGTATGTTGGATAATTAAAAGCAGCACCATTGAGCTTTTCGCTAAAGTAGGAAATAGGACGTCCGTCTTGTGTTAGCACCGCTCCGATCCCTATCCCTGAGGCATCACACTCTAACTCGAAAGTTTTGTCAAAGTTAGGCAAAGATAGTAAAGGAGCATGGGTTAGACAATCCTTAATTTTCATAAAAGCATTTTCTTGCTCATCTCCCCAATGAAAGTTAGAATTCTTATGAATTACCCCGGTCAAAGGAGTAACCAATGTGCTAAAGTTGGGCATGAACCTCCTATAAATGCTGGCTAAGCCATGGAAGCTACTCACTTGAGAGATACTTGTTGGTCGGGGCCACTCGCGCATTGCTTTCACTTTGTCTTGATCAACCTCAAGACCTTCAGAACTGACAACAAAACCTAAGATTTGCTATAGACTAAAATATCGTCAGAGTAAACTACACAAAATCTACCACTAAACGAACGAAGGATATGGTTCATGAGCCTCATGAAAGTACTGGGGCTTTAGTTAGGCCAAATGGCACAACTAGCCATTCGTACAATCCATGTTTCGTCTTAAACGTGGTCTTCAATTCGTCTCCCTCGTGCATCTGAATATGATGGTAGCCACTTTTAAGATCAATCTTAGAAAATAGTTGAGCTCTATTAAGCTTGTCTAACATATCGTCCAAACGTGGGATAGGATGTCAGTACTTGATAGTGATTTTGTTAATAGCTCAGCAATCAACGCACATGCGCAATGATTCGTCTTTCTTGGGAACCAAAAGAATAGGAACGACACAAAGACTTAAACTTTCACGCACATAGCCTTTTTCTAGCAACTCAGACACTTGCCTTTTAAGTTTTTTAGTCTCTTCAGGATTACTTCGGTAGGTAGGTCTATTCGAAATAGTAGCTCCAGGGATGAATTCAATTTGATGTTCAATCCCACGTATTGGTGGCAAACCATTCTGGATTTCTTCTGAAAAAACATCGCTAAATTCCTGTAGCAAAGATAAATTAAATAAGGCATATTTTCATTAAACTTGTTAGTTCCCATTAAACTCTCTTTGTACATAAGTACAAACATGGGTTGTTTTAACAGGAAGGATTTTCAAATTTCCCTTTCTTTTACAAAGAAATTTCTCTTCTCATTTTCACCATCTCTTTTTCTCTCTATTTCTTTTTGTAACTCATTTTATTTTTTCTCACTTATTTTCAAGTCTTTCTTTACTCTCTTTTTTTCTAAACTCTTTTCTTTTTCTTTTTCGTTTTTCTTTTCTTGTTCATTCACTCTCACACTTTCAACAGAAACTTTCAACTTGAGTTGATCCTCATAAACTTGTTTCGGAGTGAAAGGAGCTAAAGTCATAGTTTTTCCCAAATGATAGAAAGTGTATTGGTTGGTGTATCCATCGTGGATAACTCTCCGGTCAAATTTCCATGGCCGTTCAAGTAGTAGATGTCCAGAATGCATAGGCACCACATCGTATAAGACCTCATCTTGATACTTGCCAATCGAAAAGGTAACAAGCACTTGTTTAGTCACCTTGATTTCATCACCATCATTAAGCCACTACAACTTGTAGGGGTGCGGGTGCTTGGTAGTGGTTAAACCAAGCTTTTCCACCATCATGGTGCTGGCCACGTTGGTGCAACTCCCACTATCAATAATGACACTACAGACTTTTCCTTTTACATGCAACGAGTATGAAAGATATTCTCCCCTTTCTACTCATTCTCCACACTTTGAAGGTTGAGGCTTCGCTTGATTACTAACACCTCGCCGTCAACAACATATTCTAAGTCCTCCTCTTTATCGGATGGTTTATTGGACTTTTCCTCTTGTTCAACCTCGGATTCAATTTCTCTATCTTCTCAGATGAACACAGCACTTTGGTTAGGGCATTGACTTGCTATGTGTCCCCTTCCAAGACATCTAAAGCATTTGATGTCTCGGGATCGACTAGGAGCAGCCTCCTTCCCTTTATTCGTTTCACCACTTGGCTTATTAAGCTTCGTGGCTCCACTAGCCTTCTTTTCACTTTTGCTAACATCTTGTCCCCACTTTGATATTGAAGAAGTGTTGAGAAAGGCTCAATTAACACCTTTTCTTTTCAATTGTTTCTCTATTTTAATTGCCATGTAGACCATGTCGATGGCTTCAAAATAATGTTCTAGTTCCACAATGTTGGCACTGTCTCATTTGAGACTAGTAAGAAACCGTGCCATGGTAGCCTCGCGATCTTCCTCCACATCAGTGCGAATCATGGTTACCTTCATATCTTTATAGTAATCTTTGACACTACAGTTTCCTTAGGTTAGGCTTTGAAGCTTTTAATACAATTCTCAATGATAATAAACTAGAATGAAGCGCTTGCACATGATAGCCTTCATCTTTGCCCAAGTGGACACCGGGCACTCACCGTTTCATCGTCGGCTCAGAGTGAGCTGGTCCCACCAAATGATAGCGTAATCGGATAATTCAATCATGGTAAGCTTAACTTTTTTGCTTTTAGAATAATTGTGGCAGTCGATTACCAACTCAATCTTTTTCTCCCATTCCAAGTAAGCTTCAGGATTGATTCAACCTTGAAAAGGTGGAATTGCCATTTTGATTTCTTGAAATCATCCACTACATGTTCTCGTTCCCTTGGCCCTTGATTTCTTTGACCTCTTCACCTTTCACTTCAGTTGGAGGCTTGGTCGCTCTCCACATTGCTAACTTCATAAAGATTATTGTCATGTTGCCATGATCAGACTCTTTCTCTCAGATTCAGAGAAGTGTTTTCTCGTTGAGTTCTATCTTCGAGTTAGTCTATAAGTTCTTGGATTGGCTCCAATTGCTGTTGTAGCAATCGGGTCATCTCTCGAAGCATGGCTTGGTATTGTAAGTCTGGTACACCTCCACCAACTATATTTCTTACAGGAAGCATGCCACCACCTTCAACAGCGTTGGTTGCTCTTCCACTGGCAATGTTTCATTCGGGACTTCTTGACATTTTGGTTTTAAGACCTCTCAACAAATCCTCACCAATCTCTCGGAAATAAATAAAACTAAGCACTCCACTAGTGTTTTCACTCGAATATTGGCTTTTACCTCTTGATGAACTCTCCAATATTGCCTTTTACCGCTCAAGTTTGCTTCTTGGAGTTCTTAGTGATTACCTTAGACCTATTAGCAAAGCCTTGTAGGCTAGCTTCAAAGGGGCAAAAGAAAAACAAAAGGTATGATGTTGGGTTAAAAGGTAGGCTTGAAAGAAAAACAAATTCAAGGAGTGTGGTTGGAAAACGTTTTAAGGAAATATGAATTCACAATAATAAAAAATTAACACTTTTGCAAGCTAGCTTTACTTTTTGTTTTAACTTACACAAAACAAAAACTCCCCTTTTACAATTTACAATTTTGTATGCACAACACTTTTCTTATACACAATTTTTTTTATATTTTCTTTTTCTCGGGCCTACAAAAACAAAAATACGTACTTAATTTTACTAGCTCTGACACCAAAAGATACAAACTAGTATTTGTTATTGAAATTGAGTCATTTGTTGCTAGATCGTTAAATTAAGTAATAAAAGTTTTTCGTTTCTCAAAAGATGTTTACGAAGGGTTGATAGTTGAAAACAAAGTAAATAATCGAAAGATAAGTTGATGGAAAATGGATTGGGAGCTTAATAGCAGAAGAAAGAACCTCTATTAAGGAACAGAGACTCGTATCTTATAGGGCTATTAAGGGGATCAATGGATAGTGGGATAGGACCGTGACCCTCTATCTAGGAAGATAGGAACCAGTTGGTATGAAGGGGTGAACGCCACACTCAAAGAGTGATAAGTTTAGTAAGGAAACAAGATTGATGCCACTAGCAAGCTAGATAAGTCAATTTGAATCACCAAGAACAATAAGAGTTGAACAACTCACAAGTATGCCAAAATGCATTCAAGGTTCAAAAGTCCTCCCAATCGGTTACAAATGAACTATTTATAGGCTGCTAAAAGGTCCAGCCAAATAGACATAAGGATAATTACAATTTAAATGAAGCTAGTTGACTTAGTTTAGCTGAACAATCTAATAAATGACTTCAATGATCTGCTTGGCCATTGTCATCCCCAAATAGTCTTAAGAGCTTTGTCAATTGGTGTTCCCGAACAACCAATGGTAGTAGAATTAGTAACTAAGCTGAAGGAAACATTTAACTTAATCAGTCAAGTGTTTAAAGCTAAAGTTAAAGCTTTCTTGTTGCACTGAATGCATGAACAGCAAATGAATGAAGGTTGTGGCACCCGAACGATCATTGGTGTGAACACTTGGAATTGAATGGTTCTTGAGTGTGAACGCCAAGTTTTGAAAGGTTGACTGATAAGCTAAAAGCTAAGTTCAATGATTGTTCATCCCCTTGACGAATAGACACCTAGGAGAGTGTATTCATTAACTTTAAACTGCATGCACAATCAGGTGAAATGTCCCTCTTAAATAAGCTTCAATCAATCTAGAATGGTCCATGAATGTCCAGCCGCCTATTGAGTAACCTGCAAGAAAAATTAAAACTCAGTTTAAAGCATCAATAAGACAAACTAAAAACATAGCTTAAATGTTTAATAAGCTAAGACACAATTAAGACTGTCCGAAATAGAACATATTTAGTAGCTCTGATTCAAAACATGTATTGATGTTATCCAAATTAGAACATACTTAATAGGCATAAATCAAAGTAAAAATAAGAGGACAATATTAATGATGTGCAATCTAAAACAATCGGACATGTAATAAAGCTGTAGAGAATTAAACATAATTAATAAGACCAAAATAACTAAGAATGTTTAAGTCTTATTCAGTAGCTAATCCAAGTACATTGCAAGGGGCATGTGAGCCATCCCAAACACAATTGATGAGCCTGGATGAAGCTTCCTTCCAAACTTGTTCAATTAAGGCCAAAATTTCCTTTTTAAACTTCTTAGCTAGGGCTCGAATGATCAGACCACTTGGTAGCTCGATTGGATCACAAACAGGTTGTGTTAAGCCTTTGGACGAGTTCGTCTCAATTATGTGGAAATATGTATTTGATATGTTGCATGTGTGGCTTGACACCAAGATGATAATATGCCTCTATTGTGAAAGAAAGCATGAGATGAATGGTATGCCTCTATTCTGTTAAGATGTACATGCTTGGTGAATATGCAGTTCTAGAGCTTGAGTATGTCACTCATGTAACACCTCTATTTAAGTAAATTCACATTGTCATGTGTCTGCCACGAGTCTCTGCATGAAGAGTAATGCATGAGTAAACAAAGTGCCTCATATGATATAAAAGAGTAAATACATCTACATGTTGAAGTCTGTGTAAAGAGTCAATCATACATAAGTCTGTATATCGAGTCTGCTTGCGTGTGTAGGTTTGCTAGATATGTGAAAGGCCATGGCCATGGCAAGTGAAGACCATATCGTGTAAGACCTAGTCTGGGACAATGGCATCATATGCAATATGTGAAGTCCATATAGAGTAAGGCCTAGCCATATTGCTATGGTATCATATGGAAAACGAATACCATGTTTGAATATGTCACGTGGTTATCTACAATGGGTGGTTGGGTGAGTATCAGGCGATGAAGGTCAAACCTCATAACAATAGGTGTAAGTGTAATGCATAGGTTTGTGCAAGTTATCATCTCCACAGGGATTGTATTTGTGCTAAGTCACTTAATTTGTAAAATTATATTAACAATT
>CM025252.1:15862378-15888817 GCA_013677275.1 Gossypium schwendimanii
AGTATACGCATTTAAAGAAATGAATACATCATTTATTTTTATATTAGATAAATATAATTATATGTATATGTAATATGTAAACATAAAATTGTATTGTATCGATAGATGTTAGTTGTTTATGAAAATTGAATCAAATCGAACTGTCATGTATAATATTGCACATTTAACTGAACTTCATGTGTAGTTTTGGGATTTATCCCTTAGAAATATTATAATAGTTCTATACTGTATTTTAAACTATATTTTGACCTTTTTTTGAAAAATGGGTAAATTAATTTTTTTTTTATAGTCGATGAATAAGTAAAATAGTTTCTCTATTAAACTTGTGCTTCAATTTGGCACTTACCATTTTGTTTGAAACAAATTGGCACTTAACCTTTCTAATGATTTGACACTATTTCTTTATATCTCAACAAAAATTTTAAAAAGGGCTGTTGTTTCTAAGTGAAATTCATTTTTTATAATAGGATTTACTTTTATCAAATATATTTAGATGGATACTTTAGCAAGAACCACCATATATTCTTATGTATCATCTTCTGGCTCGAGTTCACTATTTGAAGAGCTATGTTATGGGGTTTTATTTTTTAGGATTTTCATTTGTTTCTTCATCTTATGTTGTTCAGTTTTAAGCTGAGAGTGCTATAACTTCATTTTTTTTTATTTCTATTGTAATTCAGAATTTTTTTATTTGTTTAGGTTTCATTTTTTTCATATTTATTAAATATTATATCTTGTGTGTTATACATTTGTAACTGGCTAGGAATAAATTCTTTTATTTTTCTGGTTTGTCTTTTAATAAATATTGTAGATTTAAAAGATATTGTGTTTTGAGTTTCAGGTCTTGAATTTTATCAATAACTTTAATCATAAATTTTTAGTCTTTGGTTAAGATATTTATTGTAGGTACATCTTCAGCAGAGGGTTGGTTGTTGTATGTAATTAATCTATTTATAATCCATTTGATTTTGTAAATGTGTCATTTTCAAAAGAACGATTTCTAGAAGTATCTAATTAATCTTTTGTTATATTTCATCTAGATTTAGATTATTAATCTTTCTTTTAATCTTATAATATTTTGAGATATATCTTAGTTTTCCACATCCATAACAATTTATTGTCTTATTAACTTTGTTTTCTAGGCTTTGTTGCTTCTTTTTCTTTTCTTTCTAAATCTTCTATATTTTGGTTTCATATGATACTCTGAGGTATTTTTTTTTCTTTTTTTTTTTTTGGTTTTGTAGGGCAACATGTTTTCAAGGAAGATGGTTCACTTTAATGTCAAATTGGGGGACAAAAAGATCCTAATTCTTTTTAGTTAATTCTTTTTAGCATTAATAACTTTCTTTTTTAAATTGCTTTCTAATCTTAGATCCTAACAAATTTTTAATCCTTCCTTTTGGGTGAAACTAATTAGTTCACCATATGTAAGCTTTTGATAAGGACTTTTACCTTTGTAACTTTCTCTAATTTAATTCCTAACTTTTTCTCTTAATAGGATCGGAGTCTTGCTACGAAATTTTCTTTCTAAAATGGTTGTTGATTATCAAATATTTGCATAACTCTAGTCATAAAGACATCTTTATACCATTTGAGATGTGTTAACTTTTTGAATTTTAAATTTGACAGTAATTTAAAATTTATATATTTAAGAGGAGAGGAACCTCCTATAATAAAGTATTAAGAGTTGAGAAAATCAAGGTTGCAACTGCATCATGAATTTCTCTTACTTGTTCATCCAATATATCTTTCCCTTGATCATCCTTTTTTTTATATATAGATTTTAAAATTTCTTATTGTTGGGTTGTAGTGAGTGTATGATCCCCCCATCCATTTTAGTCACTAGTGAAATTGGCAACTAAAAGATTTGCTATAACATGATCAGTGATTAACTAATTTTGGTTTTGAGTTTTATAAACATTTGAAACCATTGATATTTTTCTAATAAATTGAGAATATTGTATTCAGACATTCCATCTATATTTCATTCATAGATCATGTTGTCATTATATTTGTTTTGGGAAATGAATTTTTCTTCTATATTAAGGTCAAGTGCAATGATTTTTGGATAATACAATCATTTTGGTTTTTTCCAAGTTATTTTGTTAATTTGTTTCTCATTTAACTAGTCAGAGTTAGATTGGGAGGATTGGTGTAATGTTTCGACAAAGTGTTGACCCTACATAGAGGTATATAGGGCAACTAATTTAGACTTGTAACTTTCTAAAGCTTCAAGTTGGGTTTCTATTAAAAAGTCATTTTAGAGTTTTTGGAAAGGTTTTTGTATTTTGTATTGTGTAAATATTGGTTCTTTAGGATTTTACTTAATATCTTGTTTTACCAATTCTTTCCTAATTGGATAGTTTCCTACTAGATTTTTTATATAATCTAATTATTTTCTTATTGTATGAAGGCTTAGTTTTGTATAATTATTTTGTTTTACTATCATTTTAATATCTTTTTTATGATATATTTTCTCCCACATTAAGAGATCTCATTCTTAAGAAGCTTGGTTTTATTCCAATATTTTTATGGAAGTATTGGACCTTTGTAAAGGGAGGATGTTGAGAATAAACTTTCCCTCTATTTGTTTTCCATTTAGTAATATTTTTTATTGTACTAATAGTTTTCAAATAATCCCCTCAAATCATTTAAAAAATTTTATATGAAATTTGTGGTATTAATAAATTTGTAATATTCTTGGAGAATATCTTTTTTCTCATTATTGTAATTTCTAAGATAATATCTTCTTCTTCTTTCTTTGTTTATTCATGTTGGAATAGAAGTGTTTTTACACCACTCTTTATTGATTTTAAAATCCTTTTTCTAATACAACAAATTTTGAATTTTTTTTTCTACTCTTACATTGTTAGTCATTGAAAAATATGTTGGTGACATACTAGGTGAATTTAAGGAACTCTTTTATTGTCTAGCTTTGATAGGTTAGGATATATTTGAGGAATTATCTATGACTTACAAATTAGTTGTAAATGTAGTAGGTAAGGAAGAGACAAAAACTCTGACTATCCTAAAATTTGTTTTTTGTGTTTCAAGATTTTTTTTTTCTATATTTAGCTATTAAAAGGCTACACTAGAGCTTCCTATTTCAAAAGAATGTCATGGGGTATTGGGAGAATTCTAGGAGACCTATTTAATGTTAATTACACAGTGTCATCCTAGTGTTGAGAAATCTAGCTTAATGAAGCATTTTTTATGGGAGTTAGTGCAACAAGATCTTTGGCGCCTTTTAATCTCCATTTGGCAGGGAGAAGGATGTTATGCCATTGTATTATTCTCAAAATTATGATATGGGATCTTGAGGTGTTTGCTTCAATTAAAAGGGTTGCCTCCCTTTTTGGGCTATAAATTCAAGCCTTATGCTAACTATTGTGTCACACCCCAAAAATTGGGTTAATAGAAATTGAGTGAGTGAATCGAGAGTGGTCACGCTCGATTTTTTTTAAGATGACATTTGCGCATTTGATAATAAATAGGTATCTAGTCTAGTGATTAAGTAGTAGTGGAGCTGTCTTTAAAGACTTGAGTTAAAATCCCTTCCCTTACATTATTGTTTATTTGGTGAAATTTTGCTTCAAACCTTAGTAAGTGTCACACCATGTTTTTAAATAAATGTTGTAGGAATGTTAATAAACAAGTGAATTGGCTTAGTGATTAAGAGTAATTAGTTTCCTTAAGGTTTTATGTTTAATTCCTCACACCCTCATTATTTTTATTTAAATTTTGGCTCATAAATCCTTGGTCAACACCCTCTATGTCACCCACTATTGTTGCCTTGTGGAGAAGATTTCTTTCGTTATTTAGTGAGTCAACCTTCTTCCCTTAGCCTTATTTTCACTCTACATGTCCCTCCTTGATCCACCTTTCAAGCCTTTCTCCCCTAAAGCTTCCATTTCCTCCCACTTGCCTTGCTTGAACCATCTACCCCACCATAGTAACCACTATTCTCATTTTTGTTTCATTTTGTTTTCTCCTCCTCTACTCTTGATCGATTCCTCCATTACTCTTCCTTTCTCCTCCTTTCTCTTCCATTTTCTTCTTCTTTGAACAACCATTTCTCCTCTTTTGCTCCACCGATCTTCCACTTTCCACCACTTATAGTTGACCGCACCACTATCTCACCACCACTACACCGTCGTCGTCGCACTACCACCACTGTTAGTCATCATTTTCTTTGTTTTCCATTTTCCCTTCAAATCTTTAGTCATAATGAGATTTATACTCCTTTTCTCCTATTTTCTTAATTTGTTAATAAATCCCAAACTAATCTTTTTATTTTTTATGATGATGATTTTTCATAATTTCTACTTCTTATTCAAGTCAAGAGCCTGGTGAATCGCAAATCCTTCTAATTTGATCAAATCAACGTAAGTATAGGATTATGTGGGCAAATAATCACTTCTTTCCCATTCTTTTATTTAAGGGTCAAATACTATAGTGATATTAGATATCATTTTTCTTCGATTTTAACATCTCATATACTATTCGTATGTTGAAGGACCAATTGCTATCAACTCGAACCACCCCTAACTTTGGAAGTGAATCACAACTTCGAATCTAATTGTAATAGCATAAGTGTGGGTTTAGAAATCTAGATTTAATCATTTCGTATTCAAGGAATAATTAAAATAATATTCTAGTGATGGATCATCATTTTATACTTAGATTTGTGATTGATTTAGTTAAATCCAAGTGTGGGTGTTCGAAGGAGTCTAGTGTTGGATTGGATCTACTAAGTCAGGTATGGGTTTAACTTAATACAAAAATTGTATGAATAATTGTTAATTAATATATATTAATGATTGATTCTCTTATAAGTACTCTGAAATGTGAATATTTGCAAATACACTATGGATTCAAAGGGGATGAAAATTCCGTTAAAATGGATGGTTTTCAAGTAAGTAATTCTAAATTGATTAATTTGTGATGATATGAATGTGTTTTTGAGATTTATTGATAAATGAGATATTATGTTTATATTCCAACACTCATGTTATGTGATTTAATGGCATTATATGATAAGCATGAAAAATAAATCATGCCACTGATTCTACTAATTAAAATATGATTCACATGTTAAACATGCCCATTGAAAATTTTCGTTTTTGTAAGCCATATCACAAGCATGGGGTTGAGACAATATTGAAAGAAGGAAGATTCTGGTAGTTTAATGATATGTACATTCTGGTGGTTTAATAACATTTTCTGGCAGTTTATCTACAATTCTGGTGGCTTGTCCACAAATATCTGTATTTGGTAGCTTGCATGCATTATCTAATGGCTTTTCCCTATTTTGGTGTGTTATTGGATAGACAAGTTTTGGGGAACTCTTTTATGGTGTGTAGCAGAGTTGGATAGGAACTTTTTGAAAACTCTGCATTGATTTCTGAAAAACTCTACATCTACATCATCATGCATATTGATATTTGTGAAATTGGATTGCTTACATATTTTCTACTATATTCTAAAACGTATGTTTTAATTACTATTTGTTACTTAAGTTAAGACTTTGTGGAATTAAATTGTATAAATTCTCTATAATATTTCGATTTGTATACCAAATTCCTATTTAATATTTGAGTTAAGTCTCACACTGGGCTTTATAGCTCACCCCCTTCAGTTTTCCGTCTTTTCAGATTTTCGCAAGGTCAAGATTCGATGACGGCATTTGAAGGAGTTTCTTGAAGTTTTTTTTAAATTAAAGTACTTCAAGTCTATTTTGGTATTTTGTTATTTTGGGACTGTAATAAGTTCGATTATGGACTGTGGCATGAGACATTACTTTGGGGATTTTTATTCTAATTTTTATGACTTGATTACATGACACTAGATTTTTAAAACTGTTCGAAATGGGTCTGTTTTTAAATAGAATCTGTCAATAATATATTTTCCATTGCAAATACCGAAAAATGAGTTTTTAATAAAATCCAAAATATTTTTGAATAAATAGTTGATTTTTTTACAAATTAAATATTATCTATTTCGATTACTAAAATTAACAGGCTTTTTTACGAAATTAAGATAAACATTCATTTTTACTTGTTTTGAATTGATAAGTCAATGATTTTAAAATATATTCAAATCACGGAAGTTTGTTTTAGACCATTTTTCGTGGACAAAATGATTTTGGAAATATGATTGAAAATAAAGATAAATGTTTGATTTTCATAAATTTTGAACGAATTAGTAAATGATTTTAAAAAGTACGTTTGAAAATTTCGAAAGTTTACTTCGGCCATTTCGGTGGCCAATGTAGCTTTTCGAATTCGGCTATAATGTTTGATTCGGGTTTGGGAGGTTGCATACTGAGTACATGGATTTGAAATAGAGTCGATAAACTAATTTTAACATCTCCATTCTAGGGTGCATTTTGTATTTATGAGAATGAACTTAGAAGGTTAAGGATTTTAAAATATTTTTATTGGTTAATGAAACCATAAAATTTGGGAAATAATTGAAATGCATTAGGTTAGTACATAGGCTTGTATTTTTTGGGCCTAGTAGGGAGTCATTAAACATTATGTGTCTTTTTTCTCTTAAGAAAATCAAGATTGAGGTGTTTTTGGTTACTTCGACACTTTAATATTAAGAGGTTTGACACCTACTTGAACTAACCCAACATGGGTATATTTGCAATTTTGCTTTTTAAGTTTGTTTATGATGGCCATTTAAGTAATTGGATGGTCTCATATTCATTTTCAATAGGTAAATTATTTTGTTTTTATAATATTCTCATAAAGGAATTTAAACTATGGAGTGTTGATATTTTATATATTTGGTTTGTAGAGACCCTTGGATGGGTTCAATAATCATACCTTCAAAGGGCATTCTTATAATGTTCCCTTTGCTTATTAATAATGTCATTGGAAGTTTGGTTGGATTACTTATTGATCTAATACCCTTAGTGAAGTGATATCGTCTACGTACCTTATGTACTTGTAATTTTTTGAACTAACTGGTTTAATAAATTCCATTACTATCATTAATATCTATTGTATAATGTCCTCAATGATTTTTGCACACAAAGTAAAATGGAAGCAAATATTAGCTCATTGATTAGCTAACGTTTAACTAATACTAAGTGCATTATGTGGTCGGGTCATAATGCGAAAAGACAACTTATTTTAGTAGATAAACAAGTTCATAGTCTAATCGAAATTAAGCAAGTTAATTAAAAGACTATTATGTCGTCTATCAATTCCAATTGGATGGATACCTTGTCTTGGATATTGGAGCAAATGACTCTAGAAGATAGAAACATAGATGTGATTGACTGAACTGATAGTACATTCTACAAGACATAACTAGAATAAATCCTAGATCCGTTTATGGATTTATTTACTTGTGACGTTCATAGTGTGATTTACCTTAATCCTAAGTAAGTGATGAACTACATGTGCGTGACTTGTATACTTTGAAATATTAAAAGCCCAAGTTCAATTGGTAATAGAGTCAAAAGTTGGTATGTTGGGTATATGACTTTTGCACGACATAGCTTCACTCATAATAGTGGAATTCATAGCCTAATAAAGGATAAATGATATCCTCTCATCGACATTACGTGATAGATGGAATAGTAATGTGGCCACATATCATTTTTCATAAGACGGATAATTTAATTACTATATGATAGCAATTGACTTTTTCATGAAGGAAGATGTGATGGATACCATAAGATAAAATATGATCATATTGGGAGAAAAAAAAATTATCCTAAAGAGATTAAGGATGTTCTATGAAGGTAACACACATATGACAAGGTAATTGGACAAGCTCTTGATATAGTAGCTTTCATAATGGTATATAATGAGGAGCATCACCACACTTGAGTTCAGGATTGTCACTGGATGCTGAATTAACAAAACGAACCGAAAAGTACCTAACCTAAGCACGGCAAAATAAACTTGTACGCTGAGTATCGACATTTTAAGTATAATATAAAACATTAAAAAACATAATTATGGAATGAAAAAAACATGCAAAAATTATCAAGTTCAATATGCTATTTCACATCTCACATATTCAAACCATCTCATTTCTCTCTTTTTATAAATCTATCACATTTTGTAAATAAAAAAAAATCATATAATGCATATAAAACACTTTCATAACAACATCCAATTTCATGTTCTCATGGAACATAACAAGTAATGTTCCCAATTCAATTCTCAATTTACATCTCATTTTCCATTTCATATTTTTATTGTCATATCAAATACATATAAATCATTTTATTATTTATATCCCTATTAACAAGACTCGAACTCAAATGGATACACAAATCTAACCAACATACCAGTTTGGCATTCAGTGCTTCATCGGATAAATTTGAAGCAAATAGTTGCGCCTAATGCTAAAATAAGTTGACACTTAGTGTCTCATCGGTTAAATCGAAGTAAGTCAGTACCCAATGCCTCATCGACTCAAAGTCGAAGCATCCTTGAACTCTTCCTATCCTATGATATGCTAATAATATCCGACTCTAGCCGAACATTTTATAGGATATTCGTTACTTATTTCATACTTCATCCATGTATAAATTTACATCAACTATATCATAAATTCATTTATTAAAATCATATAACAACAAATATCACAATAAGCATTCAATTTCATAATTATACAATTATTTGTATCTTCTACATAGGTTTCAATTTAGTCCTCAAGAACATCAACCATTATCATCAATTGACTCACCTTAAATACTCACCATGTGCATACAATTCAAAATGTAGAAATTTACTAAGAGTTTGGATTATAGAAACACAAATCGTAGACTCCGAGCTATTCGCCGATGACCTTATCTTTTTCCTTCTTTTTCAAGGAATCCGGCTCGACGTTAGCTACGGAATAAAACAAACAACGCATTTCATCAATACGCAAACAATTTCACAATCAATTGCTAATTTATGCAACTTTTACATTTTATTCAATTTAGTTCCTAAAACAAGGACTAACATAACTTCCACATTTAGCCTCAAATTTTTATACTAAATTAACTCTAGGTCAAATTTAACTCCCTATTTTCATATCTACCCTAAAATTTTGAAATTTCCACAATTTGGTCTCTATTGCACAAAATCAACCATTGACTTTACAATTTAGTCTTTTTCACTTCTAACCTCAAAATCTATCAAATTGGTCTAAAAAATTTTAACTATTCAACTAAAGTAACATCCTCAAATTTTAACAATAACAAAAAAAAAGTTACAACATTGGTCAACTAGCTCGAGATGCCGAGATTCCAAAAAATAAAAGTTACAAGAAAAGGATTAAATTGCACTAATCAACTCAAGTTTGGAAATTAAAAGTCCTTGGAGTTTCGTCTTCTCCCCAAACCCTTTATTTCGAAAATGAAAAATGAACAGGGAAATGTTTTGTTTTTATAACATATAATAATATTAATTATAACATATAAAACTTATATTTAAAAATAATTTATCACTTAGGCGTCCACTACAAAGAACAAAGGTTTAATTGCTCTTTAAGACTCTTAGCTATATATTACCTTATAATTTAATAATAAATCACACTTTTATCACTTACGCAATTTAGTTCCTGTACGCTAAATAAATCCTAATTCGATACAATTACCGACCAAAATTTAATTCACTTCTAACATAACTATGTAAATATTTAATAAAAATATTTATGAGTTCGATATAAGGAATTAGGGTTCCAAAATCACGCTTTCTGACACCACTAACTTTCGAGTTGTTACAATATCAATTTATTCGATTTTATTTTTGTTTGTTTATGTTTATTGCATTCAATTTATTTCTTATATTTATTTTTATTTGAATTTTAGTTATTTATTTTATATTTAGCTTAATTCTCCCTTCTTTATTTTCACAAGATTCACATACATTCTTGGTCATAAGAAATAATTAAAATTAATTAGTCAATCTCTATGGGATTGGCCTTACTCATTTTAATACAAATTTAATTTGATTTCAGTTAGGTGTAGGAATTTATTTACGGTGGATTCAACATCCATCACACGCCATGTGTAACTGCCTTATTATTTCGTCAATCACGTTAGTTTTTAACAATAGAAATGGATGAAAATTTTAACTGAAAAAACCAATTTGCTATTTGATTTAAATTAGAGGGATTAGTTATCTCATTTTTTGAGAAAAAGAGACAAAATGCAATCAGAATCCTAATATAGGGGCCTCTATGAAACTTTTATTGGAAACATCTATTGTTTTCTTATTTCCTACAAAGGATTCTACTATCAATATTTCTAGATTATCATAATTGTATATAGGAATACTCTATCCTTACACATATAATTCATGACCACCTGTACTATATATCAATTGGAGAATGCTTTTCAAAATTTAGAATCACATGTTCTTATAAAGAGTATGTGTGAAAGGGAGAATTGAGAAGTACCTAATATATATAATTTTTATTTATTTTTTATTTTTTTTAATCAGGAAAAAATTAATAAAATGTGTAAATGTTGATAGTTAGGTTTTTCGAAGTTTTCAGATCATGACCAATTTAACGAAATATATAAATATTAACTAAAATTTGTTATTATGCCAATAAGAAAACCATGCAAGCATCTGTTAATGATTTAACGAATAAACTTGTTTCTTAATGATTTAATGAAGGAGTGATTAAAAATTTTAGTGTGGCCGTTGGTGATGAAATTGAAATTTTTTGAAGTTAAATAACCAAAATGGAAATATCTTAATAGTTGAGTGACCTACTGTGCAGTTTACCATTTTTATTATTAAACAGTAATTTAGACTGACTATGTGTTAAAAAGTTAATTGTTAAGCCCAAAATTGGCCCACACATTAGGAAGAAAAAAATTGCGAACCCAATCTGTGGACGGTTAGACCCATAACGGAATCCAAACTCCCACAGCAGACAATGGCTCTTCTCGGCGACGACGGACGCGGCTACGACCTAGCTCGGCTGCTAGAATCATGCGGTGTCTGGAGAGAATGGCTCGGAGATTCCACCTACGCCTCTTTCGTCCATTTCCTCTCATCTCCTTTGGCTTGGGAATCCTTCATGCGCGTTGACGACTCTAAGTCTAGGGCTCAGATCCATCTCCAGCTCAGATGTCGTGCCCTCTTGTTTGACAAAGCCACTGTCGCTCTCTTCCTCAGATACCACCCTACCACCGCCGCCAATAATTCTTCTTCATTCGCCGTTTCAAAGCTTAATCCTAATTGTAAGATTTATTTTTTCTTTTCACAATAGCTGGCAATTTTTAGTTATTTGAAAAGATAATGCACTTATTTTTTAGCTTTGGTTAGATTTACAGTTGCACGGTGATGACGTCTACTTTACTTTCGAGGCTCCGTCTCAGGATGGTGGTGCTGCATCTAATACGGCACCGTCGAAGGTTTTACTTTCTCTCTTTACTTCACTGTTTAGTTTTAAATTTTCCGGCTGAAGTGCTTATATTAGTGAATAATGAAAACAAAATTATTCTGCATTTGATACAACTGAGTAAATGGTGAAAATTAATTATCACTTCGAATATGGTTATTTATGTGTAAAAGTAAAATCGTGCAATTCATATGTTTAAAAACAAAAAATTCACCTTTGAGAATTTTGATTGATTTTTACATCCAAATGTTGTTGCCTTTTCTCTCTTATGTTTAATTCAAAGTTTCTAATATTTCCTGTTTTCTGGGAACCAGTCTAAACCATCTTTTAGTGCTGGATCGAGGTATGGTGAATCGGAATTTGATAGCTTATCCCAGAGATATAGGAACGAAGAGTTGCCAGAAAATTGGTATTATCAATTTATTGAGAAGTACAGACTTACAAAACCTTATAAGCTGTCTTTTGGGGACCGGGAGTCTGAAAAACGTACACCAGAGGAGATGAGTACGTACCTTAGAATGCTTGAGAAGCATAAGAGAAGACGTGTAGCATTTCAGGAAGATCAGTACATGGGATATGGAAATACTGGTCTAGAATCAAGTTCTGGCTTAGATGGCAATAATTCAGCTGATGATGACACCCCTTTTTTCCCTGAAACAATGTTTATGATGAACTGTGTACCTGATAGTCCGCTTCCACCAACAACCAGAGTGCGGGATAAGAAGGCAATAGAATTCTACGGTGTGCTTGATACTCTACCGCAGGTTTCAACCCGAAGCCCTGTTATGATCGAGAGGCTTGGGATAAGGCCTGAGTACCTTAATATGGAACAGGGTGCAAACATAAATCGTGGGAAGAATCCCAAGAAGCATCTTAGTCAGGAACAAGCGTCACAGATTGCTCGAAAGGTTATAGCACGGTTACTAACTGGTGTTGGGTTTGAAGGTGCCACAGAAGCTCCAGTGGAAGTCTTCTCTCAGTTTCTTAGCTGTCATATGTCTAAACTTGGTCGTAATCTAAAAATTCTTACTGATAATTACAGAAAACAATGTACAGCAATTGAACTAATCAGGATGTTCCTTCAAACATCTGGATATAGGTAAACTTGAAATCCAATTTGCTTTACTTTATGGCATTGATTCTAGTGCACTGTCATGTTATGAACTTTCTAAAAACAATTATTTGGGTGCTCAAGTAGGATGTTAATCGGTTAATATTATAAAAGAGAATGTTTGTTGCATGGATGCACTGTCATGGAATATATATTTTTGGCACATTTTGGAGCAGGAAAAACTTTTGAACACGGTTCCGTTCTAATTATAAATTTGAACCTGTTTTTAGAATAGCTTATGAATAAATTTATGACTTGAAAAAAACTTACGTCAACATCTGTCATCATGATTCGTTGTAATTTCAGTATTAAGATGCTACAATTGTAATGCCTAATTTAGACAGTTTCTGACAAAAGCATGTTCATCTTGGATAAAATCTAAATGGCTGGTCTGAAACTTGTCCTTCCCTTTGAATTAGGTTGTTCTATGTATGCATGTATGACTACGAAGTTCTATCCCTTTTAATATAAAGTTTCTCTCTTTAATGCATTATCTAACACGTTTTTTTAATTGCAGCAACTTTGGGGCTCTAGCTGAACTTGTCAAGGATAGTACCAGGAACTTAGTGCAACAAACTCAGCAACAAATGCATGCAATCCAGTCTCAATTGCAGCCACAGCACCAAAATGCTCTTCGAATGGCCCAGCAAGTATGTATAGTTTTTGTCTCCTGTGAACAGCTTGCATGAACATGTCTTACCTAAAGGCAGCCTCAAAACAAGCCTTCTATACACGTTTATTGTTTGTCATTCCACTCAGATTTATCTTTAGCAAGCTGGATTTTTATGGTTACAACTTTCTCTGGGGCTCTTTATGGTTCTGGGGATTTGTCTGCTTTTTACTCTTGATATAGTCTTTGGCAGCATTACATGATATGTTTACTTTGAATGTTCAGCGTTTTGGTTTGTAAGGTTTATGGATGAAAATTTAGAAGGGATGTTCCTCGATTTGGCTTATCTCCTTTATTGGACTCTTTACTTTTTAATGTAGTCTTTTGCATGTTGTGATCTTCCTAACAACATTTGTTTGATAATTTGCTGGTGAAGCTTCAAATGACGAGACAGATGCATCCACAGATGCAGCAGATGGTTCATCCTCAAAACTTAACATTTCAGCAGCAGCAGCAGTTTGATAGAATGATGAGACGCCATCCATCCACTGCTCGTCCTGTTATGGATATGGTGGATAAAGACCGACCTTTAGTGCAAGTTAAGCTTGAAACCCCATCGGAGCTGCCCATGGATAATAATGCGTTTAATCCTATGAATACCAGACATCAGCAAATGCAGTTCCGTCAGCAGCAATTTGCTGCAATGTCAAATCTGCATTCTCAGCCAAATAATCAGTTCAGGCAGTTGATGTCTCCACAAATTCCTCAAACACCGTAAGGGAGAAAAAAACACGGATGGAGAATTTAATTTTTATTTAAAAATATTTCAACTCAATAATATGCTAAATTGTAACATCTTCCTTGTATACATGCAGGAATATGGGCATTGTTAGAGCTCCTCCGGTGAAGGTCGAAGGTTTTTCGGAATTGATGGGGGGGGATAGCAGTTTGAAGCATGAAGTGGAGGAAAATAAGCTGACCTCGCCCAGCAGCACCACCAAGTAAGTACATTTCCGAGTACATGTATCAGCTTATTTCGACAGTACGAGTTTCACTAATATGTTTTGCATATTTTTTTGTTAGAAAGATAAGATTTTAGTTTTTACTTTGTTCAAAGAATTGTATTTATGATCGTAGAGGTCTGAATTAATGACTGACATGAAAAATGTATTTCAATTTGGGTTTTTTCTTTAATGTGATGGTAAAATATTATTAAATTAAAAGCAGTTGAAAGAAATCAACCAGTTAAAAGTTAAAAATGGCACGTTAGTAAATGGCTATTATAAAGAAAAGACAGCAAGCTATATGTGGATAGAGAGTTGCTCAGTATTCCGAAATTGTTGCAAGTTTCCAACTCTTTTTTTTTTTTCCCTCTTGGAATTAGATATGCTTAGTTGGGGTTAGGTTTGGACAAAGTGATTTTTATTTGGGGTTAGGCTTGAATTAATTTTTTTTATTTGAACTTAATTATACAAAAATTATGAAAACATTTTATTATTTGAGCAGTAAATGGGGTTATTTGGGTCTAAGCTAGGTATGCTGTCGAGGTCACTGTGCTATATATATTCTGAGAAAAGGAGTGCATCCAACGCCACAATTTTCACTAGGCCATGCTCTCTCTTGCATTAACGTTCCAATTTACCAGTCAATAATGCAAAAAGATAAATATAATTAAAACATCATACATATACTGTGTCACGGAAATTCTTCCCTTTTTTTTTTTTCCTACTAAGGTAGAAAATGAGATTATATGGTTTGAAATTTGAACTCGTGATATATGAATTTCACCGCTCGAGATAATATTTTTAAAAAGATTAAGTTGTGCTTTAAAAGGCTATTGTTTTTTATTTTTGTTTTCGAACAAAAGAGGCAAATGTTAACACGAATGAATGGATTGTGACACTGACAATTAAGCTTGGAGAAGTTATTAATTTGTGAGCAAAATCCAAGGAGCTTTTATCACGATACAATTGTACATAAAAGCATTTGAGAAAACCATAAAAAGTAGTAGAAATTTTTATTGTAATATAGAAGTACGTTTGAAAATAAGAAATAAAAAGCATGGTTTGAAACTAATTAATATTTATACATAAAATATGTACGATATTAAGATGAAAAAGTTTAGATTAAAATGAAATTTAAATAAATAAATATATCAAATTAAGAATATTAAATGAATATAATTATTTGTCATGGTGTTGTCATTAATTTTGAGTTGGTGTTGGAATTAACTTGTAACACCAACTTATTAAAAAAAAAGTTTAATATATGTAATTGATGAAGGTACTAAATTGTGCATATTAAAATAAAAGCTTATAAAAAATAACAAAATGAAATTTTACTTCCAATTGATGTCAGTTCAAATATCATTATATGTAAAAATAATTTATTTTAATTATAGAAGGATATTTTTGTAATTTTTTATATAAATAATAGTATGTTAGGAGTGTAAATAACACATTAGTGCTCCTAAGCTATTCAAGTTTGACTTGAAAAAAAATTTGAACTTGATTTAGTAATTATCGAGCCGAGCTTGAGCTCGAGCTATTGATTGAGCCAAATTCAAGCTTAGTAATACTTGACTCGAACAGCTCACAAGTCTTATCAAGCTTTTCATATTTTTATATTATGAAATTATATTATTACCCCTATATATATTATTAACCCTAAGCTTAATTATTGAATCAAGTTCAAGCTTGAGTATAAAAATTGGTAAACAAGCTTAATCAAGCTTGAGCTTGAGTATAAAAATTGGTAAATGAGTCGAGCTCGAGCTTAAAAATAAATATTTGACTGAGCTCTAAATTTTGAGTCGAACTCGAGCTCGAGCTTGGCAGTATTCGAGCTCAGCTCTATTCGATTACACCCTTAATCTATATCATTTATGAAGCCTTTTATTGAGTTAATGTTATCTATCAACTGAGTCCCAACTCAATTAAGGAAATTACATTAATATTCCTTCATATTTGAAATAATTTATATTATTTGGATAATTTAAAATTTTTTTTTGATAAAAACTAATAAAAATATGTATAGAGTGAGGTCCACAAGAAAACAGGTTCATAGGCATGGTTATTATGGGTTATACTGTTAAACCCTCTATTCTGCGCAAAGCCTGAATAGCAATTCGTTGGCCTCCCCTCTGAATTGCAATTCAGCAATAGAAGGAATAGACAACAAAAATTATGCTTCCTTAATTGCCCTCATCACCCTCGTTCAAAATCATGCTTCCTCTCCATCGTTTTTTGACCTCAAAATACAAAATCAAGAAACCCTTCTTAAACCCTCGTTAAAAAAAAAATGGAAGAAGCCTAATCCACCCAAATCCATTAGTTTCAGTCTTAGTTTAGAACCAAATACAGAGCTCTTTCTGTCTAAGCCTCGCGTTTCATTTGGCCTTCTTTGATTCTTTGATTTGTGGGTTTTCTTTTTATTCCCTTGCTTTGGTTTGATTTTTATACTTATTTATTATTTTACAAGTGTTAGTGTGTGTCTATCTATGGATTTCGTTAAAATTTTGTTTGGACATTGCCTTATTATTGTCATGATCCAATTCTGGGTTCTTTTTCTTCTTTGTCGGTTGCCAGTGTTTGAGGTCGACTCTTTTGCATAATTAAATTTCAAATTGCAAGGAAAGTGATATAAGGTAACCCCATAATCTTTTATTTTATTTTATTTTATTTTATTTTATTTTATTTTTTACAGTTCCTATTGTTTGTTAAAAAAAAAATTTTTGAGCCAAAAACATATAGATTTGATAACTTGAGAGTTCAGTGCAATATTTCAAAGCATATTTGCTTTTGGTTTGAACTCCTCCAGAAAAGTTGTTGTGCTTTGTCTTTTGTTTAGTGACTTGGCAAGGCCCTTGAAATTGGGCACTTTTTTATCTATATATATTTTTTCATATATTTACCACTATTATATAGTGATCATCTGCATTTCTAGTTCCATTTACAGAACTACTTATTTGCATTTCTTGTCTATTAATCAAGTTTCTATGTGCAAATTCGTTTTGTTTGGACATTGCCTTATAGCTGCATGTTCAGCTTCTTCTGTTTGGTTTAAGGCAGCAATTTTCGCTTCTAAGGATGCATCACAGTCCTGACGAACCTTCCTCAATTCTTGTTTAGCTGCATCAAGCTCAGTAATTACAGTCACGTATTGTTCCCTTGCAGTTTCCAAGTCCTAGCTCCTAGCTCCATCAGGTCCTGGAAGAATGCCAGAATTCGCTTCTTCAATCTGCTTAGCCTTTTCCTTGCATCTTCTGTAGCCTTGATTGCTCAATCCTTCGACTCGTTAACAGTTTTGAGTTTGTGTGAGACTTCCTCGGCGGTTTTTTAGCCCTTTCTAGCTATACAAGTGCTTGAGCCTTAGTTGTGCATTTGCTACCTGCTCCTTTAACTTGTTCAACTTCATTTGAGTAAGGTGAAGGTTGTAGTTTGTAATTGCACTGCTTTATAGTTATGATTGGTGATGCATCTTGGGACTTCTAGTGTTGTAACCTTTCTTTTCCTAATAAAATTTATGGTGAAAGACCATCTCTTTTTCTGCTCATTGTGTTGAAATGTTGTAATCAATGGTGGTGGTAATCACAAAACTATAGTTTACTCTTAATTTAGTTTTTATTTTTCCATTGATCCATGAGTAAATGGATTGCAGTTTTACAGTTCAAGATTGATCCCATTGTAATATTATGAAAATACAATTCAAGATTTTCAAGATTCATCTCATCTTAGTATTATAAAAATTCAATTCAAGATTGATTTACGAATTACTTGCATAATATATATATATAAACAACAATGTTTTCCAGAAAAAATTACTTGCCTATATTAAACAGCTAGAATTTAAATAATATTTAATGATTTTTCTTATTAAATTAATCTATTTTCTACATTTTTGCTGTTTTGCATTTTATTAAAAAAATCTACTAAAGGGTATATTGGTCATTTGTGTTATAAAATCTATTGTCTTTCTATTCTTTTTCATTTTTATTACAAGTAGTATACTCTTATATATATTAGACTCCTCATTTTCTAATACATAAGTAGTAAAGAGGTTATAAGGAGGTGAAATGTGAAGAGTTAAAAGAAGATGAAAGGTGAAAGGTTGATTATAATGAACATTCCCTTAATAACATTCATAACACTCCCCTTTGAATGTTCGTTGTATAAAAAAGTGTCGCATTAAAAACCTTACTAGGAAACACCCTGTAAGACAAAAGCCTAGTGAAGAAAAAAAGAGTACATAATCCTTTAACACATAGTACGCTACAATCTTAAAAGCAAAATGTAGTACAAATTTACTACCCTCATTTAAGCATCACTTAAGATCTTTGAAACGACGTAATCCAATGTTGAAAATTAACTTCTCAAATGTAGCAATAGGGAGTGCCTTAGGAAAAAGATCTGTTAAATTCTCACTTTAACAAATTTGTGAACATTTATATCTCCTCTCTTTTGTAGATCATATTGCATCATTCACTATTACAAACACAATGAGCGCATTGGGCACATAAAGAAATGGTACTTTAGAACCATCAATTTTATAAGATTATTATTTGACCATTTTTATTACTTTTCAATATTTCTAATCTATACGAAAAAATTAGCCTGATTTGTAACAGCTCGTTTTCAGTGAAATTAGAACAGTGGTTTTGGGACCATAAATTCGAGTCCGTAAAAAAATATATCTTAATATTATTTCATGATCTACATTATGATAGGAATGTCGTATGAAATTTTCGTTAAGAAAATTTTACTGATTACATGTTTAATTAGATGGAAAGGACTAAATTGCATAAAATGCAAAAGTTGAGTTCTAGTAGTTATAAGTATCAAATAGTTATGAAATTCAAAATTTGAGGTTCTTATAAGGAAAATAGACCATTTAGAAGAGTTAGTAGATAATGATGATTAGTCGTGAATGGAAAATTAAGAAAAGAAAATGATAAAATTGGAAAGATGAAAAATAATAAAATAAAATAAAATATCATCATATTATCATCTTTCCTAAATTAAAAAGATGGAAACTCTAGTAATGGAGACTTGAGTTCAAGCAAGTTATTTTGAGTCAATTAGGTGAGTATTCAAGTCCTGTTTTTAATGATTTTTATGTTTCCGAGATCATAATAGCTTAATCTAGCTATCTTGGGGATTAATTTGTACAGTTATCAAAGTACTAGGGTTTTTCCATGGATGAATATAGTTGGATTATGAAGTTTTATGGTAGAAAATGAAAGGTTGTTGATAGATAAACAACTTTTGTAAATGGAATTTTGATGAAATTATGATTTAGGGACTAAATTGAAAAGTTGTAAAATTCATGGAAAAATTTTGAATGTTATGAAATAAATGATCTGCTATTGTGATGTAAAATTGGCTAGGCTTGGAATAAAGATTAAGTTGTATGAATTTCATTTTCCGAGCCTAAGGACGAAATTGTAATTAATCAAAAGTATAGGGGCAAAATGGTAATTTTGCCTAAGATGTGAATTGGATTGAATTGAATATGAATTGTATTAAATTGATGTTAAATTCATTCGTATAGATCCAGATAACTCAAACACGAAGTTAGATCGAGGAAAAGAAAAAGTGTATGATTAGTAGGATTTTGCGCACACGAACAATTGTCAAGGTAAGTTCGTGTAACTAAATTGTGTATATTTATATGTTTGAATTGAATGTTGTATATGTGAATTGTGTAACCGCTATTTATATGAAATTGATACATATCTTACAAAGCTTGATAAATGTTAAATCCCGTTTGAATAAATAAAATTCGATGGATACAAGATTTCCCGTATTGGTTGTGGTCCTGCATATGTTGTGGACACGCCATAGCTCGAAAGATTGTCCAGTTATTAGTCCTCTCGAGCTTCCCGTTATATGGTTCTTACGAGCTTCCCGTTAATAGCTTTTCGAAGCATCCTGAACAGTTGTGATCCTGCATGTGTTGTGGGCACACCGCAGCTCTTATGAGCATCTCGATATATGGCTCTTTGTGAGCTTCCCGATTAAAAGCTCTTTGTGAGCTTCCTGATTAATGGCTCTCCGGAGCTTCCCGATATATGACTATCCGGAGCTTCCTGATTAATGGCTCTTCGGAGCTACTCGTTATTGGCTCGCATGAGCTTCCTGAATATGGCTCTTATGAGTTTCCCGTTATATACCCCGGATAAGCTTCCTGTTATACAGCTCACATGAGCTTCCCGTTATATGGCTTGAGAGAGAGCTTCTTGATTATGTGCTCTAATGAGCACCTCCCGAATATGAATTGACTGATTATAAAATAGTACACTTCGTGTGTACTACTCGTGTGTCCATCGATATTTCAAATAAATTCAACAGGCAAAATTCCGACATGGGATAATCTGAACTTGAGATGAATTATTATGGAAATTTACATGTTATATGGATATATGATGTGGAAAGTATATGTATTTGAAATTTTTACATGATGAGCTCATCCTTGTTTCTTGATATTCACATGAAATACATGACTAACATGTTTCTTGAGGTTGTATGTGTTTAAGCAAATTGCCAAATTTCTTTAGATGAATTTTTGCATGCTTACTTTAAATATAAATGAATGGTAAGTTAATTTCTCATTATACAAACTTACTGAGCATTAAAATGCTTACTCTGTTCTATTTCCTCTGTTTTATAGAACTTTGGAAGCTCGTTGGGTTGGAAGCTTGGCGGAGATATCTCAAACTATCCATCAGCTCGTTTCAGTATAAATGGTAAATTAAATTTTAGGTTATAATGGCATGTATAGGCTAAAAGTGGTCAAGAATGGCATGTATGTGTTTGGTTGAAATTAGCCATTGGTATGTTTTAATATGTAAAAAGTGGCCTTAATATGTTGGTGTGTGTTTGAAATGGATAAATTATGGAAATCATATAGGCATGTTGAGGATTGGTTTGAGATAGTATAAATTTGGTAGAATATGCCTATATGTATGTATGGTTGTTTTGGTAAGTTTGTACACTTGGTTATATAAGGTATTATATCATGTAAAAGACTTGATCTTGGTTGGTTTTGAATGTCTTGTATTGGCTTAAGAATATATTTCAGTGTTTATGTAGGTGAAAGGCAAGTTTGGGTGAGAAATATGGCTTGGAAATGGCATTATTTCGTCCACACAAGTGTGTGTCTCAGCCGTGTGTGACACGGCCTAGCACATGGGTGTGTGTCTTGGCCGTGTGTCCCCTGTATCTTTAGAATTCAAAACAGAATGCTCAAGATTTTTTAAACGGCCTAGCACACGGGCGTGTGGCTTAGCCGTGTGACCCCTGCACCTACACATGGCCTAGCACACGGATGTGTGACTTGGCCGTGTGACCCAAGTTAGAGAGTTACACGAGTATGGACATGGGCTGAGACATGACCGTGTGCCCTATTTCGAATGCCCACATGGCCTGACCACACGTGCTTGTGTCCCCTGCACCTAGGAAAAATTTTAAAATTTCGAGAAAAATTCTCTGTGTACCCTGTTTAGTCCCGACTTGTTTCTAATGTATGTTTTGGGTCTTGAGGACTCATATAAGAGACTTCATGAATAATTTCTGACATGAATGTCAAATAATCTGAAATGCCCGTATTTAATCTGTATATTCCGATAATACTCCGTAATCCTATTTCAGCGACGGATACTGGTTAGAGGTGTTACATGATTAATTTTGATTATATAAACACTATTGGATACTCAATAATAATTCTTTATAATATCATTCTGTAACTATTTGTCCTTATTGAACACTCGATCTTCACGTTGAGACAAATCTTCATTTTTAGGTATACTTTCATTATAAAGTTTGTCTACCGAATAATTATTGCTCTTGAAAATTCTTCAAAAACTCCAATGATATTTTATACATTAATATCAACAATGATAATAATAACCTATATGTATAGATCCATTAATTAATAAAAACTCCTGAACAAAATCATATTCACAATTAATGCTATTCTCATGAAACTCAAGTTTTATGCTTCAGGCATCAATATTATAAAATAATTTATATCAACGGAATACAAATTCACTAAACCTAAATAAAGAATTTCATTTAGTGTCAAGCTATTGCATCCACAACAAATTAATCATTTTTCATAACCAAAGCCAAATGTCTTGTGAAAGTTTGTGTTACAAGTTAATTCTATATATTATAACTTGTAATTTTTTTCCACTATTATGCTAACATGTACTCCACTTGGCTTCACGCCTTATAGGTGTTTGGGCTTCAACGTCCAACATATATTTCATAAGTTATAATAGAAATGTTTATTTATTTTGATGACTTGTTCTCATCTCAATGCTTTCAAGTATATTTTCATTCAAAATCCTCACTTTTTCATAATATTTTATTTTGTTAGCTTCATCATGTTTGATTATGACATAACTAATTGAGATATCTCATTATATTCATAATTTCAGGTCCTTGAATCTCTTCTACGGTTTTATCAAAAGTTATGCATTGGGTCTCTTCATAAGTACCCGCCTCCTTTAGCACGTAACCATCATCATTTCTTTCTCCTTTCTTTCAATAATTTTTCGTTTTGTGGAATTGACCAGTTTTTCATGCTTCTGGCATGCCTAAGACTTATTTTTATTACATTGTCCTTCTGGGACATATAATTATTTGGAGCACTTTAGCCGGTATATTTATCAGTTAGTATATGCAATCTCTAAATGTCATCACTAAACATGTTTGGTAAATAATTTATCCTTCAAACTTTGTGCATATAATATTAGTAAGGATCACAAAAAGTGATGACATAATTATTTAACCAACTTGTCTCCCCTTAATACTAAGAAAATTTGCAACATGACTATACTTTTTCAAAATTATAAATATATCTCCTTTCAACTTTTAACATCTAATGAAAATTCTAATTTTCCCTAACTTCATACTTGATAATTCATATTAGTGCATTATGGTGGAATATAAAATAGATATTTCACATCCAAATATTCTTAGAGGAAATCTATTGGCTTATAAATGAAAGTCAATTCTTATGAGACAAATATTTCTTACATGTTGGCTTGATGCAAATAAAATTACATGCTTACAAGGCCAAAATATATGTTACTAAACACATATTTTACTTATCATTTTTTGAACTTTTCATTGCACAATCACACTATATTCACGGCATAATCGTTGTCGTATGGCACGTATAACATGCCCACAATCAACTCTTTCACAATAATCATCATAAGCTTATATCACATGTCATAATATCACAATTTAATTCACAGTTTCACAACACATATTCACATATTAAATCAAGAGTGTGAGAAAGCTTACACTCGAAATTTAAAGTAGGGGTTTAGGATACTACTAAATTTCCAATTAACGCATTGAATCATGTCCACAAGTAGCTATTCTAAACACTCACCAAATATACTTTCACCAAATAGCTGAAAGCTTAAACATGCTTTTCCTTACCTTTGTCTCTACTCACTGAAGGTTCTGTTGACTCTGAAGCTTCAACAAGACAAACCACACAAATACACAACCAATAATAAGCCAATAACTTGCCTCAAACAGTCAAAAACATAAGCCTAAGCTAAGTTCTCTTGTAACTGAAACCTTTGACATAGAAAACTTGATATCTAAATATCTCAATCCATACTCAATCGTTTCACCTAAAACTGATTTCATTCATATATTTATTCACCTACGGATAATTCCTAACCTTTAAACTATGCAAAACTACTCAATTCATGGTATCGACATTTTCGACATGTTTATGGCAATTTCTCAAAAATTTATTAAAACTCAAGAAATCTTTAACAAAACTTCAAAGTAAATTTATAAAATTTCTAATTACATCAAAACTAATTGAAAAACACTTTGAAACTATATTTTTACTCAAAAATCTAAAATCCACCATTAACAACCCAATTTTCGGCTTTTATTTAAAACATGCGATTTAATGGCTAAAAATTCAGCTTTAAGGATCCAATAACACTAAAAACTAATAAGGAAATGAATGGTTACCTTCGGTGAAAGAAAATCGAACCTTCAACGTAAATTCGAGAAAACCCACAAGTGAGAAAGATGATGAAATCAATAAGATTCTGAGGTGTTTTCTTGAAATATTATGTAGATTAATGACTTGGGTGATTATAAGAATCAAAAAGATGAAGATTTAACAAAGAAAATCGAATATGAGAGGTTGGGAGAACAAGGGACATCACAAACTTGTAAATGGGAGAAAATAAGCTGTAGGTAGGGGTATTAGGTTGATTTTTAAAATCTGGTCTAATTGCCTCTTAAAAACTCACAATTTTGACTCTTTTACTAATCAGTCCTATTTTCAAAATTAAAGGTCATTGAAACTCATTTTTAAAAATTGATTTAATTTTCTAAAAATCATAGCTAGAAACATTTACAGTGTACCGTGTCACAAGATTCCGAACACTCTAAAGTTAAAATTCCTAAAATACCCCTAAAACTTTAAGGCCCTATTTTTTGGTGTTACATTTTCAGCGTATAGAATGGGTGGACTCTGATATGGAAATAAGCAGACAAGGATTTCCTAGTTAGATTATGAGGATAAGTGAAACGAAAGCGATGGTTACGAAAAGGATGATTATAGGCCATGTTAGAAGGCATACTACCTCCAGTGACCAATGTGGTCTTATACCAGTTGATTTGTAAGGAAAGTTGGTTGGGAACTAACCAAACGTGAATTAGAAAAGTCAAAGGTTGAAGGAGTATCAAGTAAGCCTCTTAGACGTGGCAAATTTTGATAAGCCACTTAGTTTGGACGTGACATTCACCAAGTCCCCATGAAAACTTATGTTAAGTTAAAAGGACACCTGAGTTAAGTTAAGGGGGTTATCTTCCTTCTTAAGTATGAAAGGGCTAAATAGATGAAGGTTTCCTCCCAACAGATGAGTTTGAAACCTTAATTTCTGCTAGTGATTTCCTTCTCAATAAGGAACGTCTCATGACTCTAATTGCTAAAGAGGTACATATTTGTAAGCATAATTGAATAAGTAAGGCTTGGTGCTATGTTTGGGTTAAGTAGAGGTAAAAGGTTACATGAATGAGTTCTAAAAAAGAGACTCTGTTTGGGGAGGTAAGGAAGCCGTAGCATCTAGCTAATTAAAGGATCTGAAGCTCAAGTGGTTGATTTCAAGAAGAAAAGGCTAGATATGAAGTTCAAGTTGTCTTTAAGGTTACTAGGTGAGTCTCTAAGTTGATTACTACAAATGTATTATGTATGTTAGGAATTCGATAAAAATAAGCTAAAATGCATGACGTGATGATTCTTTGTGAAATGTATGTCTGATGAACTTGCATGAATGATTCGCTTGGAAATATGGATATGATCTTTGAGGTTAATATGTCTGAATGTGTAAGGTGTTTGCATGTGTGTCCTAATGACATGAACAAGTTTGTTGTGAAAAATTCTGTCATGAGTAAGTCACTGCGCGAAGGGTCTATGCATGAAGTTTAAAAGAATGTGTTACATGAATGCGCCTGTCATGGAGAAGTCTGAAAGGAACAAGTCTTTCAAGAATAAGTCTACATAAAGTGTCTATGTCTGTCTCTAGAGTTGTCTAAAGGGGTCCGTCGGGACTAAAAACATGAATCTCTAAAAGGAAAAGTCCATGGCACTCTGAAGACCATATAGTGTAAGACACTAGCTGGGCCATGGCATCATATGGAATAAGTAAAGGACGATTGGGTAAGTACCAGCGATGAGGGGCAAAGTTCACGATGGTGAGTGTAGGCGATCACTATTGTTAAAAACACCAATTTTCATAAAAGGGCACCTTTGTGGCTGTAACACCCCTATACCATGTTCGAATTAAGGAACCTGATATATGAATATTAAATTTGGTGCCAAATTAATTTTTGGCAATTTACTAATATAATTAAACATAAAAAAAATACTTAGAACATACCTAATATTTTCCTAAGTACATGCCATTCTAATCAAAATTTTAAAACATACCCTGTTGTTGCTTGAAGATGTGATGAGATAAAAACTTGCAATATCAAATTCAACTCTCCAAAAATTTCTGTACCTAATCTACGCACGAAAACAAACCGTACGCTGAGTATACACCCAGTGGTATTACTATAATTCAAATACTTAAGGTAAAAACAACATATATAAATATACATTTAAATTTATGTCTACAATTATTCATTAATTATCTCGTACTTTAAATCAACTTGATCATTAATAACAATAAGCAATATTTCAATCTTATATTTAATTGTATTCATACCTTATTTCACTATCTAAATTTTATTAGATTTTTCAACAACAACAATTATAATAACTAATTTTATAAAATTGTATTCAAATTAACTCA
>CM025252.1:15888917-15906272 GCA_013677275.1 Gossypium schwendimanii
CACTTTAGTCCATTTTTCTAATTACTCGTAATTAAGCTAAATTCACCTAATTAGAACCTAATTAGGCACACCACTAGTCTCGTAAATATTTCTAATAATTATTTACGAACCCATTTCACTAAGATAGAGGCCCGATATTGCACTTTTTCGATGCCCATGAATTTTGGGTCATTACAGTGGCTATCTTTGAAAGGATGCCTTTGTGGCTATCTCAGTTAAAAGTGAGCCTTTGTGGCTATTTCTATTAAAAAAGTGTCTTTGTAGCAGTTTTCATAAGAAACCCTCGGTGGTGATCTCTGTTATAAGAAAGCCTTTATGGTGATCTCTGTTATAAAAAAGCCTTTGTGGCGATCTCTATTATAAAGATGCCTTTGTCTATCTTTGTTATTAGGATGCCTTTGTGGCTATCTCTGTTATAAGGATGCCTTTGTGGCTATCTTTGTCAAAAGGATGCCTTTGTGGCTACCCCTATTAAAAGAATGCCTGGTGACAAACTCTATTAAAAAAAAGAGCCTTCGTGGCAGAATCTGAAGAATAGTATTCATGATGACATCTGAAGACAATGCCTTTGGGCAGACACCAAACGAATGGTGAACTTTGTATAGTTACAAGGGATGGATAGAAAGGCTAGTGTACGTCAGAGTATGTTGCAAAGCAAATATACGAGTTAAGAGCAAGAATAAAAAGTGTACTAAAGTAAGGAAGATATAATGAATTTTGAAATGGCGCAGTCTACCCCACCCGAAGATAATGATAAGACTAATGAGTATGGAATAAGTTATTAAGTCTAATAATAAGTAAGTGAAAATGTAATGGATGATGTAAATGTAAGATTCAAGAAAAGGGATAGAAAATAGAAAGATGTTAAATATATACGCCCAAGAAAGGGGAAAATGATTTTGAAGAAAGAAATATGGTAGTCTCAGTACTGTACCCGTCAAAGAAGGGAGAACGGTCAAGAATTACTTCAAGGATGTGCAAAATAACATTGCAACATAGAATGAATGAAAAAGGTATTCTAAGGTTTAACTCACTAAGTTCTTATGAACTTACAAATGTTATTTTCTGTTTCAGGATATAAAGGATTTTGAGTGACGGACAACGCTAAGGCTGCGCCAAGGAAGCGACGCGTTGAGTTCTTATGGTATGGAGGAAATCAAGTGGAGTGTCAAAGTCTGTGCATAAGTTCATTAAGTAGTATTCCAAAGTGTACCCAGTAGACTAAGAGATAAAGTAAGAAAGTTAAAGTTTTATTGAATCGAAACAATAACCATATATTGTATATTTACAAGAAACTCTGTAGTAGCCATAATAGTAGTCCATACATAAGCGAATTGTAAATGTACGCCAATAAGAAATTTTGTTACAGCAATAGAGACATTTACACCAATAAATAATAGAAAGGAAATTTTCAATTACATCTATAAGAAGGACGTAACACTCGAGATTTGGATCTGGTAGATCGACTCGGGTCAAGGGCGTTACACTCATCTTTCTTCAACCAATTTTTAGCTTTTTAAAGCTGATTACAACCCAATTTTTAGTGACCAAAATGCCCTTGAGCGTCTAATTTTGATTGGTGTTTTGATTGGAAAAAGATTACCCCTAATGTAATTTTTTGTCCCTTTATGACGGTGATATCACGATACCTAGGGTAAGATTTCGTGATATTGTCAACAATCTGAAAATAGGGTGCTCTTTGGCTGGTGGGTATTGCAATATCCTCTTTGGGTATCTCGATACCACTGTAAGTGGTTTTCATCTTAGGCTTGTTAGGGATATCACAATGTCGATGCCTTAGTATCACGATATCCCTTTCTTTGGTGATGTTTTTCCCTCACAATTTCGGGCCTCTATTGAGTTCCTACAACACTCAACCAGTTGTTAGGGTCCAAATGGCACGTTTGGCTAATTTGGGTCTAAAAAATAACATAAAACTAACAAAAAAAATATTAATAATAAAATTAAAAATCAGCAAAAGTAGCGAAAAGCCATCTAAATTGCTCAAGAATAAGCTCCTTAAATGTAATTGAGAGCTTAATTTGACATATCAAATTACGATAGATCATTTTACAATGGAACACCAGAGTATTCCAAGGATCAAACATAAGAGGGTTCGGATAAAGAGTGGTTCCTAAGCAACAAGCATGCAAATAAGAAGCCTAGCTAACTACTCACTATGTACTATATTACAACAATTCATAATCAAGGGTAAATTGCACTAATTGGCTATTGATTGCCCGAATGCGTGCTCAAAAAAATGATTTTATAAAAAAACTATTTTAAAGAGCAAGTTTTTAACTATAAGCGTACAGTGTAACTGTAATATTTATAGTTTTGATGGAACATAGAGTTTTCTAAGGGGTCGAACCCAAGGAAGGAGGACAATTGAACAATTTCTAGCTAAAAACATGTAAAAGAAGGAGTCTAAACAACTAATTGCTAAAGGTTATATTACGACAAATCATAAAATGAAGAGTGATTAATTTAAACAATCGATTAACTACTTAGATGACTAATTTGTAAAGATTGCAAAATATGTAATTCACAAATAACTAACAAGCAATGGTTGGCTGACGTCGATATGGTTCACTAATCATTTAATTAAGGTTCTAAATTACTTACACTCCCAAAGTGGCTCCATTTTATCTCTCGGTCTCAACTTTACCAAGTTAGACAAATTAGTCTGGTTCATCTCTCAATCTCACCTACTAACCCGGGACTAAAAAATCAATGCTCAACAAGATCTCATCTCGATCTCACTTGACTAAATATTCCCTTAGGGTTGTCAATTCTCAATTTTTAGGTTCATTCAATTTAGTCCAGTTTGTTACAATTTTGTCCCTTAACCAAAAATTAGTTTACCCACATCTCCATCAACCAACTCCTTTAAGAGTTTAGTTACTCATGATAAAAACTAAACTAGCAAGCATAAAAGAAAGAAACATGACAACCATTAAAGTAAAGCTCAAGAAAAATAAGAAAGTCGGGATTTTTAATGAAGAAAACTTAACAACAAAATAAAGATGAATATCTAACAGTAAAATAAGGAGCAAAGAACATTAAAGATGAAAGCTTTAACAACTGAAACTAAAGGAAACTGAAAATGCATTAAACAAAGATGAAAATATCATTACAAGAGAAGAAATGGAATAAAAGTGTAAATAAACCCTAGCTATGGTAATAACCAACTTAACTAACAAGAAGAACAACTAAAACAAGAAGAAAATTGCAGAAAATTTGAATCTATAATTAAGGAAAAAGATAGAAAATATGAAACTCTAGAAAAGAAGAGAAAACTAAGAGAAAACCTAAGAAAACTAAAGCAAAAACTATCCTAAGTCTGGTATCCTCTCTCCTCAACCAATTTGGTTGATTTAGTAGCAATTTTTGACCCAAAATTGTGACCAAAATGCCCTTGAACGGGACTCTCCTGATTGGTGCTTCAGTTGGACAAACATTGCCCCTGGTGTCATTTTTTGTCTCTTGGCAACAGTGATATCGCAATACCCAGGGTTAGATATTGCGATATTATCGTTAGTCTTGAAATGGGGGGTCATTTTTTCATCTAGATATTGCAATACCCTAAGGGATATTGTGATACCACTGTTTGATGCCTTAATCTTGGGACTAATGAGGGTATCGTGATTCTAGTGCCCTAATGTCATGATACCCCTGTTTCGGTAATGTTTTCGCATGGTTTCAAGCCTTTGAAAAGTACCTATAACACTCAATCAAACGTTAGGTCCCCCAACAGTACGATTGTCCAATTTGAGTCTCAAAAATGAGTAAAATGATATAATTTTCACTTATTCAATTGAAACCTAAAAACTACAAAAAAGACACAAAAAAACTAAAAAACAAGCTCCTTATATATAATGCGGAAGCCTAATTTGACATATCAAATTATGACAGATCAACTACCTAACACTAAGAAGGAACAAATTGTAAAGCAGTCAAAATTAAACAATTAACAATCCAATACACCAAATCAGTTGGTTGACATCCATGTTGCTAATTGGTCTTTGGATTAGGGATCTAAAAGGCTTAAATTTCTAATTGACTCAGTTTTACCTCTCAGTCACCATTTTACCAAATTAGACGATTTAGTCTGATTTATCTATCTAGCTCACCAAAATAACTTGGGACAACCAAATTGGTGCTCAATAGGATCTCCTCTCAGTCTCACCTGTCTAAATATTCACCTAGAGGTGTCAATTCTAAGTTTTAAAGTTTATTCGATTTAGTCTAATTTTTACGATTTAGTCCCTATGCCAAAAACTAACCAAGCAACATTTCCATCATCCAACCAGTATAGATTTAGTTACCTAAATCATTTTCATTCAAACAACAACCTAACACATATTCAAATCATACATTCAAATAAACACAAGATTAGGGTTAAAGAAAACTTAGAGATTCATTGGCAATTGCTTGAAGAAAATGATGGCAACAATAATACCAACAAAGTTCAGATTTTTACACTTTGAAAAGAGAATAGAACTGAGATATATTAAAATCCTTGGATGAAATTGAAAATATAAAGAGAGTTTTGAGTATCAAAATGCAATTAATACAAAAACTACAGTAAAAACTATCTAAACTACCAACTAAACCGTCTAAAACTAGAAAAAGCTAAGAACTAAGCCCTAAAAGATGAAGAAGAAGTAACTACTAAGCTTAAAGATGAAATAAAGTTAAAGACAAAGTTGGCTCTTTTGTTTTCAACCAAAAGTAATTTTTAACATCTGATTACAATCCAAAAAAGATGACAAGAATGCCCTTAAAAGTTATGTTTTTATTGGGGATGGTGTTGGACAAAAGACTACCCCTTGCAGCTATTTTCTCCCCGTCAGATAGCGGTGTCGTGACACCCTAAACAATAGTGAACTCGTGGATCTTGAAGTCTGGATGTCGCAACATTGTTGGAGTTGGCCTCAATTTCTTCACTTCAACACATTCAGAGGTATCACGACCTTGGAGGCACGATGTCACGACTTTGGCTCGGTGTCGTGACATCCTACCCTCGGTATCGTAACTCTTACTACAATAAGCTCCATGTTGATTTTGTGTTAAAGTTTTGCCTCCTCAAGGTGAAAGGAGTTCCATAGCATTAGTGTCACAACACCCACTTTGAATGATGAGGTTGGACCATTATTGTCTCCTTACACCAACTCAATCACAGCGTTAGATTTTTCATGGCACCGTTTAGTCAATTTGGGTCTCAAAAGGGGCAAAACTAAGTAAAAACATTTATTAATGATTAAAGCTAAAAATCAACAAAAACATATAAAAGATACTTAAATTGCTTGAGAATAAGCTCCTCGAGTATATTGGAAAGCCTAATTTAACGTATCAATTTACAACAAATCACCACTCATATTTTATATTTTATTCAACTTAGGCTCTATACTTGGGATATGCATATTTATCGATATTTAACATCAGATCAAAATCTGATTTCATATTATTTCGTTAGTGACCCTATACTTTCTATTCATAACACAATTTCATGGCAAGTTTCCAATGTATTCAATTTAGTCCCTAATGTGTCAAAGTTATCTAACAAGCTTAATTAGCTTTACAATTTAGTCATTATCATGATCTAAGCTTATTAACCATCGAATTCAAGCATAATTAATCAATTTTTCTATAATGGAAACTTGCTAAAAACTTAACAATTGAACAAATTGATACACGGGTAAACTAATCAAACTCCCATGACTCAATTTCCATAAAAATCCAAAAAAAAGAAGAAGAAGCTTAGGAACTTACTTGAATTGATGACCGAAAGCTTAATAGAGTTTGCAGGTTTCTTTCCTTTTTAACAATGGTGGATGGTGTAAAATGGGGAAGATGATGATGTTCTCATCTTTTCCCACTTAATTTAATATATATACTATGATTAAGATTAAGTTAATTTTAATTAATCATGTTTTTATTTTAGTTGAACTTATTTTTATTCTTTAATTTTAATTAGCTTAATTTAAATAATCATCATCATCATCCTCATAGTCGGATAACTTTACAAGAACAATGGTTTAATGACCATTTTAATCCTTTGGATAATTGCTATCTAAGTCCTCAAATATTTTTTTTAATTAAAATTCTATAACGATTAAACTTTTACAATTTAGTTCTTGAGCTTTTAATTAACTATTTTCTTGGTTAAATTACTTAATCAAACTTTATTATATTTTCATATTAACTCTGAAATATTCTTATTATATATTTACGAACTTAATTTATAAAAATTCTAAAACCGTATTTTTCGATAGCACTAAAAATTGAATCATTATACACATGCTTTTAATTGCTTGTTTCCATCATCCAATCCAACAAGAACACTGCCCCATCTTCATGGCCTGAATTCGAGAACCCCATAATGCAAAAATTGCCCTTTCGATACTTATGAATCTCGAATTGTAAAGACGAGATTTGATTTTCCATGATAAGTTCAAGAGTCATGGCAGTAACAACTTCTAAACCATTATGTGTTTTATTGTGGAAAGACAACAGGAGGCAATGATAGTCTTGTTTGAACAAAGGGATAAATTGTTTATGAGTTGAGTTAAGTTAATTTGTGGTATAACTCTTAAATATATTATTGATATATACAATTGATGAAAGAAATAAAATGTATATAATAAAATTAAAATGTATAAAAATATTAAAATAAAGCTTTAATTGAAAGGTAAATTAAAAGTTTTACTAATACAATTGGTTCGAGTTTAAATCTCATCATATGCATATTTTATTCATTTTTTAAATAAAAAAAATGCTCTGTAATAATAACTTATTTTAATTTTATCAACTAGTATCGAGTTAACTTATGATACCAATTAAATAAAATTCATTATTAATATATACAATCGATGGAAATAATAAACTACACATAATAAAATTAAAAAATATCAAAATAAAGTTTTAATTGAGTGGTAAATTAAAAATTTTACTAATACGATTGGTTTGATTTCATATCCCACTATATGTCATATGTATATTTTTATTGATTTTTTAAAATAAAACGACTAAAGTACCTTCGAATAATATAACTTATTCTAATTACGAATGGATATTTCCGTAATTTTTCTAATCGAGTTAATGGCTTGGTTAGAATAACACCAATTAGGTAGCAACTTAAATAATAGTAAGTGTAGTTAAATATTCAATTGATAAAAGTAATAAAGTTAGTTATTTAATTTTTAAATTATTTGGCAACCGAAGGTCTCCCCAGTTTGACCTCAAAGTCTTGATCATACTCGAATACTGATCTACAAATAAATAAAATGGGTGAACTACAAAGAAACACAACCCGTGAAAAATCTAATAATAATTTTGAATATGAAACAAAAATATGATATGTTTAATAATAATGAAAATCCCTTCAAAAAAAAAAAACAGAAAATAATATTAATAATAAGTGCTACAATAGCACAACATACTGGAATCGTGTTTACATAAATAATAAAAATAAGACATGACCAACATGTATTATTATCATAAATATTCAAAAGAAAGGAATGATTTGTCACAATAAGACCTCAAAAACATAAAAACCAAACACACGAGAAAATAATATTCAGTAAAGAATATGGTAGTGACAGCCAAAATAATTTTGAGGAAGTCAAAATTAAATGGTGTATTTTTACATAAAAATAATTTTATTTTTTTAATAGTCTATATCTTCATAATTCTTAAAAGATTAAATCAAATTTTTATCATTTTTTGAAGAAATGAAATACAATTTTACCATTATTAATTTAAAATTTTATAAATTATAAAAACCATTTTAAATTTAACGAGGCCGGCAGGATTTGGCATGATGTTTTGCCTCAAACCTTTCAAAACCAATGATTATCACATCATTTCCCAAAAACAAAATTGGATTAATTGTTCCAAACACTACGATCAACCTTAAACACTCCCCATAGATTTTCATGCTCTATGTGCTTCACCTTCAATGGCATTATCACTGTACATCATCTTCTTTTTTTATTATGTTAGAGTTCGGCAGTTAGAAATCTCTGATCTAGATATCAAAATCAAGGAGGGAGCTTTTGGGATATAATTGAAATCGAGGTTTTATCAGTGAGTACCAGTGGTGGTGCCACCTTTGTTTCAGTTTGGTGTCTTTGGAACTGATTGCACTGCAGTAGGCTCTTTCCCAGCTCTTGTGAGCAGGCAATGCTTTCTGCACCATGGAAATTAAAAGCACACAATTATCCTCATGTAATACATACAAAAATGAGTGAAAAAACAAAACAAAACATCATTGAAGATTTATCTACTTACCTGTTGAGCATAATTATCCTCTTGTCTTGTGGAGGACTTACCCATTTTTCTGAGTAAAATGCTTGCTTCTTTCATACCCTTAAATGCATTGTTCTGTGACCAAAGATAACAAAGATTATATTCTACACTTCACATTCGAACCAAAGGATGAGCGATTTAAGCGATTGAACATTTCCTAATACCCACAACTTTCAATAACTATAGAAAAGGCATAAAAAATGGAAGTTGAATTGTAAAATATATGGTCATTCTTCCCAAACTTTGCTAACCAAATCAACTGTAAACACATTCCATTCAAGTTATGTACGATAAGAAAAGTGAAAAGAGCGCCAAAAAGGGTAAAATTCCTGCAAATAAGGAGATGATACAAAAGCCAAGTTACTGAGGATTAGCAGAAAAGCCTTCAATTTCAAGGTCAAGAACATGTCAGAACTAAACAGGAAAACAATATAATAAGGCAACAAAAGGAACTCTATCAATCATATGAACCATTTTCTGCACATTTTCCTTTAGACATTTACTGTATGGTTACAAATCCTTCTAAATCCGTAAACCATAGGCCATCGGTACATATAATTTTTATGTCAAAAGCAGTTTTTTTCTATTACTAAAATGCCTTGATAGTATCTTGCTCAACAAAAACCATCCAAGGTAAATCATGTGAAAATATTTGGAAAAGAACTTTGCAACTTAATAATGGTGAATTAATTTAAGCACAATTTCTGATGTGCCTGCCTGACTTATACAGGATACAATTTAGTACTTCATTTATGCTGTTTAGGATAGAACTACAAAGAACAAGATTAATAGAGAGCTCAAAAATACTATTATTTGAACAAATAGGACAAAAGAAACTGTGTACTTGCCTCTAGATTGCCAGCCAGAGTGGTTTGCATGATGAGGGGCCATTACCACTACCGTGACCAGGAATTCAGGGATGTGTGAGCTTCTCACTGAAAAACTGCTCCCTCAGTTCCAGCCTCGTAGAAATGCTTCAATTTAAACAAGTTCCCCAGGTTTTATGTATTGAGACTGCATGTGGAAAGGAATGCAGTTTTCAATCTGTACATCACTAGCACCCATATAGGAGGAAGAGCAATGCAATGGCCCCCTTCAGTAACAAAAATGCAAGAATCTCAAAAGATAAAATACAAAGAATCTACGCTCCATCAATTCCTTCAATTAACAATGAATATGTATTAGGGTGGAGCTGGCAGCCCATTTTTTCCATGAAGCTTAAGAGTTCACTGCATCTATCAGCAAGCCCCTTTTTCAGTAAACCATCAATAAGAATCTTCCAAGCTACTTCATCACTATTATAACCACAACGAAGCAAGTTGGCGAAAAGTGTATCAACCTTCTCCTTATCCCCTTGATCATATAGTCCACAAATCAGTTGCCTGTAGGAGTCCAGATAGGGTAACTGGCTAGATTTGATCATTAGGTCCACCACTATCATAGCATCATCATACATTCCCAACTCACAGAAACAATTAAGAAGAGAGTTGTAGGCATCTTCACCAGGATATATTCCCTGATCTCTCATATGATCAAATAACTTCTGTACTACGACAAAGCGGCCAACTTTGCAAAGTCCTATAATAAGCTTGCCATAAGTGTTAGCATTGGGTACACAACCATGCTGATGCATTTTCTCAAACAATTCCAAAGCAGTGTCAAATTCCATTGACTTCCAGACATCAGCATGATCAAACAACATGCCATTTGAAACCAAATTCACTGCAGGGCTGTCATCCTTTGTCCCTCGGTCCTTCAACAGATACTTGAATAAAATAGAGTATGTATGATGAGAAGGCTCACAGCCAGCATCAAACATACATTTGAGAACATGAAATGCAGAATGCATCAATCCCAGGCATCCATATGCATCTAGAAGTAATGTGTATGTCAAAGAATCAGGAAAAACTCCTTCTTCCTTCATCCTAATCATCATATCCTCTGCTTCTTTTAGTCTCCCTGAACCACAATATGCACGAATAAAAGCAGTATAGGTTAATACATCAGGTTGACATCCTGAGGAAATTAGTTGATCAAGAGTCCCATGAGCATGATCGAAGTCACCTTCTTTAAGCATCCATTTGATGAGAATTGTATAGGTATCTACCGTAGGCTTCACACCCATCCCTGCCATCTTTTTCACCGTCGACAATGCTTCCTTCATATTTTTCATGTTGCACAACCCATCTATAATGGCATTGTAAGTGCATGAGTTTGGCAAGCAGCCCTGATTAATCATTCTATCAAGCAAATAATTAGCATCTTCAATTTTCCCAACCTTGCAGTATCCATCAATCAAAGCAGTATATATAACTTCATTTGCTTTTAAGCTTTTCTCCTTGAGAGAGTCAAAGAGATTACGAGCTTCTTCTATCCTATCAACTTTACAAAGGGAGTCAATAAGAACACTGTAAGTCCATTGGTCAGGAACCAAACCATTCTCCTTCATCATCTCAAGCAGCCTAAAGGCATTATCCAACTGCCCCATTTTACATTGCCCATGAATTAATGAATTATATGTGACCACATTAGGTAACAGCTTAAGTTCAAGCATCTTATCAAGAAATGCCATTGCCTTGTGAACATTCTTCTTACAAAACCCAGCTATCAATTCATTATAGGTTCGCTCATTGGGAAAACAATTATTAGACTCCATCATACCCAAAACTTCCAATGCAGCCTCCATTGCTCCATGTTTGCAGTATCCATCAATCAAAGCATTGTAGGTGACCACACTTGGAACCAGCCCTTTCCCTAGCATCCTACCTACCATTTCCCTTGCCTCATCAACCTTATTGTCTTTACATAAGCTATCAATGATTACTGTATAAGTATAAGCATTCGGCTCACACCCTTTCTGTGACATTTCCTTGAACAATTTTATTCCTTCTGACTTCCTCCCGGTTTCACACAATCCAAAAATAATCACAGTGTATGTACGAACCGTAGGATAACAAAAATCCTCCCCCATCGCCTCAAACAACTTAATAGCCTCATCAACCCGTTCAACCTCACATAGACCGTGAATAAGATTCGTATACGAAACCTCATTTCTTCGACAACCCTTACTTGGCATCATTCTAAAAATCCTAAATGCGCTATCTACATCCTTATTCCTACAATGCCCCAATATTAACGAAGTATAAGTAAAGGTATCGGGATTTAATCCCGCTTGGACGATTCTAGTGACATAGCGTTGAGCCTCAACCACATTCCCAATCTTACAATAACCATTAACCATAGTATTCCAAGTAAAAATATTGGGTGAAACCCTATTGTTCAACATCTCACTATAAACGGATTTCATTTCATCAATCAACAAGAATTTCGATAACGACATCAACAAAAAATTGTAGGATCTAAGGGAAAGCTTAAAACAGGAATGAAGTTGTTCATTCTTATTCATTTCCATTAGTAATTCAAAAACGAACCGGGATTCGTGGATGGAAGCGGAGGATTTGATCATGGCGAGGCGGATTTTGTCAGCAGGGCCGAAGAACTTGTAAGCAACAAGGATGTTCAAAAGGGCGGAATAGGAATAAACAGAGTGTTTGAAAGTGGGTTTCTGGGAGATCCAATAGGAGAAATCGAGAGCAGTTTGGGGGAGAAGATAAGGGTTGAGGGAGAAGAGGGAATGGACATGGGAAGGGGAAATGGAATGGAGGAGTTTAGGGAGGGAAGGGTGCTTTTGCCAATTGGGTTTGGAGAGAATGGAGTGAAGGAGCAAAGGGAGATCGAGATCGGGTGGCTCAGGGTCTATGGGAAGAGATGAAGGGAATGACGAGAAGGGTTTGGTGAGGAGGAAGCAGCGGAAATGGAAGGACTCAACATGTTTCATAATAGCCGCCGGCGTTCTCATCGTGGAGGTTCTGATGGTGGCGATGATGGAGGATCCATTCATGGAAATGATTGATAAGAAGAATCACGGAAGCGGCTGGAGCTTAGGTAATGGAGGATTGATTGATTAGGTAGGATGCACTGAGTTAAACGTTTCCCAGGCGTGCTTTGGGTTTTGGGCTGCGTAATTTGGGCTTCCGTAATAAAGAATCGTTAATTTCATTTTAATATTTTTCATGTTTGTTTTATGCTTTATGTTTAGGATCCTAATTGCCCCTTATAATAATGTCGTTTTTAAAGTTAAAACATGCGTTCTCTTATTAAGAATATTATGTATCTTATCATTACACTTAATATTTCAAAAAATGCAATAAATTTAAATTATAATATTTTTTTTGCATAAAATACAATAAAACAATTAAAGTATAATAATAAAAACATGATATAAAACGAGTTTGCATCTTTCAATCGGTTCGTGGGTTAATTGATTTAATGTCTTATTCAGATCGATACTTTAACTGATCCTCAATCCAACCAACCGATCCAGTCTGATTCTAAAAATAGTTAGAAATAGACATTTCTAAAGGTTTGATTCTCAAAAATTTTCAGTTTATGTTTGAAGCAGATCTCAATTTTTAGACAAACTAAAATTTCCTTTTTCACAATTTGTTAATTTTAAAGTAAGTGTAACTTTTAAGGTTAATTAAAAAAAATTTGAATCATCCCACGAAACTAAAAAACTCTCTCTGCTCCCAAGAGTGCTTTACGTAGAGTCTTAGAGAAAGCAGTAACTACTGTGGCTTTGGATGGAGGAAAGTGGTGGTGAGGATAGAGAGGGGAGGGATTAGATCTCTCTCCTAGCAGAAGAACTCATCCAATTATCAGTCAAGGGGTCGATGGTGGTACCAAATTCTAAACCAACGCTGATATGCATAGTTTGGACAGAAAAGCTTTACAACCCAGAAAGCTTTAGGGCACAAATGAAAAGTATATGGAAGACAAGGAAAAAGTTTGAGATCCAGCGGGTAGAGCAAAATCTATTTTTGATAGTGTTTGATTTGGAAGAAGATCTGGAGTCGATTATGTAGGGGAGACCTTGGCTTTTCCGTAAAAGTATTATTTTATTCAATACGTTAGTTCAGGTGGTGGAAAGAGATCAAATTAGTCTAAATTCTTCACCGTTCTGGATAAAAATTGATTCGTATTTACCAGAATTTGATAAGAATGATCTCCTGCATGCAATTGGTGCTACGTTTGGGGGGTTATCAGATATGAAATTAATGATGCTTGCTGTCGACTCAGAATCAATTTGGATGTTTAAAAACCACTACGCCGAGGTATTTTTGTCTCTGGTATTAATGTTAATAAAACGTGGGTTCCTTTTAAGTACGAGAATCTATCGATATTTTGTTTTGGATATGAAAGAATGGGGTGCGGGATAACAAATTGCACTCAAATAATACCTGTAAGAAAAAGCAAAATTAGTATTGATCCACCTTATTCGTTGGCTTTAAAAGCAGAATCAAAATTAGTTGGAAAAGAAAGTATGAAACTTAATGCTATGACGAAAAATGTGGGGGTTCAAAGCTCTTACACAGGAGGCAAAAAAGTGTTGACAGAAAATTCTAAAATAATAGAAAAAGAGAATAACAAGATTCGGGAAGTACAGGAGTATATGGAATTGATGGGAGGGAAGAAGATGATAAAGGAGTAGGGAAGCATATTTGGGTTAGAGGAGGCTGAGAAGGCAAATGGCAGCAAGGTACAAGAGTGTAAAAACGTAAACCATAAAAAGAAAATGAGATGGAAAAGAATAAAACCAATGGCCACAGTTATATAAACAAAGGCTGAGAATAGTATGGAAAAGAGGAAGTCCCCAGAAGGAGATCTTGCAAGGAGTGACAAGGGAGATGTTGAGGTGGACGGAACTAAAAGATTGAAAAAAGATCATGTTGAGGGCTGTGATAGAGCCTTCTCAGAAGTGATGTTAGACAGTTCTGAGCAATTTGAAATACAAAATTTATTGAGATCGGCTGCTACCAAGAGGCAAGCCGACCAGACACAATGAAAATTATTAGTTGGAATGTTCGTAGATTGGGGAGTCCACGGGCAGTAAGGAGGCTGTGTTTTTTCCTAAAGCAGTACAATCCTCAGATGGTCTTCTTAATGGAGACAAAGCTAGATAAGCAACGTATGGAAAAAGTTAGAAGGAAATGCGGTTTTATTAATGGAATTGATATTGAAACAGAGGGTTCACGAGGAGGACTATGTTTAGCATGGAAAAAAGACACTGGAATAAGCTTACAAAGTTATTCTAAGAATCATATTGATATTATGGTTAAAGAAGGCAATGATGAAGCAGAATGGAGGTTCATGGGGTTCTATAATTCGCACTATGTTGATAATAGGAGTGCTACGTGGAATCTGCTAAAGAAATTAGAGCAAGACAAAAGTCATCCATGGTTAATAAGTGGTGATTTTAATGAGATCATGTATTCTTACGAAAAATATTAGGGTGTACCTAGGGAAGAGAGTAGAATGGAGGCCTTTCGAGAGGCTTTAGAAGAATGCCTACTAGAAGACTTGGGATATTTGGGGGTTTGGTTTACTTGGGAAAAAAAAATTTACCGGAGACAAACATTAGAGAAAGACTTGACAAGGGAGTGGCAAATGACAAATGGAGGCAGTTATTTTCAACAGGTAACATCAAACACCTAACACACTCAATGTCTGACCATTGCCCACTTTTTATAAACACAAAATATGGAAATTCTTATAGGGGCAATTCAAAATTTAAATTCGAGACGTGGTGGCTCATGGAAGAAATGATTGAGGAAGTAGTTAAAGAATCTTGGGAGTCAGGAATAGGTACAGTTGTTGAAAAACTCGAAAGACTACAAGCAGACTTTAAAATATGGGCAAAATCAATAAAAGAACAGAGAGAGGGATTGAAGAAAAAGCTTACAAAGTAACTTGATACGTTAATGGAACAAGAAAGGACTGACGAAACAATGGCAAAAGTCATCGATACCAAAATCCACCTGAATATGAAAATTGATAAAGATGAAGTTTATTAGGAACAAATGGCAAGGGCAAATTAGCTTAAAGCAGGAGATAGGAATTCGACTTTCTTTCATAGGTTTGCCACATATCGAAGAAACATTAATACCATATCAAAGTTAGAACTTAATGGAGGAGGAGAGGTTACCGAAGTTAGTGAGATTAATGAAGCTGCTACTATGTACTTTCAGAAGTTATTTACGTCAAATGGAGTAGGAGACCTTTCTTATCTCCTAACGGGCATTGAAAGTAATATTCTGGCAGAAATCAACAGAGTTCTGATGTCAAAATATACAGCAGAAGAAGTCTATGAGGCTCTGAAAGGAATGAGACCCACTAAAGCACCAGGACGTGATGGTTTTCCAGCAATTTTCTTTCAGAAGTATTGGCACATTGTAGGTAAGGAAATTGCTAACTTTTGTTTGGGAATTCGAAATAATGGGGAGAATTTTAGACCTTTTAATCAAACAAAGATTGTGTTGATTCCAAAAATTCCTAATTCCACTAGCCTAACTAATTTCAGACCCATTAGTTTGTGCTTAGTTCTTTATAAAATGGTGGTGAAAAGAATTGCAAGTCAACTACAAGTAGGTATTGGAAGATGTATTAATGTGGCTCAAAGTGCGTTCGTCCCAAGAAGGCTAATTACAGACAATGTGCTTCTTGCATATGAGATTTTGTATATATTTCGACAAAAGCGCAGGGGAAAAAAAGGATACATGGCAGTAAAGCTTGATATGAGTAAAGCTTATGATAAGGTAGAATGGGGCTATATAAAAGAAGTCATGTTAAGGATGGGTTTTGCAAAGGAATGGGTGGAGCTAGTTATGAAATGTATATCTAAAATGTCCTATGTAGTCAAATACAAATAGAGGAAGTGGGCGAAGCTTTAAGTCGACAAGAGGATTGGGACAGGGAGATCCTCTAAGCCTTTTTCTATTTTTAATGTGCAGCGAGGGATTAACATCGTTAATGAGATTGGTAATGAAGGAAGGATCGTTAAGAGGTGCAAAAGCAAGTAGAAGAGGCCTAGAAATTTCACACATACTTTTTGCAGATAATTGTATTCTGTTTGGGGAAGCATCAGTCAGGGGGCAAATGTGCTAAAAGAAATATTGAAGATGTATGGAAAGTGTTCTGGACAATGTGTAAATTTCAATAAATCTACAATTTTTTTCAGCACGAACACTACAGAAGAAAAAAAGAAGAAGTCTCGGCAATTCTGAGGATAAAGACCTCAACAAATATAGAAAGATATTTAGGTCTCCCGAATGTGGTTGGCAGACGGAAAAAAAAATATTTCCAGCATCTCAAAGAGAAAATACATACCAGAATTGAAGGATAGAGTACTAGAATGTTATCGCAAGGATGCAAGGAAGTATTTTTAAAGTCGGTACTACAGGCTATTCCAACCTATGCTATGTCTTGTTTCTTATTACCAAAGTCATTATACAGAGATATAGAAAGCATTTTTGCTAAATTTTGGTGGCAAAAAGCCCACGGGAGAAGAGGAATTCATTGGTGTCAATGGAAATATTTGTGTAGGTCAAAAATAGAAGGTGGTTTGGGCTTGAGAGATATGGCTAAATTTAATGTCTCACTATTAGCCAAACAGGGATGGAGAATCTTGAACAATCCAGATTTCCTATTAGCTCAAGTTTTAAAAGTAAAATATTTCTCGAATGTTAATTTCTTAGACTCACGATTAGGGAATAATGCTTCGTATACATGGAAAAGTATTTGGGTTACAAAGGGCACTCTAAAGGAAGGTCTGTGTTGGAAGGTGGGAAGGGGAACGCATATTTCAGTTAGCAATGACTTTTGGATCCCAGATGTGAAAAAGAGCAGGTTATCAGCTTTAAATACGAATTTGAATGATTTTAAAGTTACCGATTTAATTAATCAAAGTAACAGAACATGGAAGAAAGAGTTGATAATTTCTACCTTTCCAGAGGATGTAGCTGAGAAGATTATTGGCATCCCATTGGCAGAAAAACCTCATGATGATTTTTGGGTCTGGAGTGCAGAGACGTCGGCGAATTCACAGTGCGAAGTGTCTATAAACTATTACAGAGTATTGAAGATGATCCTAGAGCTTACGCTTTACAAGATGGCTATAAGGAATTTTACAAAAAATTATGGCTC
>CM025252.1:15966455-15983142 GCA_013677275.1 Gossypium schwendimanii
CAAGAACCCTTATTAATACTTATTTCTATTTTCAATTTGATTCTTTGCTGATTTGGGGATTTTATTTCAAATCTAGAAATTCAAAGTTTTAATCTTTTAATTTTCTGTTTCGTTTCAGATCTTATTGTTTAGAGCTTTTGTAGGAGTTTCTCGTGACTTGGCAACTCGATCTTGGTCCGCGTGCATTCCTCTATCAGTTACCCTTCTGGTCTCACCTATCTCAATATTTTATCAAGGGTGTCACTCGCTAATATACTATGTAGCCTTCAATAAACAATCTATTTTAGATAAATAATTACTTAACAAATAAATAAGTTTATTAATCGAATAATTCAAGATATAAAATAAACACAATAATCTATTCTAATATTTATATAATGATTAATCGAAAGATAAACAAACGAATAAAATATTAAGAGATAGGAGAAAGATCATGAATATATTTGAAGCATGGTGTCTGAGCAATGTCCACTCGCGATTGTCTTCACATTGGAATAGAAAAGTATTAACTACACAAACATGAAAAGAAAATAAAGCTGAATAGTAAAACTGTCTGTCTAGGTCTGCTTACAATTCCGGAGACCCTAAAGTTGCTTATATAGGCAACAACCTACTTAGTGACCAAATAATCCCGAGATACACTTAGATACAAATAAATAAAATATTCTGCTAAAGGCTAGGGTCTAATTATGGAAATTTACCAAATATGCAATCCAAGGAAATCAAATCTTTTCTTCCACGCCAAGTTGCGTTGTCTAGACATGGGAATGCTTCTCGTCACGACGTCAACACCATGCAAAATCTTCCCAATTCCATCGCATCATCGTGAAGAGAGGAAGCTCCTCATCACGGTGTCGAGTTTAATTTGGGCCTTGGCAGCTTCGTTATGCTATCGGGCTCCTCGTCTCGTGGCACACTCATTATTCCTTATATTCTTTGACCTGAATTGGCATCCTACACACTCAATTAGCTTATTAGTGTAACACTCCTTACTCGGCCCGGTCGCTGGACCCGAGTAAAGAGATGCTACGAAAAAATTCAACAATTGATAAATGATTTACTCAACAAAAAAAATCAATTATTTATCTTTTAAATCACATATAATCAAACATATTAAAAATTTAAACTCTATAAGGACCTAATTGTGAAATCCAGGCATGTAATAGGATTGAATTATAAATTTTTAAATTTTTAAGGTCAATTATGAAAATTCGTAGTTGTTATTGATATTGAACTGATACCTAAATAAAAATCGATACCAAAACTCAATTCTATTTTATTTGCAAAACAAGGGTATCAATAATTATTTTATTGTATTGATATTTTATGAAAAGTATCGATACTCAAAATAAAAATAGATACCATTTTGGCATTATATTTGTTGTAAAACTTTTTATAAGGCCAAGTATCGATACCATATGCCAAAATGTCGATATCTAAGTTCAAAAATGGTAAAATCTCATCTTTTAAAAGTTCATTTCAAGCCAATTTCACCTACCAATAAGAAACAATAACATCACCTATTCAATCAATTGAGTGTCTAACCAATATGGCTCAAATGGCACCTCAAACAAATAAATAAATACAAAAGCTACCTAATCATTTAAATAGATCATAGGCATAAATATGTCTTTCACTAAATCCATGCTAAGATACTATCTAGCACATAAATATAACTAACTCATTCATGACAACATTATGCAATTAAACCAAGACAAAACACTTCCAAGCTATTAACAAAATTGACCAATTCCATCACACATATGCTTAATCAATTTTGTAGCTTACCTTATAACTTACCATATAATGAAATGTTCAAATGCAACAATTAGAAATAATTCGGATAATAGAAACACAAACCGTAAAGTTTGAAATATTCATCGTTGACCTTATCTTTTCCTTTCTTTCCCGAAGATTCCAGGATGATGTTAGCTACGGATTGAAACAGATAATACAAATTAACAATACACAACCCAATTCACATTCAATTACAAATTTTGTACTACTTTTGCATGAAATTCAATTTAGTCCCTAAAACCGAGACTAACAAAATTTCCACATTTAACCCCCAATATTAAAGCTGAATATTCCTATAGTCCCTATAGAATTTTCTATTTCTCAAATATACCCCTAATTTCAAAATTTACACTAATTAGTCCTTTTTGCATAAAATTAACAATTGACTTTACAAAATAGTCCCATTTCACTTCCAACCTTTAAATCTACCAAAATATCACCAAGAACTTAAATTTCTCTACAATGGCAACTTCCATTAACTTCAACAATTCTAAAAATTCCAACATGGGTAAGCTAGCTCATGATCTTGGGGTTCCAAAAACATAAAATTTATGTAAAAATGACCAAAATGTACTAACCAAATTGAGCTTCAAAGATTGAACTTAATAGTCGAAGCATCTTCTTCCTTTCTTCTCCAATTCGGCATTCAGAATGATAAAGGAAAAACATGCTTTTGTTTCTCTTTTTCTTTCTCTTTGTTTTCATTTTATTTTTATTTCATTATTTTATTTTATTTTAACATAATTTTTAACTTAAATTTTATAATATAAAAAACATATATACATTATACTATGACCGACCGTCTTTATAGCCTTATATATATATAGGTTTATTTGCTTAATAAGTCCTTTTGTTATTCAATTCTAATTGAAATTCCTTAATAATTCCTGCTTTTATCACTTACGCAATTTTGTCCCTGTACTCAATTTAAACACTAATTCAACAAAATTATCTAGCCAAAATTCAATCCACTAATAAACTAGTTCTGTAAATATTTAATAAAATATTTATGAGTCAGATTTATAGAATCGGGGTTTTAAAACCATATTTTTCAACACTATCGACTTTCAGGTTGTTACAAATCTCCCTCAAAAATAAATTTCGTCCTCAGAATTTACCTAAAAAGAGGTGGGGATACTACTATTTCATCGTCTTTTCCAATTCCAAGTCGCTTCCTTGATGCTATGGCTACACCACATAGCTTTTACAAGTGGAACACATTTATTTCGCAATTCTTTCACCTCACGAGCTAAAATTTTGACCGGTTCTTCCTCGTAAGACAAGTTGGGTTGAATTTAAATTTCTCCCATCGAAAGAATGTGAGACGGATCTGAATGATATCTCTTGAGCATCGAAACATGAAAAACATCATGCAATTTCTGCAACTCTACAAGTAATTATCACGTGTGAATGTATAATGCGAATGTGCAAGTATACACATCGAATCAAGTAATAAAGTGATATGTGAGATCGTTTCCACGTGGATTGAAATAGGTAAAAATATGATTGAGTTATTACTATAAACTATACTAATTAGGCTTATGGCAAAATAAATAGAATATTGATTTGAAGTGAGGTACTAATATATGAAATATAAAAATCAAATAATGAATAAAATGCAGTGGAAATTCTATGAGACAAAGTTGAGAGGATTGATGCTGTTGAATGGGAAGGTTGGAATTACTTGGATAATATCTTAATAAAATAATAATATCATGGAAAAATCTTGACCAAATTACTGTTCAGAGTATAACTATTGCATTATGATTTTTTCGAGAGCTAGAATTAAAGCTATCATTCTATGTCTTTGTACGTCTACAAGTCTCAAGAACAATACATAACAATATTCTTCCTTACGTTGTACAGATCACAACTCTTATGTCTAGAGTGCTACAAGTATTTGCTTGAGTACTCAATTGTATCATTTGGTTACGATCCATCTTATTTAACCTTTTCAAAAATAAATCAAGTCTAAGGATATACCATGCATTCATCTATGTCTATAGCTTGCATACTTATATTCAGAATAATCCAAACCAAATAAAGTAGTAGATCTATTCAAAATATCACCATGATCATTAAATGTATCAAGATAGATCCAATAATTCCAACCCAAATGAAATTAGATCATGGTTGGGATTTAAAATCCAAAATCAAAATAACATTCAACACCATTGTTAACAATTTAGAAATCATAGAAATTAATTAATAGAGTGAAGGCAGAACTATGGGAAGCTTTCGCCACTCCAACTTTCACTTCGACGCTACCAAATCATGCAGGACCCAAGGCTGGTTGCTCATCTCTTTCCTTGCATCTTTGCTCTCCTCTTAAGCTACTACTCTCTCATTTTCTCTAGAATTTCTCACAAGTTTTTTGGAGAGAAAATTGCTCTCCCAATCCCTTTCTAAAAACCTCGTGTAAAATCCCCTTCAAAATCTTCTTTCCTTCTTTCTTTTTTCTTTTATCTTTTATAGGGTAGGTCCCCCTCTCAGCACACACTTTTCTCCCTCTCTTTCAGGTGGATTTATCTAGTACACATCCAGTTGGTTGAGAGTGATGAGAACTGAGTGCTATAACAACTCATTTTTCAGTGGTGTCAAAAATAGTGGTTTTGGGACCACAAATCCAATGAGTAAGCTCGTATAATTAGTATTTAAATTATATGAGCTAATAATAATTTTTATATTGAATTTTGATTTGATGAATTTAACTAATTGAATTAAAAGTTAGTATAAGTGGTTCGGTTCAAAAGTCAAGTAGTTATTGAAAATGAGGTATTAGGACCTCATTTCTGTTATTTAGGGTCATAAATATTTTTATTAAATATTTACAGAGTTGTATTATAGGTGAATTGAAGTTTGGTCCTGTAATTTTGATAATTGATTGCTTAATTTAGGAAAAAGGATTAAAATTTAAAAGGGGTAAAAGTTAATCATTATAGATTTAAAATGTTACAAGGATCAAAATGGTAATTAAACTGTGATAAAAAAGTCCAAGCGGTTGTGACATGATTAAATCCATTAAGTTTTGGGCTATTTGCTCTTTTAATCCTAATTAGTTTAGGATTAAATTGTAATTAAGTTTATTTAGTTGGAATTTAATTTAAATTAAGGACCAATTGTGCAATTAAACCTTCCTTAAATAGTAATTATACCATTTGCATAATCAGTGGATGGTTTCTAGGCATAAAATTGTTAAATTTGAGTGAATTTAAGATAAGGTAAAATTGTAAATTAAGAAAAAATAATATTAAAACAAAACAACGTAAAGAAACATTTTTTTTTTGTTTCATCTTGTTCATTAGAAACCCTAGAAGAAGAATAGGAGAAGCTTCGGTTGAGCTTTGGCTTTTCGATTTGCTGAGTAAACCTCGCTCGTTTTTAGTAATTTTTATGTTTGTGAGCTCGTATTGGCTTAATCTAGCTAACCCGTAGACTAGTTATTCTTGAAGTTTTGTGATAGATTACTAAGCTTGGTTGTTAAACAAGACTATTTTATAAAGTAGTCTTTTGTTAATTTTAATATTTAAGGACTAAAATGTTAAAGAGATAAAATTACAAGGACTTAATATGAAATAACATGTGTGGGTTGTAGAGAAATAGTGAATAATTCGGCTAAAATGAGGTTTAGTTAAAATTGGTTAAATTGCAAGTTTTGAGCTTAGGGACTAAATTGTATAAAAAGTAAAATGTTAGGAGTAATTTTGTAAAAATGTCAAAAAGAACTTAATTGCATGAAATGAATTAATTTTGCTGTTAGACTTATTGAATTGAATGAAATTATAATTTTAGATCCTAAACAAGTGGAAAATCGAGGAACAGAAGAAATTACCAAATAGCCCCTATACTTTGCCGTTGCTGCAATTTAGTTTGGTAAGTTCATACGGTTTAAATTTAGTACATTTTTAAATTTATTATATGCCTTAATTATTGAATTATATTGATGTGTGTAATTGAAAATGAAAATAATGAATTGACACAACGTCGATTATTGATTGAGCTATTTTGGACCGTTACTGCAAATCAATCCTATAAGTTCGTTTGGTTTAATCGTAATTTATTTTCTTAAATGCTTATTGTATGAACTATATTGTTGATTGTTAGATGATTTATTGACTCTATGAAATTGAGAATTGAAGTGCTGGATTGATATAACACTGGTTACTATTGATATCTCCTGAGTCGATGAACGTAGGATAAAGTATGATTGGCATGCCAATAGGTTATCTTACACACAGTACGTGATTGATATGAGATGTGACAATGATTTCTATATATCCTTTGTTCACTGAATATATCGTGGTCCTGCATTTGTTGCAGACTATCGTGTTATATTAAAGTGTTTTTTGGTGTGTTATGGGGGTGGATGTTAGTCTACAGGTTAGGCAGTTAGTGCCGAGGTACTGGCTCTTATGAGCATCTAGTGTGTTGGATGGTTAATCAAGTAGTCATATCCATTTATTATTCATCAGGCATTATCTTTAATGATCACTAAATGTTATTGAAATATGGAAATTGGTTGGTACTATTGATTTGAGCATTACTCACCTGTTGTGAACTATGATTGATAGGGACTCTGTTAAGAACCTTATCGGTAGGAACCCTGTTAAGGACTTTATTGTTGGAAACATTGTTTATATGTTCTATTCATTGAATTAATATGCATAATATAGTAATATTTACAGTTCAATCGACAAACTTACTAAGCTTTAGAAAAACTTACCCTTGTGTTTGTCTTGTTTAATTATATATACATTTTGTGGATCGGAAGATCAAATCAACACAAAGAAATTACACTATCCGGGGAATTATTGGTAACCCTTGAATCTATCTTGGCTTATATGGCATGTAATAGGAAATTTGGTTATGTTCTGTAATGTTCATAAGTACATGTATTGTGTTTGATGGTGTATTTTGATGTTGTGGTATGATAGTTTAAACATGGTATGCATGTTTAAATCTATGTTAAAGTATAAGTGAACAATCATGAAAATGGTAAGTATGGCTTGAATTAGGTATGATATAAGTGAATTGAAGGTAAGTTAAATTTGAATATGTTGAGACTTGTGTGATGAAACTAAAGTAGTGAAAATGTTGGGTAATTGAGATGAGTTGTAATTATGGATCCATTGATTAGGTTTTAAATGGATTGAATTAGGATGTTTTGGATGTTCTCGTATGTATTTGAAGCCTTGTGATTACATGTTTTGCCATTGGTTTAGGTACCTACGCAATTGGGTGAAATTTGAGCTTGAAGTAGGACATTTCTAGGATCACACAGCCAGAGACATAGGCTGTCATATGACCTTGTGAAGCATACGAGTAATCCACATGGGTGTGTGCCTATAGTGTGTTTAAAAATAGTATAGGTGCAGTTCTTACATAGGTTGACACACGGCCTACAACTCGACCGTGCGATCCAAATCAGAGAGTTAAATGGTCCATACACACAGGCGTGTGAGAGGTTGAACATGGGAGTATGGAGTAGCCACACAGCCATGTCTGGAGCCACACAGTCTGGGCTCTGTCACATGGCCTGGACACACGACCGTGTGACCCCTGTTTGGAAAATTTCACTTTTGTCCCAAATTTTCTATTGTCTTGAATTGGTCTCTAATTGTTCTAAACTATTTTTAAGGCCTCGAAAGCTCGACTTAAGATTTGTAAATGTATGATTATTCCACTTCGAATTATATATGAGTGTGGTTGATTTAATTAAATGCTTGAAAACTATTTGTTCTAAAAAGTTCCGTATAGTAAGGTAATACTTTGTAACCCTATTCTGGCAACAAAAACGGGTTATGGGTGTTACAGGTGCTGTGTCAGCATTTTCCTGGAATTACCATGGCATTTGTGTTGAATCTATCCAACCTTTTGCCATGGAAATATTTTACTTCCTTCATTCCCTTCCTCCGTTTCTTCATCCTTCTTGCACCCACTGCATACAACAACCAATTCCCTTCTTCCCAATAGTAAAAGTAATATGAAATGACATTTAAGGCACAATCCAAGCGTTATTATGTAATGTTCTAAAAATAACCTAAAAATGTAAATATATCTTCTTAAGTACAGGCATTTAATCAAGTTTAAAGGTTTAAAATATAACTCTTTTCTAGAGTTATCACATCCTCAAACTTGAGTCTTGCTTGTCCTCAAGCAGAATATGTATGAATGCATGCATGCATGCATGAATTTGTCATAACTACACAATTGCCTGTTGTACTGCTAAACCAAACAAAACATATTTTATACCTTTATTCTCAGTAGTCTTTTGTCTAAATAAGAAATTGGTTCAAATTTTACAGGTTTTTGTTTAGCGTACAAAGTGTAGGAAGTGTTACCTAAAAATAAAAGTTCCTAAATATTCATACAATTCTGACTACAGCAAGCACCCCTGAATGTACTTAGTTTATCCTTCCACTAAAATCAGTTTCTCTTCTCATACTTATTCTATCATTGCATTATATAATTTTTTTCTAGGGAATTCATCTTGTCACATGATTTCTATACTTGACAATATCAATGGAGCATACACTGGATTGCCAGGTATTACATCACGCCACAATTTGAATGTAATTCACTCATGAAGCTAAAAATTTTGACTAAAAAGATTGATGGAGCAAACAACTACCCCTTTAACTACTAAGCCTACTACTACAATAGAGTGCCCCTAAACTATTTTTTTTATTCACTCTTATTTGATCTTGCTTTTTTGATCAATAATACAATGGAGCAAACAGAGTATTACTGGCCTATTCAACAATTTCAAACATTGGAGTGCTTTATAGTGCCTTTTTAAATTTTATTTTATTTATTCATTTACCCTCAGCTTTGCCGTGGTATTTATTATTACACAATGCTAATTTACTGATCTTAGTTTCAAGACTTCTAAGTATATTAAATGAACCCTACTATAGACTAATTGCGATTATACTTAAGTCATTCTACTTTTAGGCATCAATTTTCACACGACCATCTTAAGCTAAACATACCTAATCAATTATCATAATTTTCACAATTCAAAGAGTTATTATCCTTATCCAACATCATAGATAACAATATACTTCTCATGGTCTAATAGTCATTTAGCATTTGTATGTTATGGAAAAATGAGTAACAAAATGATCTAATGTTTAAACAAAATATCTCATGCATGTAATATGTGCAACACACCCCCAAACCTAAGGGATGCATTGTCCTTAATGCATGCTTAGGCACAAAATTTCACATATGCAAAAACAAATAGATATGTAGAAAATGAAATGAAAACAATTATGAATGCATGAAAAACACATGTAAAAATGAAAAAAAAATGCAAATGAAAAATAAAAACAAAAACTTTGAAAGGATTTGTATCACTTTAGTTGGGTCGAGTGGATTTCCTAGCAGCGTGGTTGTAGTACTGCTTTCGTTTCAGCTGATTGATCAGCATATCATCATCATCATCATCATCTTATTTCATGATATCATCAATCAGTTGATTAATCTCACGATCTTGCTCCAATATGGGTGTAGTGGTTTGAGGTGCAGTAGCAGGTTCTTGTAGTGCAGAAGTTTGATTCATTTTATCTCCTTCCTTATCTGAGTCAATGTTCACCGTTTCTATTTTCTCTTCCTCTCCCTCTGTTTCTTTGTTCTTCTATTTTGTAGTGGGTGGATGTGTGGTAGTGTCCGTCATAGTGACTTCGACTTCCTTCTCATCTTCATCCTCTAGATCTGATAACAACTTTTTGGGAAAAGTAGGGAATGTCAGCATGGGCCTGGTAAAATTTTTCTGAAGAGATTTCTTGATGGCATTATCCCTCCTTCAAACATAGCCCCAAAAGAAAGCCATTTCTTCTTGACCCCTTCTTAGATTAGTACTTGTCCTCAGTTGTTGCTTTTGTATCAAACGAAACTGTTGTTTCAACATTTAAAGAGTATTGAGCACTTGTTGCTCGAAATCATTATGAGATGTGGATGGAGTGGCATGGGTACCAGTAGGTGGAGAAGATGTTGATGTAGAGCCAGGATGCCGTGGCACTTCTTCCCCTAAAAATCTCATGGTAATCTGTTTGGTGATGGCTCTTTTGTTAAGGATTTTTTCCTCATTTGCTTGGATAGGGACATTAACCTTTTAACAAAGTGCAGTAATAAAAGATAGAAAGTTTAGGGTGCTTGCATTCTTTTATGCATAGTGATGAAGTTCTCTAAAAATAATTTTTCCAACATTTGTCTTTCTTCCAGTCATAATAGAGTGCAGTAACAACATACGTTCCTTTGAAATAGTAGAGTTATGAGTTGAAGGGTTAAGTCAAGATTTAAGAAAATGGCACCATACCCTATAATGAGGTTTCAAAGAAACACAATCGATGATGTAGCAGTCATTCCAAGAAACTATCCATTTGGTCCCTTCTACACATAAATCTGCAAGAACTTGATTGAGTCCTTCTATTGTTATTTTTTGACAAATTGAGAATGTTCATCAGGGCCTTTAGGTAAACCATATTGTGCGTTGATGGAGTATTCATTGAATAACACCAAAGCATCGCGTACATAGAAGAAAGCATTATCTGGAGAGGTTAAATAGGCATAAAAATCCTTTACAGCTTTCGTCAGAACATTGTTAGGATGAAGGCAAAAGAGTTGCCATCCATGTTTCTCTACTACAAAAGAAATTGCTTCAGTGCATCACATAAAGGCTGTGTCTTGAAAAAGAAAGCCTTTTTTCATGCAAAAGAGTCGCTTTGATGTGTTCATGTTGTACTTTTCTTTAGCGGCTTTACTAAAAAATGTTCTCGGAAGCATAGAGGTTGATGGAGATGGCATATGTCGAGCCATTTGAGAAGAAATAGTAATTGTAAAAAGAAAAAGTTAAGACCTTTACAATTATGGAGGAAAAATTGAAAATGGTGAAAACGAATAAACTAAAAATAACTTGGAGAAAGAAAATGAATCGACTAGGGTAAAAATGAGATAGATTATAGCACTGACGTGGGGATAATATTAGCTTAAAATTATGGCTTGACACGGTAAAGTAAGAATTAGGCTGGAAAAGAAAAAATAATATAAAAATTTAGCTAAAAAATTAGCAAGTACGCTTGGTGGGTAAACTATTACAAAGCCTGGGCCAAAATCTACTTGCAACAAAAGAAAGAAATAAAAATTAATTAAACCAATAAAAGAAGGAGATCAAAAATAAATAATTAACTAAAACCAAGCAAAAGAAAACACTACGCAGTTCGAAGAGTAATGGAATGTTTATCACGAAGTATGGGAGCTCCCTAATAATGCTTCAAACGTTGGCCATTGACTTTGAAGTTAAAACCAGTCTTGCCATCTTTGACTTCTACAGCTCCATAAAGGTAAACATGCACTATCTCGAATGGGCAGACCAACGAGACTTTAATTTTTTAGGAAACAATTTCAACCTGGAATTGAACAACAACACTTATTGTCTAGGTTCAAATTGCCGTGGCAAAATCTTCTTATCATGCCATCGCTTTGTCTTTTCTTTGTATAGTTTGGCATTCTCATAAGCTTGAGCTCTAAATTCCCCCATCTCATTCAACTCCAGTAGTCAATTATTTCCAGCATTAATCCAATCGATGTTCAATTTCTTAATTGCCCAAAATGCCATATGTTTAAGTTCAACAGGCAAATGGCAAGGCTTCCCATAGATGACCTTAAAAGGCGACATTCCCAGTGGTGTCTTGAAGGTAGTATGATATGCCACAAAGCTTCATCCAATCTAGATGACCAATCTTTGTGACTACTTTCTCCAAAATTTGCTTAATCTTTCTATTAGAGACCTCAGCTTGTCCATTCGTGCGGGGATGATATGTCATGGCAATTTTATGTTTAACACCATACCTATTCAAGGCAGTAGCAACTATTTTGCAATCAAAATGAAAACCTTCATCACTAATCAAAGCATGAAGAGTACCAAACCTAGTGAAAATATTCTTATGTAAAAAATTTAGTACTGATTTAGCGTCATTTGTAGGGAGAGTGACAACTTCAACCCACTTGGAGATGTAATCTACAACTACAATGATGTATATATTCCTCCACAAGAGTGGAAATGAACCTATAAAGTTGATTCCCCATACGTCAAATAATTCGACTTCTAGAATGTTTTGTAATGGCATTACATATCTCTTTGATAAGTTCCTAGTTCCTTGAAAATGATCACAAGCTTGACAAAATTCATGTGCATCTTTAAACATGCTTGGCCAATAAAAGCTAGATCGGAGAACTTTTGTAGCAGTTCGAGTTCCCCCAAAGTGTCCTCCATATGGTGCTGAATGATAGTGGTGTAAAATACTATGAATCTCGTCATCCAAAACACACTTTCAAATTATTTGATCTGCACAATGTTTGAATAAAAATGGCTCATCCCAATAATATTGCTTAGCATCATGGAGAAATTTTCTTTATCTTTGACTGTTGAGCATAGGTGGCTGCAATCCACTTACTAAGATATTGACAATATAGACATACCAAGGTAATGCCGTGGCAACCAGTAGTTGCTCATCTGGAAAATCCTCCTTAATAATTTGAATATTACCGTATTCATTTCCTGCTTCAAGCCTCGACCAGTGATCAACCAATTGATTCTCTATGCCTTTCCTATCTCAAATTTCTAGATTAAATTCCTGTAGCGGCAATATCCATTGAATTAATCTTGTCTTGATGTCTTTCTTGGTCACCAAATACTTAATCGCAGAATGATCCGTATAAATTGTAACTTTGGTGCCAACTAAATAGGATCTAAATTTGTTGAATGCAAATACCACAGCCAATAATTCCTTTTCAGTAGCGGTGTAGTTCAACTGCGTATCTGTCAGCGTCTGACTTGCATAGTAAATGGCATGAAACACATGTCCATAGCGAAATCACTAGCATCATACATAAGTTCATAAGGTAATGTCTAGTCCGATGCTATGACAATCGGTGCTATTATCTGTTGCTTTTTCAATTCCTTAAAGCTTGCACACAAGGTTTATCAAATTTGAACGCTCTATTAAGTTCTAACAATACACACAGGGGTTTAGATATCTTTGAAAAATCTTTAATAAATCATCGATAAAATCTTGCATGGCCAAGGAAACTTTGAATACCTTTAACTATAGTAGGTGGTGGCAATTTTTCAATAACCTTAATTTTCGCTTTGTCTAAAGCAATCCCTTGCTGTGAAATTTTATGTCCCAGAACAATGCCTTCACAGACCATGAAATGACATTTTCCCAATTCAGAACAAGGTTAGGCTCTTCACACAGATAAAGAACTCCAGGTTTTTTAAACAACCTTCAAAAGTATCACCAAACACTGAGAAGTCATCCATAAAAACTTCCAAAAATTTCTCCACCATGTCTGAAAATATTGCTATCATGCAACGTTGAAATGTTGTAGGGGCATTGCACAATCCAAACAACATTCGTTTGAAAGTGAGGATTCCATATGGACATGTGAACGTAGTCTTTTCTTGATCAGTAGGAGCTATGGCAATCTGGTTATACCTCAAATAACCATCCAAAAAGTAATAAAAGGCTTTTCCCACAAATCTATCTAACATTTGATCAATGAATGGCAAAGGAAAATGGTTCTTCATGGTTGCTTTGTTAAGCTTTCGATAGTCCATGCAAACTCTCCATCCCGTGACATTATAAGTTGGAATAAGTTTGTTTTTGTCATTGCTAACCACAGTAACACCCCTTTTCTTAGGTACACATTGAAAAGGGCTATCAAAAATAAAATAGATTATTCCAGCATCAAGCCATTTTATAATCTCATTTTTAATGACTTCCTTCAGAATGGGGTTTAGTCTTCTCTATTACTCGATAGAATTTTCATGGAAATCCTCCAGTAAAATCTTATGCATGCAAATTCCTGGACTGATTCCCTTAATATCCATGGTTGTCCACCCCAGCGCCTTCTTAGATTTCTTTAAAACTTCTAACAATTGAGCCTCTTGATCAGGTGTTAATTCTATAGAGATAACTACTGGCAATGTGCTGTTGTCTTCTAAGTAGGCATACTTCAAATGTAATGGCAAAGGCTTCAAATCCAAAGTAGGAGGGTCCTTTATAGAAGGTCGAGGAGGTTTAAAAGAATGCTCTAATAAATTTAAAGATTCAAAACTCCTCACTGTTCCATTTTCAAGTTGATTAACCTCCATTAGTTCACTAAGTTCTTCAATTAGTTCCTCTTCATTCAACTCAATTAAGTTAGATTCATTATCAAAATTGTTGTAACAAAATTTTGCCAATTCTTCCTTTGCTACTATGCCAATAATCCCAATGGTGTGACAAACTTCATCTGTATCTGCACACTTCATGACATCAAAAACATTAAAGGTTATTTGCTGGTCATTAGCTCTCATTGTTAATTCACCTTTCTGTACTTTAATTAATGTTTTACTAGTGGCTAGAAAAGGTCTTCTAAGAATAATTGGTACCTCATTATCAGCTTCACATTCCAGAATAATAAAATCTGCTAGAAAAATAAATTTGTCAACTCTTACCAACACATATTTAATTTTACCTTCTGTGTATAAGAACGATCAGCTAGCTGCAGTGTTACAGTTTTAGGAATTGCCTTCCCAATTCCCAAGATCCTAAAAACAGACATAGGCATTAAATTTATGTTTGCACCTAAATCACATAATGTGTTGCCTAAATAATGATTTCCATTGAACAAGGAATAGTAAAACTCCCTGGGTTCTTCAATTACGGTGGCAATTTGTTCATCAACATTATTGTGCACCCTTCAGTGAGAGCAACAATTTCAAATTCTCGTAGTCTGCGCTTCTTCGACAATATGTCCTTCATGAAATTTATGTAATTGGACATTTGCTCCAATGCTTCCACTATTGGTATGTTGATAAGAAGTTGCTTCAGGACATCCAAGAATCTTTTGAATTGAAAATCTTGCTTAGACTTCTGAAATTGCTGAAAGGTGACGACAGCCTTCCTTCAACTTGTTGAGTTTATTTTGTCGTGACATTCTTATTCGAAACACGAGTTGATTCGACTTGAAATTTTTTTTGCTCTTCTCAATTGTAGATTGCTCCACCACTGGTTCTGAATTCATCTTATGTGTGAAATATAAGTTATCTTTTTCAATATCGGCATCATCAATAACTCCTGATAGTTGAGTACCACTTCTGAGTGTATTGGCCTTGCAGTATTCCTACTCTTGAGATATTGAATTTTTCATATTACTTGGCAATGCTCCTTGTTGTCTTGAGCTTAATGCATTGGCAATTTGTCCCACTTGGTTTTCTAAAGCCCTTAAAGTTGGAGCTTGACTCTGTATTACAACATTGATCTTGGCCATGTATTACTTCAAGGTAGCTTCCATAGATTAAAATGATGGTGAACTTTGCTGAACATTTTGTCGTGGCATAGGTTGACTGTATCCAGGTGGTGTACTTGTGACATTCTGTCGAATAACATTATTGGAATTTCCCACTCCTTGATTACTCCAACTAAAATTAGGATGTTGTTTCCATCCTGGATTGTATGTATGGGAATATGGGTTATTGTTTTGATTGAGATTTCCCATGTAACATACTGAAGTTGGGTTTGATGGGCATTAATAAAAAAACATGCTCTTCTCCACAATAAACACATGTCAACTCTGCTACTTTCATTTCTTGCACTACAACTATTCTCTTCAATATTTTGATCATATTAGTTAAAGATGATACTTGAGCTGTTAAGGAAGTGATCTCATCAAGCTCCAAAGCTCCAGCAACTCTTCTGCTAGTACCCACTCATGTAGTTGGATATTAATAATAATTGTTAGCTATCCTTTCCAGAATTTTATATGCCTCATTATACGATTTATCTAGCAAAGTCCCATTAGCAGATGCACCAACTACCATTTGTGTATGTGCATTCAGTCCATTATAAAACATTTCCATTTGCGTCCAATGTTGGGAACCATGCATCGGGCATTTTCTACTCAATTCCTTGAATCGCTCCCAAGTTTCATACAATGTCTCATATTTAGTTTGCCGAAAAGATGTAATATCGTTCCTCAGTTTGGCACACATGTTTGGAGGATTGTAGCGCAACAAAAACCTTTAACCAAGATGCTACCATTCCAAATGGTAAAGTATTCAACCATGCTCTAGAATGATCTCACAATGAGTAAGGAAATAGCTTGAGTCTTAGGGCATCTTCAGGAACACCCTGCTGCTAGAATGAATTATAGACCTCCAAAAAGGAGTCTTACATGTAGTCGCGGATCATCAGTAGGTAATCCACCGAACTGCTCTACTGTTTGTTTCATTTGAAACATCAATGGTTTCAACTCAAAATGTTGAGCTTGAGTATGTGGCCTAACAATCCCTAGATTCAAATCATCCAAGATTGGCACTACATGTTCTTTAATGAGTCTGTCTCTATCATCTATCACACTAGGAATATCAACATCCCGACCATTCGGATGTAATGGATCTTCTTTGCCTGGATCATTTCCAATCCTTGCCACCTTTTGCAATTCTTTTCTTCTTCTTCTCAAGGTTCTCTCAATTTTAGGATCAAAATAATACTCTTCATTCTCAAGAATACCTCTACTCATAAACTAGCAACAAACTTGAAAAAAATAAAAAAAACTAATTAAGCTAAAACTAACAAAATTAAATACATAATAACAAACTGAAATTTACCAATTTGCCGTTCCTCAGCAATGACACCAAAAACTTATCGCATGTGAATATATAATGTGAATGTGCAAGTATACATGTTGAATCAAATAATAAAGTGAGAAGTGAGATCGTCTCCACAAGGATTAAAATAGGTAAAAATATGATTGAGTTATTACTATAAACTATACTAATTAGGCTTATGGCAAAATAAACAGAATATTGATTTGAAGTGAGGTACTAATATATGAAATA
>CM025252.1:15983192-15999665 GCA_013677275.1 Gossypium schwendimanii
GAATATTGATTTGAAGTGAGGTACTAATATATGAAATATAAAAATCAAATAATGAATAAAATGCAGTGGCAATTCTACGAAACAAAGTTTAGAGGATTGATGCTATTGAATGGGAAAGTTGGAATTACTTGGATTATATCTTAATAACATAATAATATCATGGCAAAATCTTGACCAAATTACTGTTCAGAGTATAACTACTGCATTTTGATGTTTTTCAAGAGCTAGAATTAAAGCTATCATTCTATGTCTTTTTACGTCTACAAGTTTCAAGAACAATACCTAACAATATTCTTTCTTACTTTGTACAGATCACAACTCTATGTCTAGAGTGCTACAAGTATCTGCTCGAGTACTCGGTCGTATCATTCGGTTACAATCCAACTTATTTAAACTTTTTAGAATTAAATCAAGTCTAAGGATATACTATGCATTCATCTATGTCTAGAGCTTGAATGCATATATTCAGAATAATCCAAATAGAATAAAACAATAGATCTATTCAAAATATCACCATGATCATTATATATCAAGATAGATCCAGTAATTCCAACCCAAATGAAATTAGCTCATGGGTTGGGATTTAAAATCCAAAATCAGAATAACATTCAACACTATCGTTAATAGTTTAGAAATCACAGAAAGTAATTAACAAAATGAAGGAAGAACCGTAGGAAGCTTTCGACACTCTAGCTTTCACTTCGACGCTGCTGAATCGTGTAAGACCCAAGGTTGATCACTTGTCTCTTTCCTTGTGTCTCTACTCTCCTCTTAAATTGCTACCCTATCTTTTTCTCTGGAATTTTCACGAGTTTTTTCGAGAGAAAATTGCTCTCCCAATCCCTATTTAAAAACATCGTGTAAAATCCCCTCCAAAATCTTCTTTCTTTTTTCTTTTCTCTTTCCTCTTTTATAGGGTAGGTCCCCCTCTCTCTGCACACACTTTTCTCCCTCTCTTTCAGGTGAATTTACTGGTACACATGTAGCTGGTTGAGAGTGACAAGGAGTGAGTGCCGCGTCCGTATTTTCTTGGAATTGCCATGGCAGTTGTGTTGAATCCATCCAACCTTTTGCTATGGGAATATTTCACTTCCTTTATTCTCTTCCTCCTTTTTTTCATCTTTCCTACTCCTGCTGCATCAACAACCAATCCCCTTCTTTTCAACTGTAAAAGTAACATGAAATGACATTTAAGGAAAAATCCAAGTGTTATTATGCAATGTTCTAAAGATAACCTCAAAATGCAAATATATCTTCTTAAGTACAGGCGTTTAATCTAGCTTAAAGGTTTGAAATATAAATCTTTTCAAGAGTTATCAGTAATGCTAATCGATAAGATATGAGTTCAACTCTTTCAGTGATTTCATACGGTCCGATAAAATGAGGACTTAATTTCCCTTTTTGTCTGTGTTGAAAAATTTTCTTCCACGGATATACTATTAGAAATACTTTATCACCTACAGCAAACTCGATGTCTCGACGTTTCAAGTCTGCATATGATTTTTGTCTATTGAAGGCTATTTTCAATCTATCTCGGATCATTTTAACTATATCTTCTGTTTCTTGAATAAATTCTGGCCCAACGACTTTTCTCTCACATAACTTTGACTAGCAAACAGGTGCTCGACACCTACAACCATATAGAGCTTTATACAGACCCATTTGAATGCTCAATTGGAAACTATTATTGTACACAATTTTAGCCAAAGGTAAATAACATTCCCAACTTGATTCAGAATCAATTACACAGGCTCAAAGTATATCTTTTAAAATCTGAATAACAAATTTAGATTGCCCATCCGTCTGTGGGTGAAAAGTTGTGCTGAAGTTGAGTCTCGTACCAAGAGATTCATGCTATTGTTTTTAGAATCTCAAAGTGAACCAAGGATCCCAATCGGAGATAATTGACATAGGTATGTCGTGCAATCTAACAATTTCCCGAATATAAACTTCGGCAAGTTTCAAAAGTGACCAACTGGTTTTGACTACAAAAAATGGCTAATTTCATAAGTCGATTGACTATCTCCCAAACAACATTTTTCTTGCTCGGAGATAACAGTAACCCAAAGTTATAATCAGAGATTCATGCTCGGTTATCCAATCCACGCCCAAGAGCAAATCAAAATCACCAAAAGACATGATCAACAAATCCACTGAAAACGTCAAGCGTTGAATTTCTAACAGACATCCTTTACATACTTGATCAACTAACACTGTTTGACCCAACAGACTCGATACAGACATGGCTAGTTTTGATGTCTTAGGTTTTAGACTCCCAGATTTAACCAAACCAACATTAATATATGAGTGAGAGAAACCAGGGTTAGGGCATAAACATGTGCAGAAAATAATAAGAAGATACTTGCTACAATATCGGTAGCATCACCCTCCTCGCTAGTCTACAAAATATACGTTCGAGCTGATGCTCTGTCCTCTGACTGATGCACAACTAATTCATTCCCTTTTCTTAAGCCACCCCTGGAAACAAAACCACCACGACTAGCCCCATGATCCCTGATTGAAGGTATAGATCTCTAAGTGATAGTAGGTGTAGAATTATCATTCTCAGGCACTCACGAGTGAAATGCTCATGTGATCCACATCGGAAACAAGCATTAGATAACTTTCAACATTTCCCCCAATTTTTCTTCCCACAATGCTCACAACTCGGCACCTCAGGAGCTCTAGCTGGGCCTTTTACGCTACCAACTGAAACTGTCAGTTGTCTATCTCATACTCTATTCGATATAGCTAATTTTGTAGTTGTCCTACCATGATCATGATCTTCTTTAGTTCGCTTAGGCGCTGAATGTGAACTAGGAGTCTCATATAGTTTTCCTAAAACACGAGAAAGCTCTAGTTTCTTACTTGACCCCAAAGATTGTTCTACCATTTTGCACACTTGGACAAATCACAAATTCCTTAACTTTCAATGCGAATAACTTAGTTTTGATTTCATCTCGCATCTCCAGTAGAAAACGTTTACAACTCACTTCTTTAATCAAAATAAGCTCCACAGCATAATTGCTAAGTCGCATATACTCTCATTCATAATCCACTATAGATAGATCTCCCTATTTTAACAAAAGGAATCCTTGTTTCTGATCCTCCAAATATAGTTCCCAGACATATTTCTTCTAGAAGTCTAACTGGAAGAATTTCCAATCGATAGCTTTAGCAAGGATATGACACGTAACAGTTTGCCACGAAGTATAAGTTTCCCCCTGTAACAATGAAATGACACAGATAACACTCTCATGAGAAGTACACTCTAGCTATTGAAGTACTCGAGTTGTAGATTCTAGCCACATTTTAGCTACTGACGGATCAACTCCTTTCACCCTAGTGAATTCAGTCGCACCATACCTCATCAATTCTTTAATCAGTGCCTGTCTAACTACAGGCACATGTATTACCGTAAGAGTAGATCCTGTTACTCTCTGGAATGCTTCAGCTATAGTACGAAGTAAGCTCACATTGCCTTGTCCCTCATTAGTACAACTATCAACATTAGGTTGTTGTGCACCATTTGAGTGAAAACTCGGTGCCACTAACTTAGCCATATTTATATTTTCAATGGAATTATCACTAATATGAATCTCTTGGTCAACCTTATTATTTGATTCCTTTGACATCTTTTATCTATAAAATAGAAACAATCTTTAATCAACATCCAAATCCCGACTTAGACTCGACTCAACTTGGCATGTACCTCTAGACTCAATTTTTAGCTTGATTTAGTCCAAGAATTGACTAAACCAATAGCTCTAATACCAATAAATGTAACACCCCTTACTTGTTTCGGTCGTCAGACTCGAGTAAAAGATGCTACAACCAAATTCAACAATTGATAAATACTTTACTAAACAAAAAGTCAATTATTTATCTTTTAAATCACATATAATCAAACATATTAAAAAATTGAACTCTAGAAGGACCTAATTGTGAAATCCATGTATGTAATAGGATCGAAATATAAAATTTTAAAGTTTTAATGTCAATAATGAAAATTCGTAGTTGGTATCAATACTGAATCGATACTTAAATGAAAATCAATACCAAAAATAAATTTTGTTTTCTTTGCAAAATAAGGGTATCGATACTCAAATAAAAATTGATACATTTTGACATTCTGTTTGTTGTAAAACTTTTTATAAGGCCATGTATCGATAACAGATGCCAAAATTTCAATACCTAAGTTCAAAAATCATAAAATCTCATCTTTTAAAAGTTCATTTCAAGCCAAATTCACCTACCAATAAGATACAATAACATCACCTATTCAATCAATTGAGTGTCTAACCAATATGCCTCAAATGACACCTCAAAGAAACAAACTAAATACAAAGACTACTTAATCATTTAAATAGATCATAGACATAAATATGTCTTTTACTAAATCTATGCTAATATACTATCTAGCTCATAAATATAACCAACTCATTCATGACAACATTATGCAATTAAACCAAGAAAAACACTTCCAAGCTATCAGCAAAATTAACCAATTCAATCACACGTATGCTTAATCAACTTTGTATCTTACCTTATAACTTACCATATAATGAAATGTTCAAATGTAACAATTAGAAATAATTCGTATTATAGAAATACAAGCCGTAAATTTCAAACTATTCGTCGTTGACCTTGTCCTTTCCTTTCTTTCTCGAGGATTTTGGGACAACGTTAGCTATGGATTGAAACAGATAAAACAAATTAATAATACACAACCCAATTCACATTCAATTACAAATTTTGTACTACTTTTGCATGAAGTTCAATTTAGTCCCTAGAATCAAGACTAACAAAATTTCCACATTTAACCCCTAATATTAAAGCCGAATATTCCTATAGTCCTTATAGGATTTCCCATTTCCCAAATATACCCCTAATTTCAAATTTTGTACTAATTAGACCTTTTCGCATAAAATTAACAATTGACTTTACAAAATAGTCCCATTTCACTTCCAACCTTAAAATCTATCAAAATAACATCAAGAACTTAAATTTCTCTACAATTGCAACTTCCATTAACTTCAACAATTTACAACTTGGGTAAGCTAGCTCATGATCTTAGGGTTCCAAAAACATAAAATTTGTGTAAAAAAAAGACCAAAATGTACTAACCAAATTGAGCTTCAAAGATGAACTTAATATCTGAATCTTCTTCTTACTTTCTTCTCCAATTCGGCATGCAAAGTGATAAAGGAACAAAATGCTTTTGTTTCTCTTTCTCTCCACTATGCTATTTGTTTTCATAATGGGTCGTTAAGTGCAGAAATGACCTAAAATAACCACTACAAGTGATGTTAGGTCACTTACCCCAACACTTAAGTCATTGCTTATCCTTAAGCAAGTAAAACAAAATAAAAACTAAAACTAAAAGAAAAAAATAAACATGCAATAAAATGTACTTGAGCTAGCTTGGTAAACAAAATTGGATCTGAGCATCAACACTAGGAAGACTTGCCTAAATATATAACCGTAGCTAGAAATTTAAACAAGTCAAAGTTTTTTACACCTAAATAGATTAGGTCAATGTATTACAAAGTAAACAAGTTAAAGAAAATTAAATATATTGCTCCACTAAAATGTATATACGAATATCATACTTAGTTTTGTAGAGTATAGTTAGTTCGAATATTTGTTTCCTAGTTGGTTTATTTTTTCCATGCTTTAAACTCTAATGCAATAATATTTTCCCAACAATCCCTTATGATTTTATTTATTTATTATTATCATTATTATTGTGCCAATACGATTGAGATTTTTCTCAGGCACTTTTTATAAGGGTTATATTAGTCATACTGCACCATTTCAATAACCATGGATTTTACCGAGTATTTTTTTTAATTCAAATATCATATACTTCTACAAATATTTAATCTATTTTTCCTATTTAATCTATTTAATCTACAAATATCCTATACTTCTACAAATATTATTCATACTGCACCTATTCGCATCTACCTTTATCACTTGGTATATTTAATATATTTTTCCTATTTACAGTTTAATAAATTGAGCTAATTAGTCAAATATAAACAACCTAAATTATTTGGAACATTTTTCTAATGTCACCCCTCACACTTTATTTGGAACATTGTTCCTAATGTGCTATAAAAAATAAAAGAAAGAGGTTACCCAATTAGCGTTAAAAGTCCATTGCAAATGGTGGGACAAAATCTTCCTTGCATTTTTGGCTCAAATATGTAGTGTCTCAAAACTTGTAAGGTTCCTATACAGAAAAAGAAAACACATTTTTATTGCCCTCAATCGTCGGTAGAGTTCTCAGCATCAAACTCCTCGGTGTTGCCTCCCTCTTTCGAGAGGGCTCCCGACTTCGTCCCTCTAGAAGCGGATGATCCTACCTATATGGGTTGTGTGGTTTCAGATGGGGCTATCCAAAATGGTAGAGGTTGAGGGCATCGAAATGACTCTATGCTGAATTACACGGCTAGATGGCACATCACCTTCCCATACTCATAGTTCCACACTATGTTGTATGCAAGGTATGCCACTATACGTTGAACCATATCCTTAGTCATCAGGTTTATCGAAGTTAATGTCATCCCCCTTCGTTGTACCTTTGACGGTATAGGTTGGGGTCCTCCATGGGTTCTGGAAATCTACGATCTCGCGTGTATGGCTGATGTGTCGCTACTTGTTCGTTTCCGTGCTCCACCCGATCAGCTCATAGATTATAGAACCATGCATAAATAACATCGTTTAACATGCCCTTTGGTGGGAAAATCAGCTCGTTCACATCAAACTCGATCCCGACTCTCCTACAAAATTCTTTAATCAGATGTGGATACAAAAGTCCTTCTGTGTGCCCTTTTACGCACTGCCTTATGTTGTGGAAGATCTAGTCTCCCATGTTGATCCACTAGTCCTACAAAATGGCATGTAACATAATGGCACGATGACGGGTAACATCCGTGATGTGTTGTACAAGTAATAATTTGGAAGAAATAAAATAGATCCACATTTTTGCTTCAGGTACTATAATGGATTGCTGGAACCTTATTGGGTCATTGGATCCTGCCCTTTAAACCTTAGCACATTGGCTTTTTGTTAAAAAAATTATGATGGCATTATAGTCCACCTCATGTCCATCTAACTTCTCGTAAAAGTTTGGATTGTAACTAGGGGTCCAATGGAAGGCCTCAATCGTGATAGGAAAGGCATCTACGAAAACACCTCTCACAAAGACGTTTCGGTCTTGTGCCTCCATAAAGTTTGCATAAAATTCTCGTACGATCATAATGATTGTGGGTTGATGAAGATGTCGAAAAAAGGTAAACCACCTAAATCTTTCGATCCTAGTTATGATCGAGTCATGGATTAAGTTCGTGGAAAAGTCAAATCCATGTTTCAGTATAAATGGTTTATTCAAGAATCGATTAGTTCATTTTGCGACATCCTCGGCGATGAATCGTGCCTTCAGATTGTGAGGAACATTACGTTCCTCGATTCTTTGAGATATCGTGCTCTTGTGGGAATTCATAACTGATAATGTTCAACTACCAATAATCACAATTAAAATCAGTGTTCTATACTCTATTTATCACAATATTACATAAGTAATTATAGATTGTAGTGAGTGAATATCACCAATTTTTGTTGCGATAGTACTTGTTGGTCACAGCGGTACGACTCTAGTCACTACCTTCTGTCATTAGAAAAAGGAGGAGTATTTTCTACCCAACGAAGAGGGGGACGTTGGAATGGCTGACGTGTTGAAATAGTGGAAGTGAGATAGGCGGTGGTCGGTAACCTAGTGTGCGATAACGAAACAACAGGGGTGATGGTGTCTTTTCAGTCACTACTTGATGTAAGCACGGCCGGGAGCTCATCGAATGTGAGCCAAGCATCATTTGAGCTTCCTAAAAGTGCCATGACTAGAGCTCGAGCTAAGCGTTACCAAGAAGCTATTTCGACTTTACTCATTAAACTTTGGAGTGAAAACCAGCTCAATGCCGAAGGGGAAGCTTGGATCAGCATTTTAACAAGTCCTTGCACTCTGGTGTAAGCTAATTTTTGCTCATTTCTGGCTCATCAATCTTCCGTCAGCTCCAATCAGCTCGTTGAACTTAATTCAGCTCGTTGAGCTCATTTTAAATTACATTCAGCTCATTTCTTTTTATATTTTTCAATAATTAAGCATTAGTTCTAATTTAATCATTTTACTACAGCTCATGACCGAATATACTAGCTCAAATCAGCTTAAGATGTTAATTGTCATTTTTGAGCTAGCTGAATTAATCATTAGTTAAGTTAATTATTTATGAGATTTATTTATTATGTGTTTTGATGTGTTTATCATTTATATAGGTACAGCCGCATGTGGAGTTTCATTGATGGCCTGGTGCATATATGGTTAGGTTCATTTGGAGGAAGGTTCATGCATGGTTGGATTCAAAGCATGGACGGATGCATGAATGATCACCTACAATGAACGACGGCTGTCCCATAGCTTTCCAAATTAACTATTCGGCCAAAGAGCAGCATCTAAATTAATCCTTAACCACATTCACGAATTGGAAGGTGCATGTATATTTAGCAACATCAAATGGGAGAGTGCATGAATGCTTACCTACATGCATTGTGTGCTGGCTATTGGTTTCTTATTTGATTATTCGACCAAGAAGCATCTATTGGAGGGGACATTCACACCATGGCCAAACCTAGACATGTCCATTGGCCTCCTATGCATTCACCAAGTTCCAAGTTCATTTTCTAAGTTATAAAGCTGTCCATTGAACCTTTTCTTCAGCCGAACATAGACATAGTCACTAGGGAAGTTCATATACTTAATTTATAGCCGAATGTCTTAATACTTAAGTCTTGTATCTTTTGACCATTTGGCTAACTCAAGTAGCTTATGAATAGTTTATTTGTTTATTGTAAAAGGTTATTGAATTTGATTATTAAACTTAATAGAACTTTTGTTCTTGTGAGGTTACCTCCTTTCTTCTTTCGTTCGAGTCTAAAAGCGACTTATCTTGCTTGCTAGTGGCGTCAACCCGAACTCAATGAACTTATCACCAAACCAGTGTGGCTTTCAACCATATTTTTATACCTTTGGTTCTTACCTCTATATAGGTAACGGGTCAAGGTCCATCTTCGACTTTCATTTAATCCAACTTAAGCAATATAAGTCTCGGGGCAATACTTTCATAGTATTGAATCATTCTGGAAGCTTGAGTTCATTCTACCATTCCATTATCTATCAACTTATAATTCATTTCTTTGTTTTAAACCGAACTTATCTACCATCAAACCCAGCCTATCTTTGAACCCATTTTGCCTACTTCAGCATATAAATCAACCTAACTCCATTTACTTACAAAAATTGAACGACTCTTCTTGTTGACAATCGGGCAAACAAGTGACTCGACTCTACATCATCAAGCCAGCTCACATCACTACTATTGTTTGCTGAACTTGCCTCTAGATAAGAAAAGTGCTATGATGGTGAATGGAAAGGACAAGCACAGATGAGATAAGTCCACTGTTGGGGATGCTTTCCTGGTCGTTATTGGTCATAATAATGAGATAACATTTGGACGATGTGGAATGATTGAGAGTTGGCTACTGATGACGAGTGGTTGTGTGGTAGAGAAGGGGGAAACGGTTTTGGTATGACTGCGTTTGGATGAAGCCTTTTATTTGTCGCGTCGCCAGGACCTAGAGGCTTTGCTTGTCCCGACGTTGGCTGGCGATACAAGTCCCTATGCGTTAACTATTTCTCCTCTCGATGACAAGACCTATCTCGTCTTAACGACGCATATAGCTCACTTTCTTGGCTGTTTTGTGATAGTACTAGAAGGAACATATGTTTTCTCCCTACTTATTGGTTAATTTGTCCCCATTTAGTTATCTTTAGCACAAATTTTAGTATTTTCAGTTCAGTAAATTGCATTTTATAACTCAGTGGATATTAGCCTATTTATCCTTAATTTTGTCATGTTTTGGTACCGATGTCGCTACATGAGTATTTCTAGATTGTCCCCAAAATTATCCCCGCACTTGACAGCTATCCAGATAAGAACAAAAATGTGTGAGTTGTCCAGTCTGGTATATATAACTTGTATGTGTAGAGGTAACATGATCCTAATGAAAAGACACATGTGCTATTTGAAAGAATATAAATATTCACGTGAAAGGGAAAAAAGAAAGAGGGAGGCTTTTGGGGGGTGTTATCTTCTTCAACCTATCTTTTGAAGCTTTTCGACTATGGCAGCTTCAGTCTCCTATGGGTGAACCAACGTGAAAGGGATGCAGATTAGCTTCTGATGAGGAGCCTTCAGTGCGACACAAGAGGGAATGGAGAGATTCAAGTCGAGATTGTCTAGGAACAGTATTCTCCACTTGTTTCTTTTTTATTTTTTTTTCTAGACGATGGTGATTACTTTCTATTTAATATTTGTATAGAAGTACACATGATTTCTTGGTTAAATGTTATTGTATTTAATCTTTCTTCTACTGTTTAATCTTTGGGTTTGAATGTTTTTAGCATGGAAGTGTTATTGTGGTCACTGACACTGGAAAGTGTAGCGACAGTTCAAGCTAACAAGCATGACAACGGAAGTTGCTTGAGGATTAGAGGAATTTAATCCACTTGTTCTTAATAGTGTTCCATTTCCATCATCGAAAGGTGTGGTTAATGTGCATGTTTATGTCTTAGATTAAATATAGAAGTTAAGCTTGGTACGCTATTAGTTACAATTTAATGCATTGACAATCACCTATCCTTTTATACCTTGTGAGCACTTAGTATTTTGTTGAATATTCATGTTGATCATTATCATATTTTATCTTATTGTTTTCAAGTTATTGCTTCGACAACTACTCTCACAATTTATCTCGTTTCTATCTATTTATTTCACTGACATTGATAGACAAAAGACAACCATCTTCATGGATCGATATCCGACAGACTCATATATGTCTACTATACTTGCATTGACAGCGTACGCTTGCACATTATTGCTATGACGTTAAACAACCGATCAAGTTTTGGCGTGGTTGCTAGGGATGATGTTTGTTAGATATATATTTTTGTTTTTGCACTTTGTTTTTTTATTATATAATATTTAGTTGTCACTAACTTGTTTTCTTGTTGTCACTATTTTCACATTTTATTTTAAGTGTTTGATGACCCAAAGAAATTCAGAGTTTATTGTAGATTTTGATCCATAAATTGAAAGAACCACTCGGAGGAGACTTCAAGAACAAAGGAATATGGCTTTACCAAGAAACAATAAAGCCATACCCTAGGTGCAACACCAAAATGCTAATGACCCACCATTGCCGTAAGACGTTAAAATACAAAACAGGACTATACGTGACTTTGTAGTACCTGTCTTGGATGACTTACAACCGGGAAATGCTAATGACCCACCATTGCCGTAAGACGTTCAAATACAAAACAGGACTATACGTGACTTTGTAGTACCTGTCTTGGATGACTTACAACCGGGAGTTGTTAGGCCAACAATCCAAGCTTGGAATTTTGAACTCTAGCCAGTAATGTTTCAAATGTTGAATTCTAATGAGCAGTATGCTAGACTGCCACATGAAGATGCATGAGAACATCTTAAATCATTTTTATTGATTTGTACTTACTTTAGTCAACAAGGCGTTCCTGATGACGCTTTGAAGATGCAATTATTTCCTTATTCCTTGTAGGGAAGAGCTCATACTTTGTTCCTTGGGCTACCTGCCAGATCAATTACTTCTTGGAATGCACTAGCAACACAGTTTGTTTTGCGCTTTAACCTGTCGACAATGAATGCTCATCTCTGAAATGATATTACAGCTTATTATCAGTTGGATGATGATAATCTTCACACTACACGAAAACGTTATCAATCTTTGCTTTGACGTTGCCCCATGCATTACATTCGATAGGAAACACAAATTGAAATTTTCTATAATTGGCTGAATGCACACACGAGGAATCTTGTTGATGCATCAGCCAATGGTTCTTTGCTGGATTGTACTTATAATGATGCTGTTGGAATTCTTGAGAGAATTGCTCAGAATGATTATCAATATCCTATCTCCAGAGCTGCACAAGCAAAAGCTACTCTGGGAGTTATTGAATTGGACACAATATCTGCACTTAGTGCTCAAGTTTCTTCTCTTGTAAATATGATAAAAAAATATGCAAGGGACTAGTGATGTTGCACCTATACAAGTCACTCAACAAGTTGATGTTCCTACATTTTGTTATGAGATTTACAGTAACAACCACAACTATAAAGATTGTCCACAACATTAGAGAATACCTTTTATGTCAATAATATCCGCAACAATTCTTATGGCAACTCTTACAATAATTCTGCATGCAATCAACAATCTTGGGAAACTCAAACTACTAGATAAAATGCTACGACATTCCGATATGGGAATATATCTACTCAAGGAAATTATAATCCAAGACAAGGGGATTACAATCAACAATAGTAGAACTACAATCAACACACTCAGATGCATCCACACCAGAATTAGATGCAGCCACAACACTTTTCAATGCCAAATCAACATGTTCAAGGGCATCGACAACAACTGTATACGCAAGCTTCTCCTTTTGACCAGTTAGCAGCTCTTAAGGCTTTAATGCGGGAGTATATTACTCGCACAGAAGCTATTGTGCAAGGGAATTCATCTTTTATGCTGGCCTTGGAGGCAAAATTAAGACAACTTGCTCCAAATCTGAGTACTCGACCACTAGGCACACTACCTAGTGACATGTAAAATCCCAGTCCGAGTGGGAAAGAACACTGCAAGGCTATCACTCTTAAGAGTGGTAAACAAACTGGCGAGCCGACTACAGACTCTACTGTAGCACCTCAAGATACTGGTGAAGTGATCCCTGGTGAGAAGGTTGAATTTGAAGAGCTTATCAGTGTACCAGACAAAGAAGTTCCACAAATTGTCACTCATATGCCTATTGTCCGGCCCTCGAAACTGTCGACGCAATCAAAGGTGTTGGCACAATAAGATGTATCTCCACCTTTAACTTTTCCACAAAGATTCAGGGAGAATGAGTAGAAAAAGCAGTACCAACAGTTCCTGAACACACTGAAGCAACTTTAGGTCAATATTCCTTTAGTAGATGCTCTTATGTAAATTTTGAATTATGAGAAATTTATGAAGGAGCTCTTATCCAAGAAGAAGAAGCTTAGTGATATTTAAACTATTGCACTCACAGAAGGCTGTAGTGTTATTTTGACAAATAAGTTGCCCCCCAAAATGAAAGATCCTGGGAGCTTTACTATCCCATGTTCAATTGGCAACCATTATTTGGGCAAGGCTTTATGCGACTTGGGAGCTAGCATCAACCTAATGCCACTATCTACTTTTAGAAATTTGGAAATTAGTCACATGAAACCTACTGCAGTGACATTGCAACTAGCAGATTGATCCTTGGCTTAACCTGAAGGGAAAATCAAAGACATCTTAGTTCATGTTGATAAATTCATTTTTTCAACTGATTTTATCATACTCAAACTACAAGGTAGACAATGAGGTTCCCTTAATCTTGGGACGAACATTTTTAGCCACCGAACAAACTCTTATTGATGTTTACAAAGGTGAACTAACCATGCGACTTAATGATGAGCACGTTACCTTCAGTGTTTTCGAATCTATCCAATGCAAGGATAAAGAAGAATGCTATATTGTCAATGTGCTAGATGATCTAATTGAGGAAGGATTCAATAACTAAAGCACAATACTTTCTGAGGAGTTTGTAGTGACATCTGATGATGAATTCTTAGATGATTGTCACAACATGGTTGAAGTTAATAATATTGAACTCAAGCACGGATGGCAGATTGAATCCTTAGACTTAGCCAATAGAACAGTTTCAATTTTCAAGCTATCTATTTGAGAAGCTCCTACTCTGGAATTGAAACCACTACCTACTCATCTTAGATACTTCTTTCTTGGTTCTAACAATACTCTCCCAATAATTGTCTACACAACACTTGATGTAATTCAAGAAGAGAAATTGGTCCATATTCTTAAACAACATAAACGAGCTATTGCTTGGAGTATTGCTAATATTCAAGGCATTAGTCCATCTTTTTACATGCACAAGATCAAGTTGGAAGATGAAGACAAATAATCGATTGAACAATAAAGAAGATTAAATGAGAAGATGAAGAAAGTTGTTAAGAAAGAAATTATAAAATGGCTTGATGTTGGAATTATTTACGCTATTTCTGATAGTAATTGGGTAAGTCTAGTGCAATGTGTTCCTTAAAAGAGTGGTAACACTATGGTTAGCAAGGACAAAGATGAATTAATTCCTACACGCATTCCTACAGGATGGCGAGTCTATATGGATTATCACAAACTTAATGCTGCCATAAGGGAGGACCACTTCCCACTTCCTTTCATTGACCAAATGTTGGATAGGCTTGCTGGAAAAGCCTATTACTACTTCTTAGATGACTATTCTAGGTATAACCAAATTGCTATTGCACCGAAAGATTAGGAGAAAACCAACTTTCACCTGTCCCTTTGGTACTTTTGCTTTTCGCCTTATGCCTTTCAGTCTTTGCAATGCACTAGCCACATTTCAAAGGTGCATGATGGCAATATTCTCAGATATGATTGAAGATTCTTTAGAGGTTTTTATGGATGATTTCTTAGCCTATGTGAAAATTTTTATCATTACGTTGACAATTTGGATAAAGTATTTAAGCAATGTGAAGACACACATCTTGTTCTAAATTGGGAAAAATGTCATTTCATTGCAACTGAAGGCATTGTGTTAGGCCATCGTATCTTTAGTCAAGGCATTGAAGTAGACAAAGCTAAAGTGGAAATCATTGAGAAATTACCTCCACCGACAAATGTGAAAGGTATTCACAGTTTTCTTGGGCATGCAGGTTTTACCGAAGATTTATAAGAGATTTCTCAAAAATTGTAAGACCCTTATGCTCATTACTGGAACAGAATAAAAATTCTTCTTTGACAATGCATGTCTTGATGTATTTATTCAATTAAAGAAGCAGCTAGTAAATGCACCCATTATCGTTTCACTAGATTGGTTTCAACCTTTTAAAGTCATGTGCAATGCAAGCGACTTTGTTGTGGGTGCTGTTTTAGGACAACGCAAGGGAAAAATATTTCACGTCATCTATTATGCTAGAAAAAATCTTACAAAGGCTCAAATCAATTATACCACTATAGAGAAAGAATTGTTGGCTGTAATCTTTGCTTTCGACAAGTTTCGTTCTTATCTTGTCCGCACAAAGGTTACCGTATTTATTGATCACTCGGTGTTGAGATATCGTTTTTGTGAAGAAGGATGCAAAACCAAGACTGATACACTAGATGTTACTACTTACTATTGCAAGAATTTGACATTGAGATAAAAGCTGCAAAGGTTTAGAGAATCAAGTTGCAAACCATCTGTCTCAATTGGAAGTTGGCAGCGAAGATGGAAACATACTTCAAATTGTCGATGCATTCCTAGATGAGAAGTTATTTGGTTAATTATCTAGTGTGTGGAAAACTCCCATTGGGTGTCACAGGCCATAAAAAAGAAAGTTTTCTTTGTGAAGTAATGAAGTATCATTGGAACAAGCCATATTTATTCAAAGTATGCAATGACAACATCATTTGACATTGTGTTCCAAAAGAAATGTTTTCAATCCTGAAGCACCATCATGATACTCCTTATGGAGGTCATTTCGGTGGCATATGAACTGCTGTTAAGGTTTTCCAATTAGGATTCTACTGGCCTTCATTATTCAAAGACGCCTACAATTTTATGAATCAATACAATAGGTGTCAGTGCACTGGTTTTATATCCCGACGTAATGAGATGTTGTAGCAGCCAATTATGGAGGTTGAATTGTTCGATGTTTGGGGTATGGATTTTATGGGACCATTTCCAAGGTCATTTGAAAATCTTTATATATTAGTATCTGTTGACTACGTCTCAAAGTGGGTTGAAGTTGTTGCAGTCCCAAAGGATGATGCAAAGATATTGCTTAAATTTATTCACAAGCATATACTCACCCGCTTTGGCACACCAAAGGCATTTATTAGTGATTAGGGTACACACTTTCATTGCAACCAAGTGGCAACCGCACTGAAGAGATATGAAGTTAATCATAGAATGACTACTTCTTATTATCTAAAAACTAATAGACAACCCGAAGTATCGAATCGAAAAATTAAAAACATTATTGAGAAGGTTGTTGATGTAATCTCACCTCGATGATGATTCGAGTCGTTTGTTGCCCGATCGTTAAAATGGAGAAGTATCGTTCTTGAACAGAATAATGGTTGAATTTGGCTAAGACTTTAAACAAAGGTTGGCTAGATGGTTCAGAGGTTATGAATGTGTTGGGAATGGTTTAGTTAAGTAGAATGATGTTGGAAAAATGGTTAAATGAATGAGGATTATGGGAATTAGACTAATCCAAAAAAAAAAAAAAA
>CM025252.1:16025708-16035737 GCA_013677275.1 Gossypium schwendimanii
TAAAAGGTCCTTAACGGTAAAAAGGTCTCCCAACGGTCGACAAAGAGGAATTCAAATTCGAACATTTTCCTTTCCAAATACATCCCATTTTCAAACGCATTCTATTTTTCTTTCACTCTTGCTCGTTACAGACTTATCCAAGCAAATCTCAGAAGTTTTCTCGGCAACCAAACACACCCAATGGATAATGCTCAGTTAAACGCTTTTCTCCAAAACCCAGAAACCCATTTCCCCGAGTTCTCTATTACAAGGGGTTTCGACTCAGAAAAATGCGATCTTGCCTTGAATCTAGATAACCCTACCTCCGCCATGGATGAAGGTGAAGAAGAATCTTTTGCTGATCTAATGCTTTGTGACTCTAATTCAAGGCTGATCCCATCCGGGTTTTCCAAATCTAATTGCACCGGTAAGTAAAATTTCATGATTTTATCTTGTTAAACTCCTAATTATTTAATCAATAATAAAGTACTGTGAAAGAAAGAAATTACAACTCTTTTTTTCCTTGATATGCTTGCCAAAAAAGCAGAAGTTTATCGTGATTTAATTATATTTGGATTTTTTTAAAAATCTTTTAAAGTACATGTAGTAGCATTCCAGAACTTGTTTGAAATATTACAAAAAGAGAAAAGATAAGAAAAGAAAAGAAAAGAAAAGAGGTGAAGTTTATTCAAACTTTCTTGAGTTGCTTTTATTTTATATATGTATATTGCAGATTAATTTAACACTTATGAGTAAATTATGAATTTTGACTTATATTTGTAGTTCTTAATGGTATATGATTCAATCAAGGTAGTAATATTTTTCCTGAAATTTCATACAATTTACAGATGAAATTGTGATGTTTATAAACGCTGGAGGAGAGGCTTTAAATGAAACAGATTCTAGCATGAAATTTCTGGGGGATAATTACTTTGAAGGAGGAAATGTTATGCAGACCAATGAGCCTATAAATGAGGCTGGAGATTGTCCTTTCATTTATTGGTCGGCAAGAATTGGTAGCTTCTCATACCGGTTCAATAATCTTCCTCCGGGAGACTATTTTGTTGATCTTCATTTTGCAGAGATCATTAACACTAATGGACCTAAAGGAATGAGGGTATTCAATGTCTATATGCAAGAAGAGAAGGCAAGTTACTTGTCAAAATCATTCAATTTGTTTTGTGTTTTTTCACTGCCTACAAATGTTGAAATTTTAGTGTCAATATGACAGGTATTGTCAGATTTTGATATCTTCTCAGTTGTTGGAGCCAATAAGCCATTACAAGTTGTTGGTTTGAGGGTATCAGTGAAGGAAGATGGGCTAATAGCTTTGAGGTTTGAAGGAGTTATAGGAAGCCCCATGGTTTGTGGGATTTGTGTAAGGAAAACACAAAATATTCCAGGTACTGGAATTTGTGTTTTAGTTATTTGATTCACCCCTAGATTTAACTTTGGACCGTGTTAGAAGAACTGCTTATTTTTGAAACCTTTATTTATGATCTAAAAACAGTTACTCAGGGATCGCAAGAATACCTTAAGTGCAATAACTGTGCTGCTGAAATTGAAGTTTCCTCAGCTCAGGTTAGAGTTTATTTAATATGATTTGATGTTTTCTATGAGAGAAGTTAAGGCTGAACTTCCTGCTTATTTAGACTTTTATTTTGTGCTTGCAGATGAAACTTGTACGAACAAAAGTTACAGATAAGTATGAAAAGAAGATACAAGAGCTCACTACACAGTGCCAGCTCAAGACACATGAATGCCACGAGGCTTGGATGTCATTGACTGCAGCTAATGAGCAGCTGGAGAAGGTTAGGATGGAACTTGACAACAAGATCTTCCTAACACGCACTCTCGGTAACTATCATCAGTTTACTTGTTCTCAGTTTTTAATGACATGAGTAAATGCATTTCTTCTTAGAAACTCTCATTTTTGCTAAATAATTACTTGTTCCTCGTATTTCTGAATGTTTGAAGCATTTGAGTGGAGGAAGATTTGTTGGTATATTGTTTATTAAATTCTGACTTGATCACAAATGCTGACGAAAAAGACTATGCAATGGTGGTTTATTTGGATTATGTTAGGTGCTTAAGTTCTACAATGAGAGGCATAGTAATACTTGCTCCTTTTTAACTCAAGAAATCTTCTCTTGTCAGATGACACTGTGGGGAAACAAGCTGAAAATTTGAAAAATATTACTGGCAGTTATGAACATTATAAGAAGTATTGGGCAGCAGCAGTCAATAATTTACAAGAGAAAATAAAGGTAATGATTCTATCTTTCCAATAATCTTCTATTTCTTAATATTTTTGCTTCCTACTGTTGTTGAGGGATTATCTATTTTAATGCATTTTTTTATTGATGTTTCTGCAGATAATGAAAAATGAACATGCTCAGCTCTCCCATGAAGCACATGCCTGTGCTGAGTCAATACCCGAACTGAATAAAATGGTCATTGGTGTCCAAGCACTCGGTAATGTCTAATTTAACTTGGTTAAGTGAGTTGGACTTTGCATTTATACATCTGCATAGACTTACAGGATGAGTTTGCAGTTGAGCAGTGTGAGGATCTCAAAGTGAAGTATAGTGAAGAGCAAGCAAAGCGAAAGGAGCTCTATAATCAAATTCAGGAAACAAAAGGCAAGGATTTTTCTCCCTTCTGAGTAGTTTATCAATGCAGTCTATGAAATTTATCATTGAAGAGTACAGGGGAAAACACTTCTTACAGTATTTATTTATTATCAGGTAATATCAGAGTCTTTTGCCGCTGCCGCCCACTTAGTAAAGAGGAGATATCAACTGGTTCTGCTCAAGTTGTAGATTTTGATGCAGCAAAAGATGGAGACATTGGAATTCTGACAGGTGCCTCCACCAAAAAGACTTTCAAGTTTGATCGAGTGTACACACCCAAAGACAATCAAGGTAACAATTACCCCTATCATTTGATGCACAGCCCTTATATAACCAATTAAAATGCTATAAGATGCTGATTGAGCCAGTGTTTGTTTTGTCATAACAGTTGATGTTTTTGCGGATGCCTTGCCATTGGTGACATCAGTGTTAGATGGCTACAATGTCTGTATTTTCGCTTACGGGCAAACAGGAACAGGGAAGACATTTACAATGGAAGGCACAGACCAGAACAGAGGAGTCAATTATAGAACTCTAGAGCAGTTGTTTCATATTGCTAAGGAAAGGAGTGAAACTTTTATGTATAACATATCTGTTAGTGTTCTTGAAGTTTATAATGAACAAATTAGAGACTTATTATCTACATCACCGACATCAAAGAGGTGAGACAGCTGTACTTTTTGTTACATTTTTAACTACTCACTTTCAAAATATGGTATCCTGAATGGTGTGATTTATGTTGTCTAGGATGAATTTCCTTGAGATATTGAAGCTTAATGCATTCATTTGATTTGGTTGATAGGTTGGAGATAAAGCAATCTGCTGAAGGGTTTCATCATGTTCCAGGCATTGTAGAAGCTCAGGTTGAAAATATAAAGGAAGTTTGGAATGTATTGCAGATTGGAAGCAATTCTAGAGCTGTTGGATCAAACAATGTGAATGAACATAGCAGCCGATCCCACTGGTATCAAGACCCCATTTTTTCTTTTTCAACACTTTAAAATGAACAAGTCTCTTTTATTTTCTGTATCTTTTTTTTCATCTTTTTCTCTTTTACTTTTGTTCAGCATGCTTTGTATAATGGTAAAATCAAAGAACTTGATGACTGGTGAGTGCACCAACAGCAAGCTTTGGCTTGTGGATTTGGCCGGCAGTGAGAGGCTTGCAAAAACTGATGCACAAGGGGAACGACTCAAGGAGGCTCAAAATATCAATAAATCCCTTTCAGCTCTTGGGGATGTTGTGTACGCTTTAGCAACAAAAAGTAGCCATATTCCATACAGGTCCATTGATTGTCTACCTTACTCGACTATATAGCCACTTGCCCTTTCATTCTTGTGCATGACATCTTTCATTTGATTCCAGGAATTCAAAGTTGACACATTTACTTCAAGATTCATTAGGTAAATCTGGGGGAATCTTGTTGTTTACTCAATCTCTGTTTGTTAGTCTTACTGACATTAGTTTTCGAAGAAATCAGTCTACCAATGTTGCAACTAACAGTAGCTAGTATTTATCAGGGGGTGACTCTAAGACTTTGATGTTTGTGCAAATTAGTCCTTCAGAGAGGGACATAAGTGAAACCTTGAGCTCCTTGAATTTTGCAACTCGAGTTCGAGGAGTAGAGTTGGGTCCTGCTAAGAGGCAAGTTGATACAAGTGAGCTCCAGAAGGTGAAAACAATGGTAGGTCTAGTTATTAAGTTTTTTGCTTCCATCATTATTATTTTAGTATAAGATTGATCAACTAACTTGACTGCAACTACTTCTAAATTCTTATAAAGCTTGAAAAAGCAAGGCAGGAATCTAGATCCAAAGAGGAGTCTTTAAAGAAACTAGAAGAGAGCTTACAGAATCTAGAGAGTAAGGCCAAAGGTAGAGACCAAGTTTACAGAACACAACAAGAAAAGATTAAAGAACTTGAAGGTCAATTGGAGCTGAAAAATAGCATGCATAACCAATCAGAGAAGCAGCTCTCACAACTTTCAGATAGATTGAAAGGGAAAGAAGAGATTTCCACTGCTTTGCAACTAAAGGTTGCTATCAAAATGAAGTATTATTGACATATTGCAACTTGTTGTTCTTCATAGTCATACTAACTAGAAGCTATTATTTGGTAAAGGTTAAAGAACTGGAGGCCAAGATTAAAGAGCGGCACCAATCGGATTCAGCTAGCTACCAGCAAAAGGTTACATTACACAATTTTTTTTATTGTTTTTATGTCTCTTTGTTTTCTTGTTGTTGTATTTGACAGACAATAGTTTGATTCAAACAGGTTAAAGAACTCGAGAATAAGCTGAAAGTGCAAGTACAAGAATCCGAGTCCCATTCACTTTCTCTTCAACTGAAGGTTGCAAATATTTTAGTACTGTTGGTTCATATTTTATTAGAGGTATAGAAAGCTTAACATGTTATGTTTCTTTTCCAGATCAAGGAGCTTGAGAGAAAGCTAAAAGAGCAAGAACAAAACCCAGATTCCATTTTTCTTCGTCAAAAGGTCATTTACATATATTGCTCTTATTATCTGAAACTGTACCTCTTTGTCCATTCTACCATCCTTGTCTTTGCATGAAGAAATAGGATTGCTAATTAGATAATTTTGTAGCAGATTAAGGAGCTGGAAGATAGATTGAGGGTGCAAGAACAACAATTGCAGTGTGCACTAGCTCGTAGCTTTGCTGATACGATTGCAGCCAGTCCTAGTGAAGGAAAATGGAGAAAAGATGATGAGTCCATGAATGAAGCTGAACCTCATATCCTAAGGAGTTCAAACTCAACCAGTAGCCGTCCCTTGAGCCATGGGTTCAGACAGCCAAGAATCAGTGATTTAGTTCAAGAGCCAAGGAAGAAAAGGTACTCTAGAAGTGGTGAAACAGAGAACAATATGGTTATGGCTGCTTCTTTGGCTGATAAAAGGGCAAGAAAATCTGATCCACCTAAGATTGCAAGGGGTGTGAAAACAACAAAACCAGGTAGCTTAGCGGCACAGGGACCCGTGGCTCACAAAAGGGTCATTAATAGAGGTCAAGTCCACGGAGCAATGGAGAGAGATAGTAAGAAAAAGATTTGGTCAAGGTAAGTTGTTCAAGCCTAGACTCCATTCTTTGGAGTAATTAGATTGATGTAACTTCTACAGAAACTCTGTATCGAATTTGATTTTTAATCATCAAGAAAATTCTAAGAAAGTTCACAGCTTCTCTTTTTTTGTAATTTGCAAGGGATTATCAAATTACTCCCTATTATTGTTTAACATTTTTTACGATTTTACAAAATATACTTTTTATTAAAATTTAAATTATTTGATTCGAGGAGAGAATTGATCCATTTAGTAGAATTATTAATTTTTAGAAGTAATTTTAATTCACCACTGTAAATTGTTTGACTATTTACTAATACTGTCCACTGCTATTTAGAATGACTTGTTCTTTAGAGTAATTTTACCACAGTAAATTGTTTTGTAACATTGTCCATTCTAAACTATATGAGAAAATAAAGCTAAATTTAACAGAAAATCAAGGCAATGAAAAAAACATGATGAGAATGTAAAGATGAACATGATATAGAAAAATAATTGAAAGTTTTATTGATATTTCCATTCTATGCAAGATTCTTTTTCCTGTTGAATGAAGCTTTTTCTTTGGACAGTTTTTTCAATTTTATTCTTTAATGAATTGAAATTTTCTTTTTTGTTTTGGAGAAACTAAAACTTAAGACAACAAGAATTTCGTAATTAAAGAAATGTTAAGAAAAGGTAGTATGCAACATAATTAGAATAATTAATCAAATAAAAAATAAATTATTATTTTAAAAAATCTCGAACCATTAATTTAAAGTGCTAATTTAGAGAAATTGAACTTACATTAAGGAATTCATTTTCCGCATTAAACCAACTAACTCATTTAATACAACAAAGTCAAGAGAAACAAGCAACAAGCCATGTTGTCAAAATTGTAAAATTTCAGATTAAATTCTTTTTAGTTTTGTTAATTTTGCTGAAATGTTTCTACGATTTTACAAAATTGCTTTTTAAATTTAGCTGATTACAATAAAGTTTTTGTAAATATAAGTTATTGCTTTTTAAAATTATTAATTATAAATTTAGCAAAAATTATTGAAATATTGTAAAATATAATTCCGAATTTCATTTATTTTTTATAGTGTAACTGTTAGGAACGCTTTTATTTTCTAAAATGTGTGATATTTATAGAAATTGGTATTATACCAGTACTCATATGTATCATTCATTGTAAAGCAGTATTAAATAATCAATGTTCTATTGTAGTAAAAAAATTCAGTTCGTTTCGATGTGTTACAGTTCATTTCTATCAATACTAACTCGTACTGATACATATTCCACCCATATTGGTTGATACAAAATTTTAATATTTAAAATAGTCTTTTATTCCTTTAAACAAATTTGAAAATACCCAAAGATTGACCATTTAGTGAAGTAATAGCATCCTTGCAATTTGACTCAACCTTAACATTGTCCCACCCTTCCGACTTAAGCCAAGTGATGGTTGTCGATTCCACCAATATAAACCTACGTCTAATTTGAAATTTAAGCAGTATAGGGAGCTAAGAGATGTTTTTTAAAATGATTTTTAGTATATTTTGACGAGATTAATAGGTTTACAAATTCAATTTATCAAAATCTTTAAATAATTGCATGAATTAAATAATTTTCTTTTGAGAATGAGGATGAACGGTGGTTTTTCGAGAAAAGTAGTGTTTAGTAAAATTGAGTTGAATTATCGGTCTAGATCTATATTAAGCATAAGTTAGGGGGTTAGGAGGTAGACATTAAGGATTTAGTTAAGTTAAAAAGAAGAAATTAAGCGAAATAGGTTGTACGAAATAAGTTGAATAAGTGAGTGAAGAGTCGTTGTATGAATACAGAGAGATAAGTTAGATTCTTTTTGAATGCTTAGTAATATGTATATTTTTGTGTGAAGCTAAAAACGTTAGTGAAGCCTCAACAAATCGGGATAAAGGAAAGCATAAAGTTGGCTAGTTCTATGAGCCATGGTGAGCTACAATTGAGTGTATTTATATGTCGTGTTTTAAAATGAATTGTGAGATTTAAAGAGTCAAAGTGATACGAACTCACCTAGGAATTCAATTGAAGCTAACCAAGATGCCAACAAGCTGCCTAGTGGACCGATTACTCGTTCCAGTGCCAAACATTTCAAGGATGCTATTTCCGCTATGGTGGATCAAGTTTGGAAAGAAGATAAGAAGGAACTCATGAATCAAGTGATGGATGGTTCAGCTAGGGATTTATATAATCTTTTGGAAGAACAATTTGAGACTAATTAGCTAGCTAGTTTGGCTACTAATTCTTTAGACATTTTAATTACTTAGTCTAATTTAATTATGATTTAATTCCTACAGTTTAATTAGTTATCTGAGTGTTTTTGTGCCATTATTGTTCGTTTTTAATGAGTCCAAACATGCTGCATATTTGAGTTGTCTTAGCCTATTAAATATTAAAATCATGTCTTGACCGGCCATTAAATATGTTCAAACTAGGACAGATTTAATTCATTTTCAAACTAGGACAGATTTAATTCATGTTTTTGTCTTAAGTCAATTACATATTTATTAATAGTGTTAATTGTGTTTGATGATGTCTTGACTGAATTGTTAATGTGTCTTAACAGATTGAGTAAGGTGGCTGCTGGACATGCATGAATTTGACGATCCAATGAACACATTTAATCAGGAGCATGCATTCAGCCATGCATGCACTTTGAAGATGAACTTTCCAATCTCTTAGATGAAAGGGGATGAATTTTTTGTTTTAATTCTCCAACTGAATAGCCAGCAAACTCCAATGACCATTCGGTTATGGCTGTTCACACACAAAGGCCCTTCATTACCGTATGTTCACACCATGGCCACTCAAATGCTACAACAAGCTGTGCATGCATGTGGTAACTTCTAGGAGCCTTTAATTCCGACCTTTATTTTATTAGTTGAACATTGCTAGTTTCAGGTCAAGCATTAAGTCAACAGCCAAAGGCTGTTCGTGGACATCAAGAGACCCAACCTTCAGCCTCTTCGTGCACACCAATGGACAACAGCACAAAGGTTGTTCGGGCATCTAAATGGACAACCATCATTGATTTTGTTCCATGAATTTTCCAGCCGAAAACTAAGTTCATTTTAGCTTATTAATTATGAAGTTTCCAGCTGAAAACTAAGTTCAATTCAGCTCATTAATTTGTAATCATTAGAGGTCATTCGGCTGGACTTAGTTGAGCTTATAAATAGCTCAAATGTTACCTATGTTAAGAACTTTTGATTCTGAATGAAACTTTGCTTATTTTGTGAGCTATTCATTCTCTTAGTTCTTCAAGGTTCAAATTGACTTATCTAGCATCTAGTGGCGTCAATCTGAATTTGCTTCTGAACTTATCACCATTTCGGGTGTGGCGTTCAACCCAATACCTAAGGTTCCTATCCCATTAGATAGCGGGTCTTAGTAAGTTTTTAATCCATCCATTTTAACTTAAAACCTATAAGATTCGGGTCTTTAACCATTGTTAAAGGTTCTATCTTGTTTTAAGCCTACCATCCATCATACTATCATTTTTTAATTTGTTTTTAAACCGCTGCTTAAACATCTATCTCGTTTTAATTTAGTCAATTTGTTAAACGAAGCCAACTACTTAATTTAACGATCGGGCAAACTTACGATTTATTTTCAATCCTAATATGAGTTTGTATCACAAAGTGAGGCTTGTGGATCCCACTTATGATATGCATGCATGGTCTTGATATATACATTGTAAATATACGCGTGGATTTTGTGTTCTGCATAAATATAAGTATATATGAAATAATTAAACGTCTTGTTATATAATATATATGTTTATGATTATATATATGTTTTAAGGGGTACTGTTTCATATAATATATATTTACGTATAAGGGTTATATTATTTGTAATACATATAGGCACAGGTGGTTATACATATAACAAATTATGTGTGTGGGCTTTATTGTATGTAAAATATATTTATATGCATGGACTTTATTATATATAATATATATACGTGGTTTTCGGTGTTATATATATAATATATATGCATGGTTCTATTGTATATAGTATATATAATTATGGGTTTAGTTTTATATAATATATAAATTTATGGAACTTTTAATGTATGCTAAAATTTGACGTGACAAAGGTTACTAAATAGGTACGTATATATATATATGTAATATATATTCGTATATGGTCATGTAATGATTGCGTATGGATAAAAAAATAAATAATATAATGTGGACTCTTATAACATACAAATTTTATCGATAATGCATATCTATGCATGCACGAACCCATAAGTGAATTATGAGATTTATGATATTGCGAGTTTTGATTAGTGCAAAATTATATTATTGTGAAATGCT
>CM025252.1:16097562-16107646 GCA_013677275.1 Gossypium schwendimanii
CCATTTAAGTCCCTTTTCCTTTATTCAATTAACCATTTAATCACTCAAATTAAATAGTGATCAAATTTAATTACATCTTTTACGATTTAGTCCTTTTTTAATTAATTAACTATCGAAACGGTAAAATTTTTCAACGAAACTTTAATACAACCTTAATGACACTTTGTAAATATTTTTATAAATATTTACAGCTCAGTTTATAGAAATTAGGTCATACCACTTGACCTTAGGGTCATATCACTTGAACTTAATAAATCGCTTATATAACATAAGTTATCAAATCAAAAACCTTTTTAACACCATGTTTGACTCATAAATATTAAATAATAATATTTACTAACTTACTCATCAGGTTTGGTTGCCTTGAAACCACTATTTTCGACAGCACTAAAAAATGGGCTATTACAACGGAAGCAGAAAACGTTGTAATTTTAAATGAAAAAAAAGCTAGTTTCTATACTTCAGGAAGATTTCCAAGAAATTTGGAAACATATGACCTTAATCATAGACAAAAAACTCCCTGAACTCGTGAGAAGGCCTATAACTTATCTAGAGTAGCCATTGGCATTGATATCTCCGGACGAGTTGGCAGAGTCAATGTCTCCTGCCAATACTATCTTCAACAAAGCTTTCTTATGGGTCTTAACCCCGTCTGGCATATCCCCAAGCTTCCCTTAAGCTCGACAGGATATGCCTTATCATGAATTTCTCGTAAATGCCAAGACAGGTTGGGTAACCCTCCTAACATTTTGTCTGTGACCCCACCATAGTTATGAACCCTTGCATTGATCCCTTTTGTAACACCCCTAATTTGTATCCGTCGCTAGAATAGGGTTACGGAGCATTACTGTAAAAACGTAACATAAAAACTTACATTTCCAAACATTAATATAAACATAGCATAATCCATTCATCTATATGCATATGGTCCCTTAACCGATCCTTCGAGTTCTTAAAAACACATTAGAAACAATTCAGGACTAAATTGAAAACATTTGGAACATTTAAGAAAAAGTTGGAAATATTGAACTATAGGGGTCACACGGTCGTCTTACTCATACGGATGAGACACACGCCCGTGTCTCAGGTCGTGTAACAATCGAAATAGGGACACACAGTCGTGTCCCAGCTCATGTCCGTGCACGTGTAACTCTCTGAGTTGGGTCACATGGCCAAGCCATGCGCCCGTGTGCCAGGCTATGTGCTAGGTCGTGTAACAACCTGACTTACAAACCTTAAAACCTACAGAAGAGACAAGGTCATGTTGCATGGCCGTGTGTCATACATGGCTGATTTACATGCCCGTGTCTTAGGCTGTGTGGACATGAAATTGGCCTAAAACAAGCCATTTCCATCACTATAACAAGCATGTACCTAAAAGAAAATTGCACCCATGACCAAAGCATTAAAATCATGCATGAAATGACCAATTCAAAGGCTAATTCCATTCAACCAATATGCCATACAAGGCACCTCAAATGCATTCATTCATATTTTACCTAAACATGTATACATACCACATTTCAATCATGCACATCAAATCTAATACATTTCTAAAACATCACCTATCTTGACAAATTTGAAACTATCCCATCACATACCATATTTGCAATTAAAAAAATGTATCAAAACTTAGCCATATTAACACATACCAGTAAGGAACCAAAAGTACCAAAAGTACATCAATCCAAAATAACATATACATGCCAAACTTATCAACTAATATTCAAACACAAGTCAACCTACACATGCCATTATAACCTCCGCCAAAACATAAAAAAACTACCGATATAATTATTGGATAGTTTGATAGATTTCTAACGAGCTTCCAAATCGATCAAGCTTCCAATTATCTATAAAACATAAGAAAGAAAACCACGTATGCATATAATGCTTAGTAAGTTCGTAAAATATGAAACATAACTTACCCTTTCATTATTTAAGAATAAAATTAAGCATAGTATAATCCAACCATAAGCTTGAAACAAGCCTAAGCATCATCAACAACACATGTTAGATCATTCAAATATAATTCTCTTGAATTAACATAAGGCAAGCTATTTGTACATGAACATGCTTCCTTTAAATGTATCATTTTCATAAACATAACATACTTTCATTGAAACTTTCCATTTCAATCCTTTTCATAATTTCAACATATAGTTTATTTGAACGCTTACTGTTCTTTTCCTTTTCATTCCCATTGAACCATTTAGAATAACATTGGATACGCAGGAAAGCTCACACGAAGTGTGCTAAACATATAACTGTAACCTTTCCTTTTCCTTTACATCATTGCTCATACGAGCTATGGGTCAGAATGTAAGCTACACGATACTACTCACATGAGCTGTGGAGTATCCACAACAAATACAGGACCTTAGCCATCGGTAGGACATTCAAGACCAGCACTCGAAACATGAAAACCCTAATGGTATGTCATTTGTATCCTACAAATTCCTAAGGTTCAAATAGGGCTCGATAATTGTATTGACATCGATGGATATACATCTTTTGGTTACTTGGAAAATAACACATTAACATATAGATCAATATAACATTAAAACATTATTTAATCATACAAACTTACCTCGACAAACAAAACGTAAAAACGTAGTCGATCAATCCGAGGCTTTCGCTTTTTCTCGATCTAAATTCGTACAAGGTCTATCTTGACCTAAATAGATAAATTCAATTCATTTAGTACTTCTATTATTCAATTTAGTCCATATTTCATTTTTTACAAATTTATAATTTTGCCCCTAACATTTTAACTTTTTACAATATAGTCCTTAAGCTCGAAGTTTAAGCATTTTAATCCTCATTTCATGCTACCCGAATTTGCTAGGGATCTATATCAATTCATAAAAACCATCATTTCATAATTTCACCATGAACTTTTATCATTTTTACAAATAAGTCTCTAAATGATATTTTCATAAAAAATCCCTTTACAAAACTTGTTTATTTATCAATAAGGACTCATAATCTTTCATAAAACATCAAGAGTCATGCAAAGAATATTCATGACGAAACCCTAAACCTTTAACAATTTTGCAAAATGACCCCCGTGCTAGCTAGATTAAGCTACAATGACTTCAAAAACATAGAAATCATTAAAAACGGGACAAAATTACACTCACATGCAATGGAAAGAGCTTGGCCAAATGTCTAGCCTTAGCTATGGCTTTCTTTCCTTCAATTTTCAGTGGAAGAAATCAACTAAAGAAGATGAAACATTTGTTTGTATTATTTTACCTAAACTTATTTATTAGTTTACCAAATTAAAGTTGGCTATTAACATTAAAATCACTTAATCTTATGTCCATCTTTGTCCACTAACATTATAAATGGTCTAATTACAATTTAAATCAGTTCATATCTAATTTTATAGCCAATTGATACCTTTAAATAATAGAACTCTACTTTTTTACCTTTTACGATTTAGTCTTTTTCACTTATTTAAGCATGCAAATGTCGAAATTTCTTAACGAAAATTTTATATGACCTTACTAAAATTTTGTAGACATTAAAATAATAATAAAATAATAATTTACTTGTCAAATTTTTGGTCTTGAAACCACTGTTCCAATTTCACTGAAAACGAGTTGTTACACCTTTGGTTCACCTTGTATTCTATATCAGTTTGTTACCCTACTTCAACAGAAGTTAGCTCTTGATATAAATTATGCTTGATCCCTCTTTTTAGGATAGGGTCTATTTCTGTCTCCCTCATATGCGGACAAATTAAGATATTTGGTTGAATGAATCAACACCCTCTCTTTCTTGGTGCACTCGCTGCACCATTCGTATAGCTTTGGTACTACTTGTTGACTCACCTATTATACTTAATATTACATTCCTTACTTAACCATCAGCTAAATAATATGAAAAATACCCCCTTACTTGGACTAAGGTACCATTACTACTCCCTTTACTTCAATAAGATCACCTATATACTCGAATCACTCTCTCTCCGTCACCAATTGGTGGATTCCCTTATTAGCAATCTTACCCGTATTTTTGGATACTTTTACTAGCTATCCTCCCATTCGTAGTTTGGCAGATTCTGTTATCCTATCGATTAGTCGTGTTCCCAGACACACCTTACTCGTCCAATCGTACTACTCTCCGCACAAGTTTTACCATGACCTCCCTCTTTCCTTACTTAGACAGCTTCTTGGTCTATCATCTTGGAGATCTTCATCTAACGCCATAGCCCAACTATGACCTTAGATAGTGTATCCCTTCACATGTTGCCATAGTCGAGCTATGGTCTTACACATTATACCCCATGTTTATTGTCTTGGCAGGCTTTCTCATGTTTACTGTCCCGACAGACTATCTCGTGTTTATTTACTCTGAGAGTCTTTAAACCTCTTCGAGGTGTTGCTCTGTAGAGCCTGTATATTATTGTCATGGTGTCGCCCAATAGAGCCTACAGTCTGTCGTCAAGGTGTTGCTCTATGGAACCTATAAACCATCATCACAGTTTCATTTTAATGAGCTATTTGATATCATTTCGCCTTACATTTAACGTTGATGCTCAAACACCATAGTGCCCCCTCCGCATGGCTCAGAGTTTCGGACATCAAGATTTGCAGCCATCAACACCAGATTGCTTAATCTAATAGAAATTCTACTTCTCTATCCATCCACCCATTCCTCCATACATCAAAACCTTCTTCATCTACCTCGTCATTGGGTTTCCCTCTGTACTCCGCATATATAATGAACATGCATTTCACACAAAATAAGGTGCTACTTACAGTCACGCAGTACACCAAATATTCAAACACCATAGTGTAACCACCAAACAATCAACTACCATTCATATAAACATTCATATAGTTTTACAAGGTTATACATCTATAGCACACCTATCATCACTTTTATATACAATCATAGTCTAGGACACAACTTTGGATAACACGAAGGTAATTCAACCAAAAGCATAACATCATTGATCACCTAGAAGTAAGGTACAAAAACTCACCATGCTTTCTTAAAATTGGTCATCTTAACTTGTCGAACCGTTAGAGTCTCCTTCATCCTGACAGCTAAGCATGACAACCATTGATCAATTAATTTGAAGGTATTCAACTTAAACCCATAACCCAATTTATAGAAACTCATTAGTGGTTCTAGCCTTCCTTCGTTTCTCAAAATCTTTAGCACAAAAAGGTTGAAAAGCTTACCAGTTTCTTGATTTCTCTACATCCAGACTTCATTTCTTACAACATCAGCTCCATGCAGAGCTCTCTCAAGTTCTCCTCTTCTTCGAAGCAACTGAAGAAGACAACACCAATAAGAAGAAAGTTAGTAAACATAATTGGGGAGAAATTTTCCTTCCTTTAAACTATCCTCGACTCACTTATATATACAACTCTCGTACATGGTCTCCCAATCTCTTTTAGCCAATCATCGACATTCATTTTGTCTCCCACTATGGAATCAATTAGTTTCACCCTAACTAAATTAGAATTGGATCTTAACTATTTGCCCAATAGTCACAAACTTTTTCCCAAAATTCCTGGTAGAGTCCACCAACTTTCTATGCGATCAGTTTGGTCCCAAAATTCCTCTAAATTTGAGTCTTTAAATATATCCAGGTGTGACATATTGCATGAAATAAAAAACTAGTTCAAATATATATATGGGTATGTATTTAAGAATATATATATATTTAGCATATATATTTTTTGTAATTTTTAAAATTGTGATACAAAATTGGTTTATAAATTTCTTTTATCATGGAAGGATTCGCAATTATAATAAAAAATCAAGATTTACAATAAATATATTGTTTTGAGCGAAAAATTCATTTCCAGATTTATTTCCAAAACAAATTCCAACTTTTCCCAAGGTTACTTCCTGTGGGAAATAAAAGAGTGGGGGTCATCAACCTTAGACATGGGCAAGCGAATTCTCCTCGAAAACTACCTAGTGGGTGAAATCCGTAAGAAGCACACTCAACCGAATTATTCAATGGCACAACTATACTATTAATATTTTTTTTCCTTACTTGATGTAACAAGTAAATCCAACATCAACTCGATTAAGGAAATTATGAAAATATTTTTTTATAATTAAAATAAATCATATTATTTGAGGGTATTTTTATCTTTTTATTTTTACAAAAAACCTATAAAATTATGTATATTGTGGAATTCAAACCCGTACTAATTGCATTAGTAAAATCTTAAAATTAGCACTTAACCAAAGTTTCATGTTGCCATGTTTTAATCATTTTTATTTTAATATGCGTAATTTATTATCTTGTATATCTACATTATTATTTAAGTTCTTGACTAAGTTGGTGTCACCCTTAACTAGGTAACCAACTCAGTTAGCAAGTTATGAGGATGTCTTTCCATAATTAAAATAAGTAATATTGTTCAAGGGTAAATTGGTTTTTTCTATTAAAAAACCAATACAAATATACAGACTGTGAGATTTAAACCCACACTAATTACATTAATAAAGCCTTTAATTCACCATTTAACTAAAGTTTTTTTAATATTTTTATACATTTTAATTTTATTATGCACATTTTATTACCTTCATCAATTGCATATATTAATTATGTATTTGATTGAATTTGTGTCACAAGTTAACTTGATCCTGAGTTAAGATTGATTAGTTTCAATAATGTATATATTTCGTGTGTTATTATTAATTAGTTTCAAACTATACATTTTATAATTTATTGTATGTGATTTTTAAACAGACATTTGTGTTCTAAATTTGTGGTTTCTATACGCATAAGTGTGTGATAGGATTTCTAGTATTAATAATGTTGTTAATTGAGTTTATGTTAGAAGTCGACTCGACACTAACTCACAATTGATGAAAAAATCATAATAAATAATTGTAGTGCATTTAGTATTGTTTATTCGATATATTTATATGTTTAAATTTCATTTTGCTCATAATTTAATCTAATTATTTTTATTTTAATATCATACCTATTTCATGAGTTATTATAAATAATTAGTTTTAAACAATGCATTTCATTATTTATTATATGTTAATTTTAAACATATATTTATATTTTAAATCTGTAATTTTCACATACATACATGTGTAATAAAATTTCTAGTATTAATAAATAGTATGAGCATCATCCTTAGTCCAAAGAGTAGGAGTCCAAGGCTTTTTGCATGAGGTACGCCCCCAACCCATTTGGTTGGGCTCAAGAATGGGGCTAACCTTTATGAGTTATCTTGTCCCTTAAATGTATATGAAATCTGCAATCCTTCTCAAGTACTCACATTACCGTTTTTCTATTTCTGTTTTATTAGGAACAAAAATCTGGGCGATTTACCAAAAAAAGCCCTATTTTTTTAAAAATTACCGAAATGGGCTCGGTATTTTATTATTTACCTTTATATAGGCTAGTTTAGTACATTCAAATAAAACTCTCAAGTATATTGAAACTTTAATTAATGTAAACAATAAGAAGTTTTAAACTAAGCTTTCTTGTTGACTAAAAAACATAAAACTCCTAAATAACTTAAAATACTTAAAAAATATCAAATTTCAAAATAAAAAAAAATAATGAACTAATAATACCTAATAAATATAATATTGCACTCATATATAATAAAAAATAAGCATAAAAATCAGGCCCAATATGATTTAAACTTGAATTAAAAGCCCATAACTCCTAATTCCTGTAATAATCTCGTCCAAAACTTTTTCTTGCACAGTCTTCATTAAAATGGTCAAACTTGAGCTCCAAACTCAAAATCAAGTGGCTCAAGGTGCGTTTCGAAGCTAAGAGATAAATATTCAAACGCTATAAAGACATCTTAACTCAGAAATGCCTGGATCCCATTCAAAAAGTTGTCGTAAGTTGACTGATTTTCTAAACTAGAAAATTGACAACTTCGGTGGATGAAATTTAATAAATTTCACCCTATTGTGCATATATCAAAACATCTATGTGAATTAGCCTATAAATTTATTAGTTTAAAATTTTTAGGATTTTTTATTTTTATTTTTATTTTTATTTTCATGAAAATGAAAGCAAAATTTGATTGCTTTAGGAAATATAAGGTATTAGGTACAATCATCAAGAAAAGATATTACATTTAAAGTCACACAGGGTGAGCAAAACCATTGACCCTTTGCCAATAAATTATTTATGCTATCATAGATTCTACTTCCAATCCTCAGATCAAATAAATCTCCTTACCTTCTATCCCAAACAATCCAACTTGCAACACTTTCATTTTTCCCCTATGTCTACTGAATATGAACAGTCTAGTAGTTTTTACTTCGTTAACATCAGTTACTGGTGTACCAAGGAGGTTGGAAGAGAAGATACTCATATATGATCTTGGTGTTATTTCAACCTATAACACTCCACACCCAACCCAGTCGTTGGATTCGGGTATGGAGCATCATAGGTTGACCCAATTGGAAGACACACCTTTGTACTTTTTGAAACCATTATCCATTTTAACGGGTACCCCCTTTTACCAGAGCGAAATTTCTTAGTTTAAGGCTATATATATTTGGAACCACAATTTTAGAACAACCTGCAACATTTAAAGAGTTAAAGATGCATGGATTAACCTTTCGCGGCTACTTAATTAACACCAATGAGTCACAATTAACATTATGCCAACAAGGCTTCCATTCAAAATTCGAAGTGTTTAAAATAACATTTCAATACAGATTAAAATTTTCAAAATGGTATTATCTAACAATTATCCTAGTACCCCAAGCAAATACAAGTTAAACCCAAAAATAAGAAAGCTCACAAATGACCACAAATTTGGTTGTATCCTTACAATCACCACGCTTCACCTAGAAACCTAAAAAGAAAAAGAAAACTGGGTAAGTTCGTATGAACTTAGTGGGTTCTTGGGAAGAATAATCTCACTGTGATTACTATCAGACATTAACAAAAAGAGACTCGAATAATTTGCAGTAGTTGGCAGATACATTACTCTAATCTTGTAGATTAACTTACAGACACTATCACAATAAAATTTAGCCTATTGGCAGATGACACTGGTTTCTAAACTCAAGAGGACAATCACGAGCACATCTGCTCTGCCAATACACCACTTGTGTGGACTACCATTTATAACTGACGGACTTACTATTTATGTTTTCATGCAATGTGCACAACCACATACACCCTTTTTCCACGTAGCTTCTGGTCCCGATTCCTGAAGAACCATTTTTTTTCCTATATATTCATATCTACTCATCAGAACTATAAAATAACATCACCTCTGTATCCTCCTAACTTTCCTCCTTATATGAACACATAGGTGTTCCCCCGCAAGGTTGAGTTTTCACCAATCACGATTTGTATCTAAGTGTCATACCGGAGGCAACACATTTTATCCTGTGTCTTCTTTATCATAATGCACATATCTCTTCGATACCTCCTTACACTCATCTGGATACAAAGCTTGTGCAATAAGGAAGGAGTACTCAAACCATGTATATACCAAGTTTTCTAGGTTTGCTTAACTATATATGGCCTTGCATGCACTGACTCTTGGTCAGGTGACAACCTATTGGTTAATGAGACATAACCCTTCTGTTCGCATATGCCTTTTGGCAGTTTTGGGCTAGCTCAAGTGATTCTTGATGGCCATTACTTTTTCTTTTATTTTGCAGACTAGAATTGTGTCAACTAGTTTTCACTCACTAAGCTCCGTCCAACATATCGATGATCTACATTTTCTCCCATACAGTGCCTCAAAAGGTGACATGCCCAAGCTAGCATGGTAACTATTGTTATTGGTGAACTTTGCTAAAGGTAGATACTTCTTCCAATTCACCCTAAAATCGATCACATAACTTTTAAGCATATCTTCAAACACTTGGATCACTCTCTCTGATTGTTCGTTAGCTTATGGATGAAAGGTGCTACTGAATCGAAGCTTGATTCCTAGAGATGTCTGTAAGTATTTGACGTGACCACGCCCCAAGCTCTACCAAGTCCTCATGTTGATTCTTTCGAGCTCCTAAAAGGACCAATGACCCGAGCTAGGTCCAAGCAAATTCATGAAGCTATTTCAGCTTTATTGTTCAAGTTATGGAATGAGAACCAGCT
>CM025252.1:16109913-16125226 GCA_013677275.1 Gossypium schwendimanii
CCGACTCCTTGAACTTATCACCATCCTGGTGTGGCGTTCATCCACCTTTTTATACCTTTGGTTCTTACCACCTTAAGCGATATAAGTCCCGTGGCAATACTTTACATAGTATTGAATCGTTCTTCACTTGAGTTCAATTTCCATTCCATTTTATCTATCTACTTAAACTTTATTTTTCTTTATTAAACCGAACCTATCCATTCTCCAAACCAAGCCATTTTTTTACCCTTTTTAATTACTTCCGCTTAAAACAACTTTATAAAGTTATCTCCATTCAACATTAGTCAAAACTTCTCGTCGACGATCGGGCAATCAAGTGAATCGACTCAATCAACCGAGCTGGATCACGTCAGTATTTCCAAAACCTTGACGTGAATCGAGGATCTCATTCAGACACAATTAAAGATGGTATGTTGTGCAGGTGAACTATTTCTGAAATGTATAGCTCCGCTAATTTCTCCAATGAGTAGTTCATTCACACCGCCATGAAATTGGTTGAATTTCTCATTCGAACCACGATTACCCAAAAAAAAAATCTTCTTGGATGCACTAATAGGAAACCTGGAGAGAAAATCCATTGTGATCCTATCCCACTTCCATTTTGGGATTTCCAGCAAATGCAATTTACCAAAACAAACCTGATGTTTTGCCTTGACCCTTCGGTAGGTTAAACACTTCATTACAAACTCTGATATCTCATTTTTCATTCTTGACCACCAAAATAAATTCCTTATTTCTCTATACATCTTTACACTTGCAGGATGAAAGGAATATGGTTCTTGGTGAGCTTCTTTCATAATTTCCTGCCTTAGATTTTCTTCATTGGGAACATACAACCTTCCTATGAAGCGTAATTCTACTTCTTTACCCAGATTGAAATTATTAGCATCCCCAGACTTAATACACCCATTTATTTCCTTACATTGCATGTCCTTTAATTGAGACTCCATCATTCTCCATACATACTCTTGCTCTTGAAGAAGTTTGAGTCGATATAATTTTCTTTCTCAAAATATCAAAAACCACATTAGTTTTGCCTGGATGGTATTTGATGGTCAAATCATAATCTTTTAACAGTTCGATCCATCTTTGTTGACTTAGATTCAGCTCATTCTAAGAGAGCAAATACTTTAGGCTCTTGTGGTTAGAGAATATACGACATTTCTCCCCATAGACATAATGTATCAAAATCTTTAGGGTTAACACCACAACTGCTAGTTCTAAATCATGAGTTGGGTAATTCCTCTCATGAGGGTTGAGTTGGTGTGACACAGAAGCAATCACCTGTCTTTTCTAAATGAGTACACACCCTATCCCATTCAAGCATGCATATGTAAACACAACATATTGTACTCTCACCTTTGGTTGTCTCAAAAATGTGGCTTCCATCAATGTTTTCTTCAACTCAGCAAAACTGCTTGACATTCTTAGTACAGTGCAACTTCTAGCCTTTCCTTAGAAACTATGTTAATGGTGTTGCCATTATAGAGAACCCCTTCATGAATCTTCGGTAATAACCTACCATTCCAAGGAAACTTTGCATTTCAATAACACATTTCAGCGGATTATGTTAAAGTATAACCCAAATATTCTCATAATCTACTTTGATTCCTTCTGCGGATAATATGTTCCAAGACATGGACTCCCTTCAACCAAAATTCACACATGCTGAATTTGGTGTTCAATTCATTCTCCCGAAGAACACTTAAAACTATCTGCAAGTGTTCCTTGTTCTCCACCTCACTCTTTGAGTAAATTAGAATGTCACCAATAAAGACAACGACACAACGATCCAGGTAGGATTGGAATACTCTATTCATCAGGTCTATGAATACTGCAGGCACATTGGTCAAACCAAAGGGCATTACTCAAAATTCGTAGTGGCCATAGTGCATGCAGAATGCAGTCTTTAGAATATCATCCCCTTTTATCTTCACCTGGTAATATCCAGACCATAGATCGATCTTTGAAAAAACTTTGGCTCTGCTAAGTTGGTCGAACAAGTCCACAATTTTGGGCAACAGATACTTGTTCTTTATGGCTACCTTTTTTAGCTATCTGTAATCAATACACATTGAAGTCTTCCATCCTTCTTCATAACAAACAGTAAACTTTTTTAGCACCTTTTGAACATGAAATCATGCAAATTCCAAGTAATTTTTGTCTAATTTTATACTCTTATTATAAAATAATTAAATTGAGCTTAAATTATACTTCATTATGAATTTTAGTTATTTTATTTTAAATTTGCATAATTTGACCATTTTTTGACAGTTTTGCACAAATGGTGAAAATTCAGCTCGGAAGTCACCTTGAATGATTTAAGTATCGAGGCACCTTGGGAGCTCAAGATGATAAATTATTAGCCTTGGAGGACTCAAATTCATGTTCTCGGGATTATTCAAATCAATTGGTCCAAGTGAATTTTATCGAGAAAAATCAGACAATTTGAAGTGTTCAAAAAGGGCTTGAATTGAGCAACTGAATAAGGAAGAGGGACGAGCCCAATTGCTGCCCAAATCAACTAAGTAAGTTGATTATAATAATTGCAAAATAGCCTTCAAACTTCTCTTAAATCCATTGTCACCCCTCCATTTTTTGTGCATTTAATTTCTAGCCACAAGCTAAAAATAACAAACCAATTCAACCCCTCTCCCTACTATCAAGGGCCAGCTATGGGAAGGGGGATTGACCAATATTTTTAGCTAATTTTAGCTTCCAATTTCAAGTATAAATATTCCTCTTCACTTTCTCAAAAATCATTCCTCACATCCCTCACTTCACAGATTTCTTTCTCACTCACTTTTTCTCTTTCACTTTTCTTTGTTGCCTTTAAATTCCTTCCTTCCCTTACCGAATTACCCTCTTGAAAAAGGGCTGGCATGCCTCTTGAAGTAGCAGCAATTGAGTGTTCATGATGGCCTTGGATCATCAGAATGAGCAGAGAAGAGAGGGAGCGTACTAGTCTGGCTTCGGAAAACCACCGATATTTGTTCTTCTAGTTCCCTTCTTTTAACTTTGTTTTAAGTTTTATTTTGATCATGAGCATGAATATTTTTGTTGTTGCTATTCAATTAATTAAAATGGCTTAAATTCATTTCGGGTTAGATTAATTGCATTATGTCCATTTAGATTATTTAAAATGTGTTTGTGTTGTTATTAGATCTTAGTAAATTGTTTAATTAAATAAAACCATGCCTACATTATGCTTATATTTTAATTGTAAGGTAGCAATTGAATTAATTATTAACTTGATTGAAATTATAATTAATTGACACAATATTTAATTGATGCATGTTTAATCTTCTAAGATAGTTGAAGGTTAAATTAGCAACGGTATTGAACAGTACATTAGACTTGCATAACTTGTAAGATTATTGTGATTAAATTGTTTCAATATAGCGATATATTGTTACCTCACTTAATCTTATACTTGCTTATGAAAATTTGATTAATTTTTTGCATTGACATAGAAATATGGTCCAGAGATTAATGGATTTTAATAGGTAAGTGTGTACATTAGTTAGCAATTTATCGAGTTATCGTGAAATTATCCGTAACAACTTGAACACAACTTTCATTATTTTAAGTTAAAGAATAAAATTGATCTAATCTCAAATTTTTAGAAATCATGCAATGTAATTTTATTTTCTTAGATAATCACTTAGTTAAGTTACTTTTAGGTTTAGATAACCTTTTATAAACGAACATATTTTTCCTTACCAATTTGTTTAATTTTTACATTTCATAAATATTTTCTTGCACAGTCTCTGTGGGTATGATAACTCAACATTCTTGTCACTTTATTACTTGATATGATTGTGTACACTTGCACATTTCTGTTATTCCAAGTTTTTGAGCTCCCAAGGTGCCTCGATACTTGAAACGTTCAAGGTGATTTTCAAGTTGATTTTTTACCCTTTGTGTAAAACTGTCAAAAAATGGTCAAAATATTCAAATTTAATATAAAAATAACTAAAATTTAGAATAATGTATAATTTAAGCTCAATTTAATTATTTTATAATAAAAGCATAAAATTTGACAGAAATTACTTAGAATTTGCATGAATTCATGTTCAAAAGGTGCTAAAAAAGTCTATATATTTTTGTGTTTCCATACCCCCAAACTTAATTCATTGATCGTCTCGAGTAATGCACAAATTGCAAAAGAATTGTAAGAAAATACCCTTTGAAAAATTCCTTCAAAAATCACTTCTTCCTATAATTATGAGTTTAATGTCATTATGCTCAAGAACAAAAATTCTAAAATCATGCAACTTAAGTATGCATATTGTTCACATTATTCTCAATTATTCTCATGATAGCAAGAATATAAACTAAATGCTTTCTTAATAAATATATAATAAATTCTTACCAATTAAGTTTTATTTCCTCATTTAAGACTAAGCTGGAATCACTAAGTTTAATTATGCCTTCACAATTTGTGTTTAGCAATTTCTCTCTATTAATGTAGTCAGCACCAAAATCTGAATCAATAGGTTGTAACATGGCTTGGCTAGGGGTAGGTAAAAGGTAGATATTTTAAGCTAAAAACCCTAGACTCAGCTTGCATCAGACCTCTGAAATAAACACCTCCAAATTCACCAACTAATTTTGCATTTGAGTACACATGCTCCTTGTACATCTATTTTTTTTAATACATATGCTCTCTTTTTCTTTCACATACGAGCATATTATTGCATGTATTACAAATTTTTTTGATCATTTGATACTTTTCAACACCTCAAACTTATTTTCAGAGAATATTCTGGATAGACCGAGTCTGGTGTTTGAGATAATTTGAGATAATTTTGAGAGAATGGAGGACTTATTATTGCAAGGTTTGAATAAAATTAGGCCATATAGTCTCAAAGTTGGGTTTCAAGGGATAAATATTCTTTAAGGTTGGCTAGAAAGACTCAAACAGTCCAAACAAAAGTTTGCCTAAATCATTTTCAAAATTTCATGCCTCCTAGGAATAAAAAATTTTATGGTTCGATTTACATATTTTATTAAGAGTAACATTTATGTCATAATTCAACTAACATAAAAATTATTGAGATAATAGAAATTTATTTATACTAAAGTTTAGCATAATAAATAAAAATTAAAAATTTTGACCAAAATATAACTTAATCATAATTGGATAATAAAAATGAGTTCTGAAAAATACAATTTCACTTTTTGGTCCCTTACTTAAGATTAATAATGTCCCCATTTTTAAAAACGACACTTAGAATAGAAAAAATAAAGAATTGAATAAATACTGTATATCCCAATAGGATCCTAGGAAAGGGAGGTGAGTCAAGTTTGACTACTTAAATAACAAGCCTTTCCAAGACAGATTTGTCCTTAGGCATGTACATATTTATTGCCACACTTTTTACTTTAACAAATAAATGTCGTTTTGTCCAATTTTATTCATGACCTAAATTTTCTTTTTATTATGCAAGAAATTAAACTATCCTAAAGAAAGTAAAACTTAAGACTTAAAAAGAAAAGTAAAGGAAAGGAAAGACCCCCTTTTTATTTTTCTATAGACCCATCAGACTCTAACTCTATTTGTGTTTCATCATTCTTGGTCTTGCTCGAATCGTCTTGTTCCTTCCTCTATTGTGGAGTCCATAGCTCAAGTATGAAGTCATGATGTGAAAAGTAAGCCAAAAGAATAGAAAAATTAACAATTAGATAAAGTCTATCCCTTTATTCAACAAAATAAATATATTTATTTGTCTGGCTACTTAAGAAATATTTTTGGGGAAATCAAATTAAGTTAAATTCCCAGGAAAGATTGAAGGGGTCATAGACGGTCCCATTTAAGTTCTAATCTCCTCGATAGAAATTTAATTAATGTAATGATAAAAAAATATCTGCCATTTTATTCAAATGAAGAAAAATAACTAAAAATATAAATTAATGACAAAAAAGTAAAGAGAACTCCCTCTATTTTATTCAGAATCATCATCTAGAAAGTAATCATACTCTTGCCTAACAAATTTGTCCAACATCTGGTTAGGGAAAGAAAACCATAATTGATTTTTCTTGATGGCCTTGTTTAACTTCCTGTAATTCATGCAAATCCTCCAACATGTTACTCGAATATCTGAGATAATCCATCCGATACCTTTCTTATGCCTTTCCACAACCACAAGTGACTCATCTTCTTGATTATTGATGAACTCAATTAAAATAATGACAGGTAAAGATAGAGCCAAATAATCATATTTCAAATGAGGAGGCAAAATCTTCAGTTCCAATTCATCTGGCTCTTTAATCAGTGCCTTTGGTTGTGTGTACTCCCAAGATGATAACTCAAATGATTCTAGTGAAACTTTCTGAGAGAATCCCTTCAAATTTGCTTCTAACAAAGCCAAACATTCCTCCTTTTCATCATCACTTGGTGAATCTGTTAGTAGAATAGTTTCTAACGGATCGTCTTGAGAATTGTTTTCCAATTCAGTAGAAGCCATTGATTCTATCTCGGGAACAACAAAGCATTCTTCAACTAAATCTGGGGATTTAGTAGCATTGAAGTCATTAAAAGTTGTCTTGTCATTCAAAATTTTCTTAAATTTAGTTTCATCCTGCTACTTAAGCCCTTGCGGATATAGAGGTGGTGGAACCTTTGCTTGGACTAGACAACTCTTCCGAGGGATTGTTTTTGCATCTAACAAAGGTGTTAGATTATCAAAATTGACTATTTTAGGATTTACCTCATCGAAGTTTTCAATATTCAGCTTTTGTGGAGCAAGAGTTTGAACTCTCGATTGAACTTCCTCTTTATCAATAGGCCCGTCTTTAAACTCAACTACCTTGGGATCCAATGTCTTTCCACTTCGAAAAGTAACCGCTTTGCAATTTTCTTTTCTTGAAATTCTTGGATTTTCAATATAGAAGAGAAAAGCTCTTTAGGGTTTATTTCGAAGTTCATTGGCTAGATGACCTATTTGATTCCCCTGATTTCTTAAAGTGGCATCATTCTTCGCTATGTATGCCTTCAGCAGATTCTTAAGATCGCTTGAATATTCAGTTGGTGGGGGTTGTTGCACTTGTTGAGAATATTCTGGCAGATAATTTGGTCAAGATAGTAGAGAAGATCTATTAGGGTTTGCCCATCAATTACTCCATGGAAAATTTGGATGATACTGCCTTGAAGAGTTGTAAGAATTTGATTGCAGAACATTCCAATTTTGAGTTCCCATGTAATATTTTGACTCTGGATTCAATGGGTAATTTCCAAAAAAATGGCTATCTCCACAGTATTCACAAGAAATATTCTCAAACTGGTAAGCATAAAAAATTATGTTATTAAGCATAGAAGACAAAGAGGATACCTGGGCTGTCAAAGAAGTAAGCGCATCAACTTCATGTACTCCTACTACTCATCTTCATGAGGTTGCTCGGTTGGTTGGTCATTGATAGTTATTGCTAGAAATTCTTTTAATAATCTAGTAACCCTCATTATAAGACTTAGAAATAAGGGCTTCATTTGTCGAAGCATCCACAATCATTCTAGTATAAGCATTTAGACCAATATAGAAAGTCTCCATTTGAACACAATAAGGAATGCCATGATGAGGACACTTTTGGAATAACTCATTGAACTATTTTCATGTCTCATATAAATATTCTTCGTCAAGTTGCTAAAATGAAGTGATTTCATTTCGAAGCTTGGCAATCAAGGATGGAGGAAAGTATTTCATTAAGAAACATTCAACCAAATCTTGCCAAGTAGTTACAGAACAGGACGGTAGGGAGTTTAACCATGCTCCCACTCTATCTCTTAAGTAGTATGGAAATAATTTTAATCTCAAGGCGTCCTCGGTCACCCCAATCATTTTAAATGAGTCACTCACTTCCATGGATAGCCAAAGAATAAGATGTGGATCTTCAGTAGGCATCCCACTAAGTTGACCCATATTTTCCAACAGTTGGAACATGACTGGTTTTAGTTCGAATTGTGGTGTGTCAATTTTGGGTCTCACAATACTTGAATTGAGTTAATTAAATAGAGGAATGACATATTTTCGAATGATACAGTTTTTATCATTGGCAACAATGACCGAATTGCGAGCATTATCCACAAATGCTCTTCCTTGATCATGTTGTAGAGGATCCATTATCACCTGATTAATAATGAAAACTATTAAAGTGAAACAAAAAAAATTGACCCAAATTGCAATATAATTAATTTCACAAATAATTGACTAAAATAATAGTCTATGGCAACGATGCCAAAAACTTGGAACGATAGAAATGTACAAGTGTACACAGTCGTATCAAGTAATAAAGTGACAAGAATGTCGAGTTATTGTTCCTACAGGGGCTGTGCAAGAAAATATTTATGAAATGTAAGATTCAAACAAATTGGCGAGGAAAAATATATCCGTTTATAAGAGGTTATCTAAAACTAAAACTAACTTAACTAAGTGATTATCTAAGAAAATAAAATTTCAATGCACGATTTCTAAAAAAAATGAGTTTAATCAATATGACATAAATGTGTTAGATCAATTTTATTCTTTAACTTAGAAAGATTAAAGCTGTTGTGTTCATGTTGTTACGAATAATTTCACGACAATTTGGTAAATTGCTAACTAATGCACATACTTACCTATTAAAACCCATTAATCTCTTGAACACATTTTTATGTCAATGAAAATAATTAATCAAATTTTAATAAGCAAGTATAAGATTAAGTGAGGTAATAATATATCGCTATATTGAAACAATTTAATCACAATAATCTTACAAGTTATGCAAGGCTAACGTACTGTTTAATATCGTTGCTAATTTAACCTTTAACCTAAGAAGATGAAACATGCATCAATTAAATATTGTGTCAATTAATTATAATTTCAATCTGGTTAATAATTAATTCAATTGCTACCTTACAATTAAAGTGTAAGCATAACGTAGGCATGATTTTATTTAATTGAACAATTTACTGAGACCTAATAACAATACAAACACATTTTAAATAATCTAAGTGGACAAAATGCAATTAATCTAACATGAAATGAATTTAAGTCATTTTAATTAACTGAAGAACAAAAACAAAAATGTTCATGTTCATGATCAAAACAAAACTTAAAACAAAGTTAAGAGAAGGAACTAGAAGAACAAATCTCGGTGGTTTTTCGCAGCCAGACTTGTACGCTATTCTCTTCTCTGCTCATTCTGATGATCCAAGGCCTTCATGAACACTCGATTGCTGCTAGTCCAAGAGATGTGCAAGATCTTTTTCAAGAGGGGAATTCGACAAGGGAAGAAAGGAATTTAAAGACAACAAAGAAAAGTGAAAGAAAGAAAGTGAGTGAGTGAGAGAGGTGTGAAGTGAGGAGTGATTTTTGAGAAAGTGAAGGGGGATATTTATACTTGAAATTGGCAGCTCAAATTAGCTAAAAATAGAAGCCAACCCCTTCCCATGGCCAACCCTTGATAGTAGGTAGAGGGGTTAAATTGGTTTTGCTATTTTTAGCTTGTGGCTAAAAATTAAATGCACAAAAATTGGAGGGTGAGAATGGATCTAAAATAAGTTTGAGGGCTATTTTGCAATTATTATAATTAGGTTACTTAGCTGATTTGGGTAGAAATTGGGTCGGCATTAGGTTGCTCCTTTGGGCTCGTTCCTCTTCCTTTTTGTCCCCTTCAAGTTGTCCGATTTTCTCGATAAAGTACTTGGACCAATTGATTTAAATAAGTCTAAGAACATAAATTTGAGTCCTACAAGGGTAATAATTTATCATCTTGATCTCCCAATGTGCCTCGATACTTGAATTGTTCAAGGTGACTTCCGAGTTGATTTTTCACCCTTTGTGCAAAACTGTCAAAAAAGGGTCAAATTATGCAAATTTAATATAAAATAACTAAAATTCATAATGAAGTATAATTTAAGCTCAATTTAATTATTTCATAATAAAACCATAAAATTCGACATAAATTACTTAGAATTTGCATGAATTCATGTTCAAAAGGTGGTAAAAAAGCCTATACATTTTTGTGTTTCCAGCACCCCAACGTGAAACACTTGGTTTGATGAACCTCTTATCCAACAGTTCTTATAGCTGAGTTTTCAACACCTTCAAATCTATTGGGGCCATTCTAGAAGGCACTCTTGAGATAAGAGCAGTTCCTGGCGTCACATCAATAGAGAATTCCACATCCTTGTTTGGCATAATCCTCGGTAATTCTTTTGGAAAGACATCGGGAAATTCATTCATAATTTGTACTTGTATGAAGTATTTTCTCACCATATTAGAATTTAGGATATATGCTAAATAGGCATCTCTACCCTTAACCAGTAATTTTTGTGTTGAAATTGCTAAAACTAATATGTTCCTAACATCACGCTTTATTCCCGAAACAAACACCATATCACCAGTTATGGGTACTAACCATACCCCTCTAGACTTGCACTCAACCACAACATCATGTCTCATCAACCAATCCAATCCCAATATGACATCAAACTCATGAAAACTCAAAAGCATTAAATCCGCCAGGAATACATGTCCACCATAACTCAGCGAAAAGGCCTTTACCACTCTATTTACTACAATACTCTAGCCTAGGAGATTTGTGACTAACATGCTAACCTTTGTGGGGACAACTCTAAGACTCTGCTCGGTCACAAACTTATCACAAATATAAGAATGGGTAGACCCAGGGTTTATCAATGCATATAATCAGGTATCAAATAAAGAAAAATTTCTCGTAATAATGTTGTAAGCTTCAACATCTCTTTTGCCTGCATGATGTACACCCTAGTTGAAGCTTTCGAGTTGGGTATGATTATATTCCTTCTTAGAGCTCCCTAGACCGACCTTTATTTAACCACTACCCTCGATTTCACTTTCGGTTGGGACTCTTTAACCACATGTGCTGATTCCTTAGTATTTCCTTATACGCTTATGGGGCAATCTCTCTTGTAATAGTCTTGGGTTCCACAATTAAAACATCCCCCAGTGGCCCTCTAGTATATGCCACTACGGTTCTTCCTGTAACTATTACAAATAAGAAGTTTCATTCTCAGGGACCCTTCCGTGTTGGCCATAGATGTTGCTTGGCTAAGACTCATTTCTTGTTGGAAGTCTACAGTTTGTGACTCCCTAGATGGGGTAGCAGAATATCCTCTGACATCTCTAGGTCTTTTGAACCCAAAATACACAGTGGTCCGGAAGTTGCACACTTGCCTCTTTCCCTATCCTTGACCTTATTTCTTTCTTGAATGGCTACATCCATTCTTTGGGCCTTAGCAAACAAGGCTGCAAAGTCTCTAATCTCGAGGGTAGATAGTTGTACTCTCAATTCCTTATTCAAATCTCCTTCAAACCTAATGCATAGATGTTCCTCTTCTAGAACAAAATCTTTAGCGTACTTGCCTAGCCTGATAAATTCCTTCTCATACTCAAACACTGTCATTTTTCCCTATTTGAGTTCCAAAAAGTCTTTCTTCATCTGTTCAACAAAGAGTTGGTTGATAAACATGTCCTTAAATTTCTTTAGGAAAAATTCTCAATTCACCTAATCGATTGGGCCATGCTAAATACTGTTGTCCACCACTGATATGCCTCATCCTTAAGTAGAGAGGTGGCCCATGTCAAACTATCAACTGGAGAACACCACAGCTCCTCGACTACACAAAAAACTCAAGAAGCTAGTTTTTTTTGCTGCAAATAGATCATCCTCTTTACTACGTCGAAACTCTTTAGCACCCTGTATACGGATGATCCCCATCGCGTCCCCTCTAGTCACAGCTACAGTTGGAGTTAGAGGTACAGTGTATGCTAGCTGTGCAACCTCTGCTGTGCTCATCATCACCTATTGTCTCACTGATTTTTCACGGGGTCTATAAGATGAGGATGGAGCAGCTCCCATGTAATTGTCAAACCATTTCCCCACAATGTAACCATCATTTCCATTAAGGCATCATTAACCTCAGTTCCTAATACTCCTCAGCTCATAGAAGGCGCAAGGTTGCTCACTTGTGGTGGAGCATTACTTTGGATTTCCTCACCATCATCTTCCCTAACATTCACCGAAATACTTCTTCCTTCACTACAATACGCACAAATTTAATTAGCAATACTATGGGAAATCCAGCAAAATTTAGGTAACATTTATTGCGAGGTTTCTAATTGACACTGGTTTTCGAGAATCGACTAAACCAAAGCTCTGATACCAATTAAACTTGAAACACCCCATGCTCGACTCAATCGTCAAATCTGAGTATAGAGCATCACAGGTTCACCCTATTAGAAAACACACATTTCTACTTTTTAAAACCATTATCCATTTTAGTGAGTACCCCTTTTTACCAGAATGAAATTCCTTAATTTTAAGACTATATATATTTGGAAGCACAATTTTAAAACAACAACCTGGTGCATTTAAATATTTAAAGACGCATGAATTAAACTTTGGCAACTGCTTAATTAACATTAATGAGTCACAATTAACATTATGCTAACAAGGCTTCCATTTAAAATTTGAAGTGTTCAAAATAACATTTTAATACAGATTAAAACTTTCAAAAGGGTAGTATCTAACCACTATCCTAGTACCCCCAGCAAATACATGTTAACCCTAAAAATAAGAAGGCTCACAAATGGCCACAAATCTGGTTGTATCCTTTCAATCACCACAATTAACTTAGGAACTTGAAAGGAAGAAAGAAATTGGGTAAGTTCGTATGAACAATCTCACAATAATTTCTATCAGACATTAAGAAAAAGGGACTCGATTAATTCACCATAGTTGATGACTAAATTACTCTGATCACTTAGATCAACTAGCAGACACTCTCATAACTAAATTTAGCCGATTGGCGGATGACACTGGATTCTAAGCCCATATAGGACGGTCATGGGCACATATGCTCCGTGAATATGCCACTTGCATGGACTACCATTTAAGATTGACTAACTTATTGTTTATGTTTTCATGTAACAGGCACTACCATATGCACCCTTTTTCCACATACATCCTTCCTTGTGCTAGCTTCCGATTGTGATTCGCAAAGAACCCATTTTTTCTTGTATCTTCATATTCATTCATCAGAGCTATTAAACAACATAACCTTTGTATCCTCCTAACTCCCTTCATTGTATGAACACATAGGTGTTCCCTTGCAAGGTCGAGTTTTCACCAATTAGGGTTTGCATCTAAGTGTCATACCAAAGGCAAAACATTTTATCTTGTGTCTTTTATATCACAATACACAATATCCCTCCGATACCTCATTACATCCATTTGGATAAGGAGCTTGTGCACCGAGGAAGAAGTACTCAAACGATGAATATATCAAGTGTTTTGGGTATGTTTAACTGTATATGGCCTTTCTTACATTGACTCTTGGACTGGCTTCCTCAAACATAAACCTCAGAGACAAATGACAAGCCACTTACCTGGCTAAGCAAAGTTTAGAAGTAAACGAATTAACTCAAATACCAGACACAAAGTACAAAAGAACTCACCAAAATACTTTATGTAGAGTTTTACCTACTCTACTAGTTCTTTCCCTTTAGTACCGGGACCTTCTCTCATTTTTTAGCTAAAACAATAAAACAACTTCTTTAATTATAAAAAAGGAAAAAAAACTTATGATACAACAAGAATCTAGAGACATGCAAATCATTTCTGGATAGAAGTTTCCTTCCTACCCAATATTCAAAGAAATCCTACCATTCATTTCTTAAGTTAGTGTCTATTTATCTAGTAAATCTTAAAAGAAGGTTGAAGAATTTACTAGCAGAAAACTAGCGTAGAAGCTCTCCTAAGCTTTTACAGTTAACACCTTTATTAGTGAACAAGAACTTTCCTAATTTCTTCGATGATAATAAAGTCTGATTGAGAAGATGAATCAAAAATCTTCTTTCCACTATCATGCTACCCTATTTATAGATAACCCAAGTCCAAACCCTAATTAAGATTGTTTCTAATCATTACTCATTCTCGCACGCTTCCGCCAATTAATCACATCCTACAAAGCTCTACAAGTGTCTTCATTAATGACACATTGCCTCCACTAAGATGCTAGGTGATCTAAACGTATCATACAAGCCATCGTACTGACTTAAGTAACGACACTAAAATCACGGGTGGAGATCTTATTAGGGGGAAAGTTTGCCTAATAAGGTCCTCACCCTAACTACAATCTCGCTATCACTCATAATGGTATTTCATAGTATTGGTGAAGTTCTTTGCTGTACTCCATCTCAAAGTAACCAACCTTATCTAGTCTATGTCTGTCATCTTAGGCAATTTTTGCCAGCATAGTCTCCCGAGCCGATTTGGTTCACAAAACTAGGGTGTGAGACAACTAGCATATCGTAGAGAATATTCATATTGGTAAGGAACGCTTGTAATATCCCTAAATCGAGTCTAGTAGTTTTGGGTATATTTTTCGGGTTTTGAGTGTAAAACTAGGAATTTATAGGGTTTCTAGTAATTTTTAATTTAATTTAGAAGGTTAATTTCATCTAAAATTGATTAAATAATAATCCAAAAAATAAAAAATAAATATTTTTGAAAAACTAATTTTAAAGATTTTAAGTAATTATTAGTGAAAAAAATCAATTTTGGTTGAAAAAGAATTTTAAAATAATTTTTATTGGGGGTAATTTGAGAAAATTTAATTATTAATTAAATAGGATTTAATTGTAAAACAACGGAAAATTTAGAGTATTTATATGGCATATAAACCTTAAAATTCAGAATTTTGGAGGGAAAGGACTAAATGGTAAAGCAAGGGAAATGTAGGAGTAACCATTAGGTAAATTTCCCAATTTTTAAATTTCTGATGGGTGGTTTCAGTTTTAAAACTAATGTATCTGGCCCACTTTTCACACATTTTACATTAGATTAGAGAGCTTTAAAATTTGTTTTTTTTTTTTTGCATGATTTTAAAAATCTATTATCAGAGAATAGATCCAACCAATTTCCTTCTCAAAATACTCTCTCAATTCAACCAAAATTATTATCAAAAGTAGCCAAAAATATTCTGAAATTTTTTAAGTTTCTTGAATCAAGATTTTCAATCAACAAATTTAGAGTGAATCAAAGGTAATATTCAATCCTAAACTTGTTTTTATGATGTTTAGAAACATTTTTACATGATTTGGGAGTCAATTAAAGGATTTTTATGAATGTCATCTTCTTTCAAGAACACATAGTTCTTTAACGGTGGATCTTGAATTTTGAGAGGAAATCCACAAATCAATGAATGTTCCAACTCAAAATTGATCTATTAAAAGGTTTTTGATCTTATTTATCAAGATTAAACATGATTTGTGAGGTAATTTAAAGAAAT
>CM025252.1:16199797-16216729 GCA_013677275.1 Gossypium schwendimanii
GGGGGGAGGGGGAAGCAATTCACTGCCTGTATATTTGCACATATCATTTCTAATAAAATATGATGTAGAAACAAAATGTGACTCCAACATTGAAGGTTACACAGCAACTAGATTGTACTGACATAAAGCAAATGAGCTAAGAAAATTGGGAGAAAAGCACAAAATATTGTAATAAAGGAACATACCATAAAAATGAGAGATAAGCTGCACAGCAAGGTGCTCTTGCCTACAATCATCCCCACTCTTTACAATAACCTACATGATAAAAATAAGAAAGGGGGCATATTTACTTCAACCAAACTAAATAGCACATAATAGGAAGAAACAAAAAGTTTAGTAGAGAACTCAAAACATTCACCAAAAAACTCAGCCTTACACCAAAATGATAATATCAACTACCTTAAGCAATCAAATGACAAAAATTTCCATATTCAAAGCAATAAATGCAAGAATTAGTCGAACATTTAGCCACTAACCCAACACCAATTACTTGTAAATTGACTCACCCCACATATTACATTGACTACTACTCTATCAGATTAAAAGCTTCAGGTCTAGAATCTTTTGTAGGACCAATAAACTATTTCATCCTATCGAACAAACATCTCTACCAGCTGCATCAATGGAACTGAATAGCAATAACCGTTGATATTATCCATTTCAAGGGCTATACTGGTAACATGATGCAGTTTAAAGGAAGCAATGAAATGAAAACAAATGGAATTAAGGTCTGCTCATTTAGGAAAAATGCCTTCCAGAAATTGTCTTCAATATTCTGTTGTGTTTGGTTGTCACAAGGAGACATGGTCAAACTGGAAATTGCTTCCTGTCAAAAAAAGAGCCACACCCTTGGAAATTCACATTCGACACCCCACCCCCACAAAAAAATATAATAATAACACAAGACATTTCACCTTTCTCCCATAACAAAGCCAGCTTACTCTTTACCTTTGACAGCTGCTCAAGCCAACCCATTACCCATACAATCAGAAAATACAGGACCTAGAAGAACCTCTCCCTCTTCCTTCAATCTCCTCTTCGTTTCATAAATCTCTATTTCTTTCCACTTTCCCATTGGGATTTCCATTTACAAGGCAGCACCTCAAATTTTTCTGTCTTCCACAAACTTAACAAATCCAGACCCATCTAAGCACTGTATGTCAATTTTCAAAGGCATAATCTTTTTTTCAGTTCTCTTTTATTTGATTTTTTTTTTGTCCAAAAAAGAAAAGTTTTCGTTATTTGATTAAGATTTGCAGGTGTAGAGGAAATTTTGCCGGTTAGAGGTTCACCGTTAGTCATGGTTTTGGTTTGTGATGGTTACAGTAGATAGTGGATTGAATATTTTCTGCTAAAGGCAAACAATAGAAAAAAAAAATGTTAGTGATTTTACCAACCAAAAGAAATCTATTTTTTCTGGAAAATACAAATATTTTCTTTTTCCCAGAAGTTTGTTTCCATGAAAAACTAACAGATTTTTTTTTTTTTGAAAAAAAAAAACATGAGATAAGAAATATATAGAACCATCCACAAGTAGTTAAGGACCTTCAACTATGTTAAATTTGAAACCTACAAGCCCTTGAACATATCAAGCTAGAAATCAGTTACACTCTCCTTTTATGGTTGCAATCAGTCAAAACTGAGTCAATCTATTCCATGAGGAAACAGATAAAAAGAGTTTACCACTACAAGCTGTTACTGTATGGAGTAAATCATTAGCTAAATGCAGAAAGAGAGAACCAAGAAGATTTCACAGCAACTACTCCCTAGTCTCTATAAAATTTTTCCTCTTTGAAATGATTATAGTAACTATTGGAGTAACTTATTTGGTTCCTTTTGTAACAATAAATGAATGTTACAGTACAGGGTTTGGATGGAAGAAAATTATTGGACTTTGGCTTCTGATCAGGAACAAACTTTTCAAACATCTAAAGAGAAATTATTTTGGGAAAGAGACCATTATTACAGAAGTATCACTTCAGTAAATCCTTTAGTATTTTTTTTTTTAGAAAAAGGATGAGCTCCACAAAAGCAATCTTTAACCTTGAGAAGGGACCCAACTCATCAAGTAAATTGAAGAACCAACATTGCTTTACAGGATATACAACAACAAATGCTGAAGGAAATTATACCCTATAATGGTACAATCTGGAATATCTGAGGACTAGGAAGGAGAAAAAGTCTATAAACAACCCGCAATATATATATCTCAAAAGAAAATGTCATCAAAACAGCTGTTAGCTATGACTTGCTGGCACTAATAACGGAGATCACTGGAAAGATTACATGTTGATATACCAACATACTTGCCAATATTTCATCAGAGTAACCAAAAATGGTTCTCATTTTGCGGTTAAACCCTTTTAGCGAATTTATTTGCATTAAGCCCCTCTTGCAAGACTAACCACTAACATATATATGTACTCATATCATCACTTACCATAATTTTTGTGTGCCTGTGCCTTACACTTGCATTATGATAAGTGATGACATGATTACATGTATATATATTATTGGTTAGCTTTGCAGGACGGACATAATACAAATAAAATTGTTAAAGGCATTTATGCAGAAAGAAAACCATTGTGCAGCAAATTAGGCGCATACAATCACAATGCCAAGGGAAGTAAAGAACCAGAAAGAGCAATTGCTATACAAGTAGAACTTACAGAACGTAGGTCCCAACCAGGTAACTTTCCATATATTGAAGCTTTCCGTATTCTCTCCTTCTTCACCTCCCAAAGTTCACCAGATAATGCATCGCCAGCTTTAGGCACACCCCCATTGGCCTATCAGGAATTTACAAAGTTTGAGAGAGAGAGAGAGAGAGAGAGAGGGAGAGTTTCAGTTTCACTTATATTACCCTTGGTTGCGCATCTGATGAATCCTGACCAGCCCCTTTCAAAGGGAGTCCAGGAGGAGCTTCTCCCTTTGCAGCAGCTGCCTGCAGAACAATTTTATGTTTCAGTAGTAGCACCTAAAACTGGGACTCAAGTTAAATAAATTTACAAAGTAAACTCATTTCAAATTAATAGAAGCCAACACTGGGGAAAAAACATTCTTCCTCATTAAACTTAATAATTCTGAGTAATGATACCATCTACTTCAAATGTTTACAATCACATGCCCACCTTTACTTCTTCTATGGCAACTGTACTTGGAACACGCCGGTGCTCCTTTCGACGGGGTCGTCCTTGTCCCTCAATGTCTTCCATTCGGAGCCGAGGATCCGCTGTCAGTACCACCCTTACCCACTCCATATCACTAGCACGCGCATCTTTTAGTTTTTGAGTTAAATCTTGTCCACCTTGAACCGAAACAGCACTCAAATTGCAACGATGCATGCTACACTGTGGATCAGGTGCATCAATACTCCCCAACTGGCTGATTGATAGCTTTTCTACAGAGAAACTCACATTGACAAATTTCACTCTCGCATCAGACTTATGTGTCATTGCTTGGTCAATGGCTTGCGCAGTGGAACTTGACATCCTATCACTACTATTTCGGTACGCCTCTTGAGCAGTCCATAAAGGATAAGCCCATGGAGGTGGCTTTTGGAGTAACGCATCACCATTTGCTAGAGGGATTCCTCCTCTAGAAAGTTTCTGAGCATTAGATGTATCCTTTGTACTGATAAGATAAGATACAGGAAAAGGATTTAGAAACCACACTTTGTTCCTTTGAGATACGTACATGGTTTCTGGAATAAATTGAAAAACTGAGACTGATCTAGGTCATATGGACAAACTCAAAACTTACCTCTGCAATTCACATTTCAAAACTTCAACGCAGATCAGGTAAGGTGCTTTTTCCCTAGAATTCAAAAGAACAGCTTCATCTTCAGGAATATGAACCACACGATACATCCCTTTTCCCATTGGAAAGCAAACTCCTAAAAGTATTCCCAGCGATACTCAAATAAGGGTATGGAGCAATATATTACATGCAACGGTCAAATTCACTCAAGAAATCAAAAGTAACAATGGAAGTGCATGCTAATTGCCAATTACTAATGCGAAAAAATTATCATATCCATAAATAAAGCCTTAAAAGTTTGAATAGCATACTATCCCAGAAAGGAAAAATTATTATTACATGGTAAACTTCATTAACAAACAAGACTTCGCAACTGTGTCACCAAATTACTGATCAGTCAGTCAATCACATAATTCACTTGACCTTGCTATTTAAATAGGGGTGCAAATTGGGCGCTGGTAGGTTGAGGATCCAAACACCTTGTTCAGACACAGGATGGATTAGTGTACCAGCCTTCCTCAGGACCCAACCCAAGTTAACATGACTTGGCTGGGTACATTTTTGGTGTCCTTTTTCTTTTCTTTTCTTTTTTTTTTTTCTTTTTTTTTGCTTTATTTTTTCCTTAAACTAACCAAAAAAACCAAATAAAGTCTTCTATTTCTATTTCCAAATTTATATTAGCTACTTATACATTGTGCATTTGATTGAATCCAAGTATTGAAACACTTTTCACTGTATTAAAATATTGCAAAATTATAACAAAAATTTCTTCTAAGAAACTTGTCTACAAAAATTATCATCACAAGATTGGTCATAGTTATTTTCCGCCATAAAGTTGAGTTATAACTATAAGAGGACAAAAATGAAATAAAAAAATTTAAAATGCTAGTAAAGTACATTTAACATTATTTCTTATTTGACATAAGCAGAAAACATAAGCACGATCAGATTGTGTCACCTGCAGGTTGAACTGAAATTCAACCCACAAAGCCTAGGAACCAAGATAGACCCAAGTATAAAAGGGACAACCCAACCCAACCAACATCAGGTACTGACACAAGTTGCACCCCTAATTTTGGATTTTACATGTTCACAGCCAATATCAGCAGAATGCAGATTTTTGCAATCATTTACCCTTTTTTCTCATTTTAACTCAAAAGAAAGAACGGTGCAAGGGAGTAAAAGAGACTTGAGACTATATTTCAGAACACTAAATTAAATTGCTTCTACCTGAATGAAATACTTCACACATCAATTAATCGATGCATTCACTTGACAGCAGATTGTAGACAAACAGTTAAAAAATGTGAAGGCAAGAACCTGAACTAAATTTCAATCTAAGCAAAAATGTCTAGCACTCCAACTAAAAGAAGATTCTAACATCTCAAAATTGTTACATAGATTACCTATTTAACAGACAAGACTGTGCAGCAGAAGCATTGTCAACAGAAGCCAATAAAAGTTCATCCACAGTCGAATATAACTAAAAAAAAATGGGTTAGTATTTGGTACACTGGCACTGTACTTTTTTTATTCCACAAGCAGTTTTAAAAAATTGCCATGTGTCTTTTATTTCAATATTTATTTTTTTAATATTTTACTACACCCTTATAGGACACTTGTCAACCCCCTAACCCTGCTTGTGGAGTTTAAAAACTCCACTGGCAGTGTACCAAATATTTTCTCTAAAATATATAAAAAAAGAGTACACCGCAAAAGGTTTTACGAAGTCATAATCCAATTGACACTAGTAAAAATATAGTGGTAAATCCTAGTAACCAATTCACAGTTCAGACCACATTAGAAATCATAGGTAAACTTATTAAATATAATAAATGATGGCTCTCAATGCCATTGCTTTGATCAAATTCATCATAAATAAATAAGTACCTCCATTGTTTTGGGCCTCAGCTAGATATAAATTAATCTCTGCAAGTGACTGAGAGACAAAAATGACAAGAACAATTAACATGTTAGATAAAATCCAATCAAATATTCCATAACAGTTAATTGAAGCATTGATTAAACTTTGAAATGAGCAAACCACCTCACAAAGAGCAGTTTTACGATCTTCAATTGGAAAAACATCCACCAAGCCATATGATGTGTCACATAATGACTGTACAAAATACAATGAATCATGATAAGCCCCCTTTCGGAATTGAGATACAGAACTATTTGGAAGTGGGGGTTTGGAATTCGATCTATCATTCTGTTGCTTAGGTGAACCAGGATGCTTCTGCAAATTTGAGGGCACAGAAAATTAACATAGATTTATAGGAGCAAAACCAGTAAACAACACTAGTGATAAAAAATAAAGAGCAGTAAAATCACAGGAAACCACTAATACCCTTGCTTCAAATCCTTTTCCAAAAATAAATGAAGGAAACTTCCTCAATTTCAAGAAAATTTTTCTTTATCCTTTATGCTATTTTCCATAATTTAATTATACTTCTCCATCATATGTTACTCCAACTCTCCATTTCATAGAAGTACCTCCGACACCTGAGTCCAATGCACATTTCGGTGTGGGTAGGAGGGTATGACCCTCCAAATACATAGAAAAGCTTAATTTATTCTCTTTCCCGACATGTTAGGATTATTCTTTAGCTATTATGCTCTTCTTCAATGTTATCCAGCTTATCAATTACTGTACTCTAAATCTCTAATTAGAGCATAATCTACCTCCAAGCTCCAAGTAGCACTATAAGTTGGTGCAGCCAAGCCAAAGTAATCAGAAGTCAAACCCCACAGTTTCAAGGGTTCAACTATTTAAAAGACAAGAAGCAAAACAAACTGATCCATCTGAGGTTCCCTTGTGTTCCTAAGAGGTTTAGGTGAGCTTTTCTAATCATTACATACTACAAGGTGTTGATCAATGAAAAGAACATCCATATTTTAAAACCACAGATTCTAAAAAGCAACTAGAGCATATGGAGACACATGATAGGAAACAAAAGAAAACGAAGAAGAATCAAAATCCTTAATATCAAAATCAGTCTAATGAGAGAGGAGTATGTTCACAAATTCACATACAATCTCCACAGTTATTACAGAATATATTCAGAACTGCATTCAATAAGCCAAATGCCTAAATCTTAATTAAAGAAAGCAAGGTAGTTATTTATGAACCACACCCCTATGGTCAATAAAGCTTCTCACTCCAGGTGATTGGCATCAGCCGACAGGCAAATGGCAAAAGCCAAAATTAGATAGAATGAAAGGAAGGCAGAATAAGATTGCTCCCTGGATCAATCAAGTAGTCTAGTACTGTTGTAGTGGAAGCTTTTATTCATTTAAATGTCTTTTTATGTCAAGATAATGATGTCGAAAAGGTAAACCTTCCATTCATCAAACACCAAGTAAAGGACGTACTAGTTTTAAAGATGACAAAAATAGCTTCAAATGGAGAACATTTCTAAAGTATCAATACTAAGAGGAGTACTTCAGTGCACGAAAAGATTTAACAAACATTATTGTAAAATTATGGAGAAAAGTTACACACACAGCAGTAGTTAACATATGTGAACTCAGATCCCAATCTCAAAGACAATGGTGTTCAACCATTACTCCCTCAGATAAGGTTTTATAACTTATTGGAAGACATTAATAGATTCCATACCATTGGAATGGCATGTAAGTTAAACAAGGAAGAACCATTTAAAGAGCTCCGTGAAAAACCTAATTTCGGATAATTCCAACTCTTGGTGTCATATCAAACAACAAAGCAAGAAAAGATCATGCCATTTACAGATAAATATCTAAATGCAATAAAGGGGTTTCTGAAGTATGCATGCTCTGAAGTGATTATTAGCCTAAAAAACCTCCATTCATCCACTTGAAAGATCTAAAGGCCCCTAAAAACATTAGATAGGTTGAATGAAGACTTGTAATAGTAGGAATTATAAGTGAAAAGTTTTCTGAAAAGCTAAGAAGACTATGGTAAGATTCATAATGATTATGAGAACTAATTCCTTTACAATTTAGAGCAGAGATTGGCAACTAGAGTGCGAATTACAAAGCTCTATTTTTCCAATTGTGGCTACAATAATGAAACAAATAATCTGATATTTATCTTTTACAATGTCTAACTCAGTAAATTTATAAAAATGGTAAGAATGCAAGAGTGAAAGTTATCGTATTTCACTTCAAACACTTTCAATATATCACGGGTGCATAAGTTGGAGAAGGAAGCAAAAGATTAAAATTGAACAGACCTCAAAGCATGAAAACATGCCAACAAATATAGAAGCGAACAAACCTCTTTGTGCTTCTTTGCATTGAACAGCTCTGAATCTTCAATTGAACGATCCCGATCCCTAAAAAGCTTGCGGAAGAAGTTCTCAGTCCCTGGACTGCTCTCAAACAAACTGTCACTGTTGCTGCCTTCATTGGCTGTACTAGTTTTATTCTCTTCAGGATGCACTCGGAACAGTCTTCGGAACAGTGAGAAATCTGAAGAATCTTCTTCCTCACCATCATCATTCTTATCGTTCCCGTCTTTCTTGTCCTCAGATTTATCCTTAAAAAGCTTCCGGAAAAAACCCTCTTTTTCATCATCTTCACCTGGTTTTGAAGCTTTTTCTGCAGAGTTCACCATATGTACATCATCAATTCTATCATTAACATCTTTCTTATCCTCAAATTTATCTTTAAATAACTTCTTAAAGAACCCCTCTTTCTCATCATCTTCTGCAGGCTTAGAAACCATTTTATCATCAGAATCACTCTTACTGTCTCGAAACAATTTCTTAAAAAACCCTTCCGAACTAGAAGTCATTTCTTCCTCCTCTCCTTTACTATCCTTTAAAAGCCTCTTAAAGAACCCATCTGAGCTTGATGTCAAATCCTCATCCTCTCCCCCTCTGCTGTCCCTCAAAATCCTCTTGAAAAACCCATCCTTTTCGTTCTCCTCTTCATCTTTCTCAGCTGACTTCCTAAACAACAAGGCATCTCTGACTTTAGGACCTGGAATAAACTTTTTAAAAATCTTATTCTCCTCTGGAGACAACTGATTGCCACCATCTTCCTGCAAATGGTTCCCTGAAGATGGGGAGGACAATGATCTTTGTGTAGAAGGTGAAGAAGTCAATGACAAAAACAACTGTTTCGAGGATAGGAACCGATTCAATACTTGATTTTTACTCCCCGGACTTGACCCTGCATTGGGTGGCCGCACAAGGGGAGGCCACTCACCCATCAAAGTAGCAGCAATTTGACACTTCTCTTGAATCCTACTAAGCCCTTCATTATCATCTGAATCCTCTAACTCAGCCAACAAAAACCAATGCACCTTCATTGCCATTTTTAGTGATTTTGAGCACATATCAATAACGAACTTATCCAATGAAGGGCTTGGCTTATGCACCATCATGTAACAAATCTGGAACAGGTAGCTTTCGATTCCAGATAATGGTAGCGTGTACATCCTGTTACACAGATAATCTCGTACCCCGGCATGATCATGCTTGTAAAGATAGCTGACGGCGATCCACTCACAGAAAAACGCCGAGTCAAAGAATCTGATGAGCCACCCGTTTTCACCTGACTCGCTTGTTAAAGGAGTCCTGGAGGTGGTGATTTCACGAGGTGACTCATCCGATTCTCCTCGACTTAGTCCTAGAAGTCTCACCATCGTTACCAATATACCATCCTAAAACCTAATTTCGCTCTCTAGTTTGGGAAATCGAAACGAAATTACAAAGTAGAAAGTCTTGAAATCTTACAAAACCCTAGAATCTTCTAAAATCTTCCATTGAGAATCTTGATTCCCTCACACCTGAGCGAATTCCGAAGCCCTTCACCAATCCCTTACCGGTAGTGCTCTCACTGTTGAAACCCTCTTTGGGAATCACAGTGGAAGAAAAAGCAGAAACCCTGATTCAGAGGTGAAAAAGACAGGAGTAAAATTGATAGTGGTTTTTCCTCAGCTGTTTGGCTGTCGGGAAAAGGGGTCAAATGATCGGGGAAAAGGGGAGAAGGCTGATCTTTCAGAGAGTTTTCTTCGTTGAGAATTTAAAATACAAAATCTGAAATTCTGTGTAGGGGAAGAAAAAAGGTGAGGGTGAATCGTTTTTCCCCCACCGAAGTCGTGACAATGGCGGACGTGGTGGCGATGCTGGCGGTGGTGGCCTTCTTTGCTTTGCTGTTGGTGTTGGACAATGGCAAGACGAGGCAATTACGTTTATTTTTAGTATTTTATTTTTCTTGTTTACTTTTTAAAATTCAAATAACAACAAAAGAAAACATTGAATATTAAGACTTATTAGTATTATATTTTTTTGAGACAAGGGTTTTGCTAACTTAAACGGAAAGAATAGCGGCGTATTTTATGAAATTTCATTTCATTTTCCCTCCAAAGATGTAAAATAACATATTAAATAAATTTTAAAATATACCTCATTTGACATTATTGATATTGTAACATAACCAAAGATTAGGTCTCAATATTCTTAAACACTTATCCTCTCGTCAGTAGTAATAGGAATTATATAAAAAAGGTAAACAAAATGTGATAAGTTGAGAAGATAATAAGGTTACGTGTACACAACATAACACATAGGAGATTTCTATCACATCTCAAATTTTGGTCTAGTAGGCTTGGGTTAGTGAACTGAAAATCTGAACTGGATCTCGATATTAGGTTCGTAGTAATAAAATAATATAATAACATGAGTGGCTTAAAAAATTAATTAGGTTCGAAAATTAAGATTAAGTGTCTGGATATTAATTATCTTAAAATAAATTTTAGAAATGATATCTGATTTGAAAATAATTAAGAAAATGTGTTTTAATTGAAAAAGGGATTGATTTGATTAATGGTCAAACTTGAAAGTTACCCAAAAGCAATTTGCCCAAGTTTTAAAAATTAGTTTTTAAATTCAATTATAAAACCCCTCATTCTTTTTTTTTTCCCCTCTCTTTTCATCATCCCATTTGAAATTTTCCCAAATTCAAATTTGAGTATTATAACATCCCAAAATAGGGCCTAAAAATTTGAGTTTCGCGAATTATGACCGCCAGGAGGTTTGGCAAGCTAGAGTTTGCCAGTAGGTTTGGCGAGTTAAAGTTCGCCAGAAGGCTTGGCAAGCTAGTATTCACCTAGCAGGTCTGACAATACGGTGTGCGCCAGGAAGTCTGGCAAGATGGTGTATGTCGATAGGTCTAGCGAACTAGTGTTCGATGGTCCAATCCATGGCAAAAGAAAATAAAATGCAAGATGCATGCAAGAAAGAAAAAAAGAAAAAAAAAAACTTAGCTGGCTTGGACTAGCATGTAGATACTTCATTCTGCCCGACGAGTGGATTTTCAAGCACTGACCTTGTACCGCTACTTCCACTTGTTAGAGGTCATTTCTTCCCCTTCCTTGTTAATTTCTGTGAGTTCATTGATCAGACGATCAATGTTACGGTCTTATGCAGATATGGGAGCTAGTGGCGAAGGTGGAATAGGGTCTTTCCCTTTGGTGGATGGTGGCAGTATCCTCCTTTTCTCCTTCTTCTTCTTTCTCAGCATTTAGGGATGTCATCTTTTCAGGCTCTTTCGTAGTAGTTTGAGTAGGTGTCTCGGTACCAGGTTGAGTAGGTGCTTCAATAGCAACTTGAGTGGGCTCCTTGGCAGCGTCAGCAAATAGGAGCAGGGTGGTTGGAAAGATAGGAAATTTTGGCATTGGCTTTGTAAAATTCTTTTGTAGGGATTTCCTTAGAGCCAAACCCCTACTCCTCACATAAGTCCAATATTCAACTTGCTGCTGCTGGACTTGTGTCATCTCCTCAGCTAAGTGAAACTCCTAGATTTCAAAAAGGGACATCCTCTACTCTGATGCTTAAGGAGTGCGCTATTTGATGTTCAATGGAGCTACGAGAAATAGGAGGTGCTGTCGTGGGAGTATACGCAGCAGAAAAAGTGGTGGCATGGCTATGCTGAGTTGCCCTAGTAGCATCAGTGCCTTGGATCTTGGCAAAGATGGTCCTAGTCAGCTAACCCTTGTTACGGGTGATATCCTCCTTTGCATTGAAAGGGACTTAGGCGGTTCGGCATAGAGTAGTAATAAGTGAGAGAAAGTTTAAACTACCGATATTTTTCTCAGCACACCAATGTACTTCTTGAAAACTGATCCTTCCGACATTAATCCTTCTCCCTTTTATAATGGAGTGCAGCAAAAGTATTCTTTCTTTTGAAACAATTGTATTGTGTGTAGACGGCATAAGTCAACTCCTCAGGAAATGATACCAAATTTTCCCAGTAGGCTTCAACAAAGCCTTCTCAACAATATAACACTCTTGACTGGAAATAGTCTATCGTGTTCCTTCGATACATAAATCTTCCAACACTTGAGCTAAACTTTCAGTGGTAATACTTTCAGTAAACGGTGTATGTTCATCTTGTATTCCTGCAAGACCAAACTGTGCATTAATACGGTCTTCATAAAAAAGAACGGAAGTACCTCTTACGTAGATAAAAGGGGAATCTAGAGAGTTGACATGTGCATAAAATTCTTGAACACTATTTCCTAAAACGTTCTCGGGGTGCAAACAAAAAATATTCCACCCATGTTTTTCTACTATAGAGGACACAAATTCATCTATCCCTTATATGGTTCATCTTTAAACAAGAACCCTTGCTCAAAACATAAAGGGCGCTTCATGATGTTGCTATTTTATTTCATGGTTGCGACACTATTAAAGAATGTCTTTGGTTAAGTAGCACCGACCCTTAATGATTCAGCAGTTTTGATGCGAGCCATTGGAGAAAACTGGAAAAAAAATCTTGGATAATGTAGTGGAAGAAAAGATATGAGAGGTTGAAAGAAAAGAAAAGTAATAAAAATGAAAACTTTAAGGGAACTTAAGAGACATGAGCAGTTGATGAGAGAAAAATAAGTGAGATAGTGATAACAATTCAGCAAAAGTGAAATGTGTAGGGAAGTTGAGTGATGTGGAGGAAGAAAGAAGAAAATTAAGAGGATCTTTGCGGGTAAAATGTGAAGTGCCCTAATCCATAAACAAAAAGTTTAATTGTTCTTCCCTGGGCTCGCCAACTAACAAAAATTGGCCCAGCTAACAAAAGAATAAATCTCCCCCTTTAGACTTATCTACTCAGCCATCCCCACGTTTCCCATTTCCCCGTTTGTCGCAACGCTACGACAAACTTCATTTACTAACGCAACTGCTATAAAAATAGAAATAGGAACAATATTAATTAAGTATTTAAAATAAAAGAAAAACAAGTAAAGAAAAAACAGATAAAAGGAATTTTAGCTCAGACATCTCAAAGATCAATGAAGTGCTTATCTCGATCCACATGCGCACCCCAATAGTGTTTTAAACGTTGCCCATTAACTTTAAATGTGACCCCCGTTTTCAAATCTTTGATAATAACAACTCCATGAGGATACACTTGGGCTACTTCAAAAGGACCTGACCAACAAGACTTTAATTCACCAAGAAACAACTTGAGCCTAGAGTTAAATAACAACACCTGTTGTCCTAGTTTAAATTGTCGCGACATGATTCTTTTATCGTGCCAACGCTTAATCTTTTCCTTGTACAACTTAGCATTCTCATATGCTTGTGCTTGAAACTCCTCAATTTCATTCAATTCTAACAACTTTTTATGGCCAGCAGCGACCCAATCCATGTTCAGCTTCTTAATAACCCATAATGTTTTGTGCTTAAGTTCAACAGGAAGGTGACATGGTGTCGCATGTGAAATGATATGTGTTTTGTGCAAGTATACACGTTGAATCAAGTAATAAAGTGATAAGTGAGTATTGTTCCCACGAGGATCAGATTGAGGCATAAAATTGGTCAAGTTATTGTAATATGGTTAATGTTATGGCAAGATTGATGAATAAAATGCTATGGTATACCTAGAATAGACCCTTACTGTCAATAATGCCTTGGCAAAATCGTATCTACTTTACTGCACAGAAGAGTTCTAAAATGGTCTGCCTCTCGTGAGAGTAAAACCTTAAGTTACCTTGCCCGTGTCTATAGGCTTTTTAGATATCTTGCATGGGTTCATTCTATATGATTATGACTCTATGTCTAGAATTGACTACAAGTGTCTATCGAATACTTTCTCATTTTATTTAATTTTAGTCCAACCAATCCAACCCTTTCAGAACTAGAATCAGTTTATAAGTATGCGAATAGTCTTTTATGTCTAGAGATTATTTGCATTTTAATTAAGAAATAAGAACAATCAAATGAAATAGTAAAGTAAATTAGAGATATACTGCATCCATAAAAACAGTTAAGGTTTTATGGAAAGTAGTCCCAACCCTATGAGATTTAGCTCATGGTTTGAAAAATAAAATTCCAAATCAAAATATTATCCAACATTGTGTTATGTCAATTCAATCTTTCGAAGGAACACTAACAGAAACAACATAAAAACTTCAGGAAATAGCTTTCGCTTGCCCAGTCCACACTTCAGCAGCACATCCTATGATGGCTAAGAAGAACTACTATCGGCTTCCTTTCCTTTACGCAGTTGAACCCTTATTCACGCCTAAGGATCTTTCCCACTTTTTTTTCCTCCATTTGTGAGGTCCCTTTTCTTCAGCTTTTATAAATAGATTAGGCAAGGTCAGATAACAGCTTGTGATTATCTTCTTCTCTTTTAGGGGGATTTATCTGGTACAAGCTTGAATTTCAATTAGGACTGTTGCACGAAAAATGTTGACTTGGTTTTCTCGTTATTGCCATGGCATCCGTGCTGGCAAACTATCTGTACTTTTGCCCTGGCAAAACTTCACCCATTTATTTCATCATTCTAAAACTTGTTCCTACCATACCAACATACATAAAAACTCCACCACAAGCGATTCAAAGCACCTAATTCCAACACAGCCCAAGTCATAATGCAATATTAAAAATGCTAACTAAAATGTCCTAAAATGCAACAAAATGTACTTAAGTACAAGCAATTAGCTAGGTCTAAAGGCATGAAATATAACTCTTTTCAAGAGTTATCACATGGTTTGCCATAGACAAGCTTAAAAGGTGACATCCCTAACGGAGTTTTGTATGTGGTACGATACACCCACAAAGCTTCATCCAATCTAGTAGACCAATCCTTATGAGTAGGATTCACCACTTTTTCTAAAAAATTAATTTCTCTGCTCGAAATTTCAGCTTGTCTGTTTGTTTTGGGGGTGGTATGGTATGACAATCTTATGTTTCACCTAATATCACTACAAAGCATTAGCTACCAATTTATAATCAAAATGAGACCCCTCATCACTAATAATAGCTCTAGGTGTACCAAATCTTGTGAAAATGTTCTTGTACAAAAACTTCATTATTGGCCTCGTATCATTAGTAGGAAGCGCAACAGCCTCGACCCACTTAGATACATAGTCCACTGCTAATAGTATGTACACCTTGCCCACTGACGGTAGAAATGGACCTATAAAGTCTATTCCCCATACATCAAACAACTCAATCTCTAGTATACTTTACAATGGCATTTTGTGTCCCCTAGATAGATTTCCTATTCCTTGACAACGGTCGCATGACTGATAGAATTCATGAGCATCCTTAAATAGCCTTGGCCAATAAAATCCTGACTAAAATACTTTGGTAGCAGTGTTCATCCCTCCAAAATGTCCTCCATATGGAGCTGAATGACAGTGCTGTAGAATGCTATGTATTTCATCATCGGGAACACATTACCTAATTATTTGATTAGCATAATGTTTAAACAAGAAAAGTTCATCCCAATAATAGTGTTTGACATCATGAAGAAATTTTTGTCTTCTCTAACTATTGAGATCGGGTGAAAACACACCACTCACTAAATAGTTCATTATGTCAATATACCAAGTTAATGTCGTGGCAACTAATAGTTGCTCGTCTGGAAATTCTTCTTTAATAAGTGTATCATAATCACTTTTACTTCTAGATTCTAACCTCGATAAGTGATCAGCCACTTGATTCTCAGTCCCTTTCTAATATCTAATTTTCAAGTCAAACTCCTACAGTAATAGTATCCACCTAATCAACCTCGGCTTAGCATCTTTCTTGCTCATTAGATACTTAACAGCAGAATGATTTGTGTAGACTATGACCTTTATACCAACAAGAAAAGAACGGAATTTATAGAACACAATCACCACAACCAATAACTCATTTTCTGTGGTGGTGTAGTTAAGTTGTGCTTCTAATAAAGTTCTGCTAGCATAGTATATTGCCTGCAGTATTTTGTCTTTCCTTTTCTCCAACATGGCTCCCACAACATAATTACTAGTGTCACACATGAGTTCAAAAGGCATGTCCATTTCGGAGCTACTACAATTGGTGTTGCTATAAGTGTTTTCTTTAACTCTTCAAATGCTACCAAACAATGCTCATCGAAATTGAAAGGCCTATTTTGCTCCAACAAAGTGCACAAGGGTTTAGATATCTTCGAAAAATCCTTAATGAATCTTCTATAAAAACCTACATGACCTAAAAAACTTCTAATACCCTTGACATTGGTGGGATGTGGTAATTTTTTTATCACTTTAATTTTTTCTCTATCTACTTCAATTCCTCTCTGTGATATCTTATGCCCCAAGACAATTCCTTCACGAACCATAAAGTGGCATTTCTCCCAATTTAAAACAAGATTTGTTTCATCATAGCGGCATAGAACCAATTCCAAAATTTTCAAACAATATTCAAAATCTTTCCTGAACACAGAAAAATTGTCCATGAAGACTTCAAGAAAATTTACCACCATGTTAGAGAATATGGCCATCATACAACATTAAAAAGTTGTCGGGGCATTACATAACCCTAACGACATCTGTCTGAATGCAAAGCTACCGTATGGACATGTGAAAGTTGTCTTCTTTTGGTCATTGGGGGCTATGGCAATCTAATTATATCCTGAATAACCATCCAAAAAATAGTAGAAAACTTTCCCAGCTAATCTATCCAACATCTGATCAATGAATGGTAGGGGAAAATGATCCTTCCTAGTTGCCTTGTTAAGCTAGCGGTAATCCATACATACTTTCTATCCCATGACAATGCCAGTTAGTATGAGTTCATTGTTCATTACTTATGATACGAGTCACAAAGGCCTTAGAACTGAATACAGAAAAGAACTAGAAAATCAAGATTCACTTTCTTGTTTTCAAGAAAATCAAGAAACCGAATCTTGGCCCAATCTTGCTGTTTG
>CM025252.1:16258085-16271250 GCA_013677275.1 Gossypium schwendimanii
ATTCTAGCTAAATTTTACTTAGTTTTTAAAGACTTATTTGTGACCATTCAGCTAGCTAGTGCATAGGCTTTAAATAGTAGTTTATTTTCATTGTAAAAGGACTTTTTGCCAATTTTATTAATGAACTATTGTTCTTGTGAGTTTCTCTCTCTCATATTTCATGTGAGTCTCAAATTGACTTATCTAGCGTGGCTAATGGCGTCAATCGAACTCCTTCCGAACTTATCACCAATCCTAGTGTGGCGTTCGTCCATCTTTTTATACCTTGGATTCCTACTTTGATAAGTAATGGGTCAAGGTCCATCCTTCTATTTCCATTAATCACCTTAAGCAATATAATTCTTAGGATGACACACTCTATAGTGTTGGATCATTCTTGATGCTTAAGTCTAAATTTCCATTTCATCTATCCATCAAATTATCTATCATATTTTATTGTTAGCCAAACCTATCCATATCAAACTTAACCTATTTTTGAACCTTTTCCATCACTTTACTTCATTTTTATCCAATTACAAACCAACTATTATTTTGGAGCAATACTTCCTCGTCGACGATCGGGCAATTAAGATGACTCGACTCAACCTAATGAGCCGGTTCACATCATATACGAGGATCAGATTCGCTTAAAAGAAAAGAGTGAAAAGTCAAAATCAAAATAATAAAAAAGAATGACGAGAATAAAAAAAGAAAAAAGAGTCTGATGTAAAATCAAAAGAAAATATGAGAAAATAAGAGAGTGAGTCTAGAAAAGTGAGCTTTTATGCCAATGAGAGAGAGATTAGGAGAAATTTAGTTATTAGTAATCCATTACTTGTACTTGTGTACAAGGAAGTTTTATTTAACACTAATGAACTCAATGAGACTTTATCATCTTTTATTGTTTCGTTGTGACAAGAATTTCAAGATATCTTCCATGATGATGTGTCAAACAGATTACCACCCATTAGAGGTATTGAGCACCAAATTGACTTTATCCTCGGTGCCACTATACCAAATCGATCGACATATAGCAGCAATCCCAAAGAAATTAAGGAGCTGCAAAGGCAAGTTAAAGCATTGATGGAGAAAGGTTATGTTCGTGAGAGTTTAAGTCCATGTGTTGTACCTGATACGATCTCGCCTCGATCATGATTCGAGTCATTTGTTGCCCGATCATTAAAATAGAGAAGTATCGTTCAATTAAGAGTTTAATTGAATTTGGCTAAGTGCACGCTTAAATGAAAGGCTTTCAAAGAATTTTAGGATGGATTAAGGGTAGGCTCGGCTAGATGTTGAAACAAATGGGAATAAAAAAAGGGTTGAAATTGGCTAAGTGAAATGATGATGGAAATGTCTAGGTGAATGAGGATGGAGATTCGGCTAAGGTTTTGAAGCAAACAAATCAGAATGTTGGATAGAATGGAAAGTTGAGCTTAAGGACAAGAGGGAACCAATACTATGAAGAGTATTGACCCGAAACCCCAAAGTCACTTAAGGTGTTGGAAAAGACCTTGACCCGCTAACGAGAAAGAGTTAGGAACCAAAGGTATCAAATGGTTGAATGCCACACTCGAGATTGGAGTGATAAGTCCAAAGAAACAAGAAAGATGCCACTAGCATGCTAGATAAGTCTACTTGAGTCTTAAATGAATTTAGAGAGTTGAATAAACTCACAAATGGATTAAAATTCATAAAAATGTCAAGGTATATTGTCTAACCCGAAACTAATTACAAAGCAAACTATTTATAGCTAAATTCTTAGGGTAGCCAAATGGACACTTAGTAACCAAATGGACATTTGAGTTCAACTTTTAATGAGCGGAAAGTTCCATGAAATTTCCAAGCAGCTTCCTTGAAGTTCCTTATGCATAGAGGATGTCAATGGACAGCTTCTAAATGGTTGGTTTCAGCTAGAAATTAATTGAGGTGTTTTGGGAGCTAAGTTTGACTCCAGTAGATTCGACCATAATGCTTGAATGAATTTAATTGTGCTGCTTTGGTTAGCTGAACAGCCTTGATGATTTTAATGGTGTCTTGAGTACTCCAATGGCCATCAGGTGTGAAAGTTGAATTTGAGCAGCCCCTCATGTGTGAATGTACAAAACTGAACAGCCATGCCATGTGGAAAGAACCTCCAGCAATGTGACAAGAATCAAGCAGCTAAATGGTCAGCTTTGGGAAGAAGGAAAAACAACAGCTCTTCATGTCTCCTTTGCTGTACACAAAAAGGTGTTTGGAAAACTAAACCATCAGCTCAGCTTCTTAATTGTCGTCCGTGCACATGGCTGCACAAATTCAACATGTTAAATTCGACAACAACTAGACATATTAATTTGGAACATGTAATTAATTTGCCTAAGGTAAGACACATTAAAAACAAATAATAACTAAAACTCAAATTAAATTCAACAGCAGCTAAGAAAAATTAAATTCAGCTGGACAAAATTAATTGAAACATGAATTCAATTTGTCTCAACTTTAGACACATTAAACCTACACATGAATTCGGCTGGAGTAAAAAACACATTAAAATGATGTAATATACTAAGATAAATTAATGATATGTACGAACTAAGACATATTAAATGCATGCATTAAAATAAAACATATTTAACACATAATTAAAATGTCCAGATTTGACTAATTAAACTCTTAATAATTATTTGAGCTGAACTAACTAATTTAACCAACATATTTAATTTATTCTAGCAACTAATGAAATGCATAAATAAAAGGATGGAAATGAGCTCGAGGAGCTAGAATCAGGCTAAATTGAGCTCAACGAGCCAGATTTGAGCTAGGTTAGCTTGCGAAATATGGTAAGCCTCGCAAGGTAATTTGGTCCAAGGGTGTTCTCGGGGCATGCTCGTATTAGTACCTATGCCTTTGGTTCCAAAGAAAGATGGTACGTGCCGTATGTATGTCAATTATCGAGCTATCATAAGATAACTATTAAGTATTGGCATTCAATACCCCGGCTTGATGACATGTTGGATGAGTTGAGTGGTTCATGCGTTTTCTCTAAAATTGATTTGAAGAGCGGATACCACCAGATTCCAATATGAGAAGGCGACGAGTGGAAGACAACCTTCAAAATGAAAATTTGGCTTAACTAACGCACCAAGCACTTTTATGAGGTTGATGAATCATGTATTGCGACATTTCATTGGTAAATTCTGTTGTTTACTTTGACGATATCTTGATTTATAGTCAAAACTTAAATGAACATTATCAGCACTTAGGATTAGTTTTAGAGGTTTTTATGCAAGGAGAAGTTATTTTCTAACCTTAAGAAATGTTCATTTTGTACAGAAAAACTTGTTTTCTTAAGTTTCATGGGGACTTCAAAAGGCCTCAAAGTTGATCAAGAAATGGTGAGTGCTATTCGCGATTGACCAAGACTGACAAGTGTACGTCAAGTTAGAAGCTTTCATGGACTAGCTAGCTTCTACTGAAGGTTTGTTAAGAAATTTAATACTTTGGCTACACCTTTAACAGGAATCATTAAAAATTTGAATTTCCATTAGGGTGATGAGCAAGAAAAGTCTTTTAATTTGATTAAAGAACAACTCACCAATGCTCCGTTATTAGCTTTACCCGACTTTACTAAAACCTTTAAAGTTGAGTGCAATGCTTCAGGTTTAGGCATTAGCGTCATATTAATGTAAGAAGGATGTCTCATGGCGTACTTCAACGAAAATTTGAATGGAGCCACTTTGAATTACCCAACTTATGACAAAGAAATGTATGCCTTAGTATGAGCTTTGGAGACATGTTAACATTACCTTTGGTTGAAAGAATTCGTTATTCACACTGATCATGATTCATTGAAACATTTGAAGGGGCAGTATAAGTTGAACAAGCGACATGCAAAATGGGTAGAATTCCTTGAAACTTTTCCCCTCGTCATCAACTACAAATAAGGTAAAGAAAACATTACCGCTGATGCGTTGTCACATAGGTATACTCTGCTATCAACTTTGAATACAAAATTGTTTGGATTTGAGTATATTAAAGAAATATATGATTCTGATGTTGATTTTGGGAGTGTATATAAAGCTTGTGAAAAAAGAACCTTTGGAAAATTTTTCAAACATGGCGATTTTCTTTTTAGACAAAATAAGCTTTGTGTTCCTCAAGGATCCATTCCTGAATTGTTTGTGAAGGAAGCACATAAATGAGGACTTATGGGCCATTTTGGCATGATCAAGACTTTAAACGTGCTGCAAGAGCATTTCTTTTGGCTACACATGAGGTGGGATGTGGAAAGAATTTGTTAAATATGTATCACGTGCAAAAAGGCTAAGTCTAGACTTAAGCTCATTAATTGTATACACTATTACCCATACCTACGGAACCTTAGGTTATCATATCAATGGACTTTGTTTTAGGGTTGCCTAGGTCAAAAAATGGTAGAGATTTTGTTTTTGTTGTGGTTGATAGATTTTCTAAAATAACACTTTTTATACCTTGCCACAAAACTGACAATGCTATGCAAGTAGCTAATTTATTTTTCAGGGAGGTGGTTTGATTGCATGGTATTCTAATGAGTATATGACATAGAAGAGATGGATGAATATAGAAACGGATTCTAAAGTTTGTCAAATCACAGATTTAACCTAGGGTTCGAGACATTCAGAACGAAACTTGGGTTTTGACACAACCTAAAACGCAATCAAAATCCAAGTTAGATAAAATAATTAAAATAAATAAGACAATTAAAATAGAATAATAAATCTACAATGAGAACAATAAGAAAGAAAATAAAGAAGATAGATGGAAAGATAGAGCGTGGTATGTAGAAGTCCTAAGAAGCCTTGGAAACATAAAGAATCCAAAACCCCCTTCAAGCGGCTCTAATTTCCCCTCCAAGAAATAAAACTTGGCAAGAAAAAGTTTGAAGATGATCCCCACGATCTGAAAAGATTGTTAAAACTTTTCTAAAAGAAACTCAAGAGAAATTCTTAAAAAGAAGACTCAAAGATAATTTATTAACTCAAAAGAGAAGTTGAATAATAATGAATAGAATTTTGTGTACAATGCAAAGCCCTATATATAGGGTAGCTAAATAAATCTAAAAAAAACTCTTAAGTATAATAGAACTCTAATTAATCTAAATAAGAAGTAGTTTTAAACTAACCTTTCTTATTGACATAAAACTCCCAAAAAACTTAAACTACTTATTAATTATTAAAATTTTAGAATAATAAAATAATAAAATAATAAGGTCTGATAAATCCAATATTGGGCTCATATATAATAAAAGTTAAGCCTACAACCCGAACCTAATATGATTTGAACTCGAATTAAAAGCCCAAAACTAGTAATTCCCGTCGTTAGAAATTTTACTTGCGCAGTCTTTACTAAATTTATTAGAACTTGAGCTCCCGAACTTGAAATTGAGTGATTCAAAGTGAGTTTCAAAGCTAAGAGATAGATCTTTGAACTCTGTGTAGATATCTTAACCCAGAAATGCCTTGATTTCATCCAAAAAGTCGTTGCAAGTATATTTATTTCCCAAACTTGAAAATTGGCAGTTTCAATGAATGGAACTTAATAAATTTCACCCTATCTGTGGATGTTTCACTATAGTTTCAGATCGTGATGCTAAATTTTTGAGTTATTTTTGGAAGACTTTGTGGAGAAAGCTAGGCATAAGGATAATGTTTTCAACTACTTGCCATCCATAAACGAGCGGGCAAACTGAAGTAGTTAATCAAACTTTGTCTACATTATTACGAGCGATCATACAAAGGAATTTGAAAACATGTGAAGATTGCTTACACCATGTCAAGTTTGCTTATAACTGCACTACTCATTCTGCTACAAAGTTTTCACCATTTGAGGTTGTATACGGTTTTAACTCTCTTATGCCTTTAGATTTAATGCCATTACATTATAATGAGATTGTTAACTTATATGGTAAAAAGAATGCCAAAATTGTTAAGGAATTACATAAGAGGGTAAGGGAAAATACCGAGAAGAGAACTAGACAATATGAGTCAAAAGCAAATAAGGGCCGCAAGAAAGTTATATTCGAACCCGAAGATTGGGTTTGGGTGCACATGCGTAAGGAACAATTCTCAGCCAAATGATGATCAAAGCTCCTTCCAAAAGGTGACAGCACTTTCCAAGTTGTGGAGAGAATTAATGACAACTCTTATAAGCTAGGCCTTCCAGGTGAGTTTAACATAAGTGCTAGTTTTAATGTATTTGATTTCTCTCATTATGATGTAGGTGACGATTTGAGGACAAATAATTTTGAAGAGGGAGGGTTATACATGCACGGCTGGGGTGAAATTTATATTCCAATCACCAAAACTGCCAATATTTAGGCTTGTGAAATTAGCAAACTTATGAAAACTTGATAATGAAAGAGATCAAGTCGGTTAATGAACATGACTTGTTCTTGATAAATTAAAATTAAATTAAGACTACCAAGAAGGGAAAAACAATCAATTAAGAAAAGATTTGAATAATTAATACGAACACATACGGAATAGGATCCCAAGTTTGTCCAAGTCACAGATTTGTTCTACGGCTCTAAGCGAAAGATGAAACTTGGATTTTGACAAATCCTAATAATGTAGCAATCCAAGGATCCTTAGGACATCTTCACGCCACTTTAGTAATTTCCCAACTTTCTTCTCTCTTTCCTTTAATTTGTAGTATGATTCTTGTCTATTTCTTTCTAATCTTTTATTTCTTTACTTACAAATCATGAATCACCAAGAAAATATTAGTCACAAGGCCCAAAATCAGGCTCATGAACGTGATGGGCTCAAATTTCCTCAAGGCCCAATAACAAGGTTGAAGGCCAAACAAATCTGTGCAAGAATGAATGGGACCATCCAAAACTTCATTATTAAGGCCCTAGATGCACACACGACTGAAAAAGAAAATCATGATTCGCTCTATTATTTTCAAGAAAATCAAAAAATCGAATCTTGGTTCAATATTGATATTTTAGAAAATTTCAAGAATCAAGAAAATCAAGATTTCAAATCTTGGAAATCTTGGTCCCAGTAACTGAATCTTACAGCTAAGGCACATTAGATTTCATGTACGAGCTTGAACGAGCCAATTTCGAGAGTAAACAAATCACAAGACCAAGTTCTTGAAATTATGGCTCATTAAGATGTCTACAAGACCATCCTGAAGTTTGGAAAGTAATTTAATTGAATATCATGCCAAATTATCAAAGTGGCCCAAATTGTAAAATATTTAAACTTTAGGTCCATTTTTATTTTAATAGGTGGATCATCATGTAAGAATTCAGCCTAAGGAGCCCATTTAATTCCTCTGGTTGAATTCCTTTCATCTAGAGGTATTGGTTAAATTTGTAACTTAGATAAGCTATAATCCTATTCCACACGCCTTCTTTACCAAGAACCATTCAAAACATGGAAGTTACAAATTTTCTTACTGTGGTGATTGCTTTTCTCATAAAATAATTTTATTATGGGTTAAAAATCCATTCTGACAATATATTTTCTTCTTTCATTTCAAATCTAGGTTTTTTGGTTCAAGAACGATTCCTTTTTATCCAAGAAACCTTATCCTGCTTGTTCTTGGACTCCTATTTGGCCACCTCTCTCTTACCTTGCTCTTTGGTTTTCTTTTTCAATCTTGTAATCAAAAATCTAATTTGTTTCATTTCTTTTGTTTAGATCTCAATTCGACATTATCTTTTCATCTAAGATCGGTTCAAATAATCTTAATATACTTGATTCTTCATGTTATTTACTGGTCGTGCCTTCTTTTAACCTTTCTTGTGATTTCATTCAGTTTTGATCTTTATTCTTCAAATCTGTCCAACCGTTTGTTTTCACTTAATTGGTAGCCACGACCCTTTAGATTTCATACAAAACAAGTGCTTCCTTAACTGACTTGGTCTCCTCCAAGAACCCTAATTTGGATTTAGTTTCCTTGTTCTTTTATAAATTATTTATGTTGCCACCCTTTTAATTCTAACTTAGATTGTTTGAATTTCTGGTGGGGTTGAAACTCCAAGATTCCTTTCGTTCATCTAGAGCTGAAAGTAAAATTTGCAACTTGGAAAAACTTTTGATCCTGTACCGCATGCGTCACTTCATAAATGACCAATTCAAATTTAATAACTAAATAACGTTGAATAAATTTAATTCATGTGATAGAAAAAGAACTAATAAATCGAGCAAGAACAAGGATCTTGCAAGAGATCAAGTCGGTCCATGAAGAGGACTTGTTCTTGATAAATTCAAATTGACTTAAGGATGGCATGAAGGGAAAACAATCAATTAAGAAAAGATTTGAATAATTGATAAGGATGCGTGCAAAATAAGATCTAAAATTTTTCCAAGTCATGGATTTATTCTACGGCTCAGAGGAAAGATGAAACTTGGATTTTGACTAATCCTGAGAATGCAATAATCCACGGCTCCTTAGGACATTTTCATGCCACTTTAGTCTTTCCCCAACTTTCTTCTCTCTTTCTTTTAATTTGTAGTTGATTCTTGTCTATTTCTTTCTAATCTTTTATTTCTTTTCTTCCAGATCAGGAATCAACAAGAAAAACATTGTCCCTTCTCAATACACCAAGAACCATTCAAAATAAGGAAGTCACATCTGTTCTTATTCAAAATAAGGAAGTCACATCTGTTCTTACTTGCCGAATGCTGTTATCACAAAACAATTTTGTTATGGCTTAAAAATCGATTCTAACAATGTGTTTTCTTCAGTCAATTTTAGATCTAGTTGGAAGTCGTTTGTGGTTCAAGAATGGTTCCTTCTTATCCAAGAAACCCTATCCCACTCTTTCTTGGACTCCTCTTTGGCCACCTTTCTCTTACCTTGCTGCTTGGTTTTCTTTTTCATTCTTTTAATCAAAAATTAATTTGTTTTATTTCTTTTGTTGAGATATGAATTTGGCATTATATTTTCACCCAAGATCAGTTCAAATCATCTTAATATACTTGATTGTTCATGTTCTTTGCTGACCGGGCTTTCCTTTAATCTTTCTTGCGATTTCATTCATTTTTTTATCTTTATTCTTAAAAATTGTCCAACCGTTTGTTTTCACTTACTTCTCAGCCTTGACCCTTTTGGATTTCATTCTAACTTGAATTGTTTGAGTTTTGGGTGGGGTCGAACTCTAAGATTCCTTTCATTCATCTAGAGTAAAAAGTAAAATCTATACTTGGAAAAAATTTGATCCTGTACCGCATGCGTCACTTCATAAATGACCGATTTAGATTTAATAACTAAAGAATATTGAATAAATTTAATTCATTGTGGTAGAAAAAGAACAAGTAAACTGAGCAAGAATAAGAATCTTGAAAGAGATCAAGTCAGTTCATGAAGTGGACTTGTTCTTGATAAATTCCAATCAAATTAAGGATCGAAAGAAGAGAAAAGAATCAATTACGAAAAGATTTGAATAATTGATAAGGACTTGTACGAAATAGGATCCGAAGTTTTTCCAAGTCGTGGATTTGTTCTACAGCTTTAACAAAAGATGAAATTTGGATTTTGACTAATCCTGAGAATGCAAAACAATCCAAGGCCCCTTAGGACATATTCATGCCACTTTAGTCATTCCCCAACTTTCTTCTCTCTTTCCTTTAATTTGTAGTTTAATTCTTGTCTATTTCTTTCTAATCTTTTATTTTTTTCTTCCAGATCAGGAATCAATAAGAAAAGACATTCTCCCTTCTCAATACAGCAAGAACTATGCAAAACAAGGAAGACACATCTTTTCTTACTGTGTTGATTGCTTTAATCACAACAATTTTATTATGGCTTAAAAATCTATTATAACAATGTGTTTTCTTCTTTCGATTTTAGATCTAGTTGGAAGTCTTTTGTGGTTCAAGAACGATTCCTTTTTGTCCAAGAAACCCTATCCCACTAGTTCTTAGACTCCTCTTTGGCCAGCTCTCTCTTACCTTGCTGTTTGGTTTTCTTTTTCATTTTTTTAAATGAAAATCTAATTTGTTTTCCAAGTGTGGTGCAATTAAACTACTCAACTTACAATAAAGAGTTATTGGCATTGGTGCGAGCTTTCTAAGTGTGGTAAAATTACTTGCTACCCAATGAGTTCATTATACATACGAATCATGAGTCTCTTAAATGGATAAATGGACAAGGTAAGTTGAGCAAAAGACAAGCCTGATGGGTAGAATTTATAGAAACATTCCCATATGTAATTATGTACAAAACATGTAAAGAAAAAGTATTTGCTGACGCCTTATCTCGTAGATATTCATTGATAACTAAACTAAATACTAAAGTCTTAGGATTTGAGCATATAAAAAATTTGTACGCAAATGATGTTGATTTTGCACATATCATTGCTAATTTTAGGAATAGTGCCTTTGATAAATTTCATCTTGTAGATGGGTTTCTTTTTCGCCTAAACAGGTTATGTGTAGCACATTGCTCCATGAGAAAGTTACTAATTCATGAAGCACATAATGGAGGCTTAATGGGACACTTTGGTGTTGCCAAAACAATATATATTCTACAGGAACACATTTATTTGTCGAACATAAAGAAGGATGTTGAAAAGGTATCTTCTAAGTGCATTTCTTGTAAACAAGCAAAATCTAAGGTAATGCCTGATACGACCCCGCCTATTTCATCATACACCTCTATATTTAGCCAAAATACACCTTTCTCACAACACCGAATGGAACTTTTTGTCGACGATAGGGCAACTTAGACTCAACTCAACCTACTGAGCCAGATCAAGTCATTTGGTATCAGAGCTATTAAAACGAGGAGCACCGACATTCGTAGCAATCTTGAAGTAGGTTCATATTAAAAAAAGTTTTGAATTAAAAAAAAATTCAAGTTGTATTCAAAGTTCTATGTATTCATTCAATTGTATTTGAAATAAAAAAAAAGTATACGAAGTTAAAAAAAATTCGAGTATATAAAAAAAATTAACTATTGAGTTTATGTTTATTCATCCCTTTGTAATCCCGATCAAGTGCGTTCCATACTATCAATTACTACCCCTCCCAACGCTAAAACCAAAATTTCTTTGTTTTATAACCTATCTTCACCCTTCTCATGTTACCCTTGTAACCAATTTGAAATCGAACCCAAAGCAGCAAATAAGTCCAAAAGAGACGAAATATGAAATCGTGATAGAAAGAATAGAGTGGTAAAAGGCACGAGAGTTGTAAGCCCATTAGAGTGAAGAAAAAGCCATATAACAAGTGTAAACACGAGTGGAGTGCCATCTAATCTTTTCTTTGTGAGTGAAACATGATGTTTGTATTGGTGAGGCATTCAATTTTCTATTTTTAAACACTTTTCTTTTCCATCAATAAAATGATGTTTCGAGAAGAGTTTTCAAAATCAGAATTTCAATATGTGATACAAGAGATGGACCGATTGTTTGATAGAAACTAGAACCAATGCAAAAATGATTTGATCGTGTTGAAGAGCGGGGTCAACAAGCCAAAGCCCAACGGGAGCGAATTTATCCAAGACAAGGGACAACAATAAGAGCATCACGAAGACCTAATTCTAGTAAATTTGTTAGAAGAGATGCTTATTGTGATTCCCTTTCATCAAGGAATTCGAGACAAAATAAACAAGTTTCAAGTTTGAAGCTTATTATGGTGGCAAACGAGAAGATTCAAGTGATTCGTCGTATATATCAAGATATTCATCCGTGAAGATTCAATCTTTAAGAGATGATCGTCTTTTATATGAAGACCCTTCCTCTTATTCTCAACAAAAGGCTTATCATTTTATTGATTTCTTCTTGTTGTCTTCCTTTTGTAATGAAATAAAAAAAAACATGTGAAAAAGAAAAAAAAAAGATGAAAGAAAGAACAAGGAAAAAGAGATTGAGAGTGCAAAAGAATTTGAAAAAGAACAGAAAATTGGAAAAGAGATCGAGGAAAAAAAAAGAGTAAGCAAGAAATGAGTGTTGTTGGAAAAGAAACGAGAGTCGATGAGTTTTCAAAAATAAAAGAAACTATGGAAAAAGAAAGAAAGCTTGAAGAAATGATGGAAAAAGATGCAAGAGAACAAGAAAAAGTGGGGAATGTGTTCACTAACCCACATGTGAATTTTTCTCGTGTTGCTTCTTTCCAGGTTTCTGAAGAATCGATTAGTAAGTTCCATCTTCATTACCTCCCAAAGGAGAGACGACTCACGTTGGTTGGCAAAGGTAATCCTAGTCCACCTATGCCACAAGGTAAGGAAGGTAAGTGTTATAACTCATTTCAGTCTCCACCAACCTATTTGAATGTTTGTGATTATATTGATGATATGGTCAATTGCCATTCTTTGATTAATGGTGATGTGTTTGTTTTAAATGATGGCAAGGAGAGCATCACTAATGAAAATTGTGGTGTTGACGAGCATGTTGGTGAAGTAACACTCGATTGGTAGCTACGAAACTTGGTTATGCGTGATAATGAATGTTCAAATAAACATTCAATTTTTCTAATTGTGGTGATAATGTGCATACAATTTTACTTGTTTATGGTTTTAACCCACTAATTATACTTGATCTTGTGTCATTACCTATAGAAAACATTTTTAGTTTAGATGGCGAGAAGAAAGCTGAGTTGGTAAAATCAATGCATGAAAAGGCAAAACAATGGATTGCAAAAACAAATAACAAAAATGCCAACAAAGCAAACAAGGGGAGCAAACAAGTTATACTTGAACCCAGTAATTGGGTCCATATGCACAAAGAGTGATTTCCAAGTAAAAGGAGGACTAAATTGGACCCTAGGGGCAATGGGCCTTTCCAAGTACTCAAGAGGATGAGTGACAATGCCCATCAAATAGATTTGCTCGGTGAGTACAATATAAGTTCTACTTTTAATATTGTTGATTTATCTCCCTTTGATGTTTCAGATTCAAGGACAAATCTTTTTGAGGAAGAGGGGAATCATGTGAGTCTTAAGGCCCAAAATAAGGCTCATGAACGCGATGGGTTCAAATTTCCTCAAGGCCCAATAATGAGGTCAAAGGCCAAGCAAATCTGAGCAAGATATAATGGGACCATCTAATCTTTCGTTACCAAGGCCCTAGATGCGCATACAATCGAAAAAGAAAATCAAGATTAACTTTCTTTTTTTCAAGAAAGTTAAGAAACTAAATTTTGGTCCAATTTTGTTGTTTCAGACAATTTCAAGAATCAAGAAAATCAAGATTTCAAATCTTGGAAATC
>CM025252.1:16280653-16303047 GCA_013677275.1 Gossypium schwendimanii
ATATATACTAATTACTACTTAGCTTAAGATGTTAATGTATATTAATTGATAGGTTGTTTTTTTTAAATGCTAGCGAGGTTACTTTGAATGTCATGAATGTAATTATGTTTAAGTATATAGCTGTATTAGTTGAAATATTGAATTGACTTGAGATTGCGTTTTGAAAATTTACAGGAGGGATTAGACATTGTAAAAGGGATTATGTCAAAAATTTTATAAAACAAAAACACCGATTGTATGAAAATATGTATTTTATGTTTGATAATCCTTTTTACCCTGTTTCGGCGATAAACCTGGGTAAGAGGTGTTACATCTAATGTCAAATCCTTAGACGATTGTGATAGCATGGTTTAAGCTAATAATCTTGAACTCAAGCATGGATGGTAGATTGAATCCTTAGACCTGGCCAACAGAACAACCCTAATTTTCAAACCATCCATTGAAGAAGCTCCAACTCTGGAATTAAAACCACTACCTCCTTATCTTAAAGATGTCTTTGTAGGTGACCACAATACTCTCCCAGTTATTGTCTCCGCAACACTGGATGTAACTCAAGAAGAGAAATTGGTCAAAATTCTCAAGCAACATAAACGAGCTATTACTTTGAGTATTGTTGATATTCAAGGTATTAGTCCTTTTATTTTTTTTTTTTTGCATGCACAAATTCATGTTGGAAGATGAAGGCAAGCAATCAATTAAATAGTAAATAAGATTAAACAAGAAGATGAGAGAAGTTGTCAAGAAGGAAATCATAAAATGACTTGATGCTGGAATTATTTACCCGATTTTTATAGCAATTGGGTAAGTCTAGTGCAATGTGTGCCTACAAATAGTGGCATTACTGTGGTTTGCAATGATAAGGATGAATTAATTGTTACACACATTCCCATGGGATGGCGAGTTTGTATAGATTATCGCAAATTAAATGCAGCCACAAAGAAGGATCACTTCATGCTTCCTTTCATCAACCAAATGTTGGATCAGCTTGCTAGAAAGGCCTATTATTGCTTTTTAGATGGCTATTCTGGGTACAATCAAATTGCTATTGCACCGGAGGATCAGGAGAAAAGAACTTTCACCTGTCCCTTTGGTACTTTCACTTTTTTTCTGTATACCTTTTGCTTTTTGCAACACACCAGCCACATTTCAAAGGTGCATGATGGCAATATTCTCAGATATGATTGAAGATTCTTTAAATGTCTTTATGGATGATTTCTCAGTCTATGGGAATGATTTTGATCATTGTGCTGACAATTTGGATAAAGTACTAAAGCAATGTGAGGACACACATCTTGTCCTGAATTGAGAAAAATGTCATTTCATGGCAACTGAAGGCATTGTGTTAGTGCATCGCATATCTTGTCAAGGTATTCAAGTAGACAAAGGTAAGGTGGAAATCATTGAGAAATTACCTCCACCAAAAAAAGTGAAAGGTAGTCGCAGTTTTCTTGGGCATGCAGGGTTTTACCGAAGGTTTCTTAGAGATTTTTCAAAAATTACAAAGCCCTTATGCTCATTACTAGAAAAGAATAAAAAATTATTCTTTGATGATGCATGTCTGGATTGTCGTTGCACTAGATTGGTATCAACCTTTTGAAGTTATGTGCAATGCAAGCGACTTTTTTGTAAGTGTGGTTATAGGACTATGAAAGGGAAAAATATCTCACACCATCTATTATGCTAGTAAAACTCTTTTAGAGGCTCACCTCAATTATACAACTACAGAGAAAGAACTACTGGTTGTAGTCTTTGCTTTCAACAAGTTTTGTTCCTATCTTGCTGGCGTAAAGGTTACTATATTCACTGATCACTCGGCGATGAGTTATCTCTTTGAGAAAAAGGATGCCAAACTAAGACTGATATGCTGGACATTACTATTGAAAGAATTTGACATCAAGATAAAAGACCGTAAGGGTTCAGAGAATCAAGTTGAGGACCATCTATCTCGATTGGAAGTTGGTACTGAAGACGGAAACATATTTCAAATTGTTGACGCATTCCCAGATGAGAAGTTATTTGCTATAGATGCAACTCCTTGGTATGCAGATTTTGTTAATTATCTTGTGTGTGGAAAACTCCCATTGGGTGTCATAGGCCATAAAAATGAAAGATTTCTTTGTGAAGTAGTAAAGCATCATTGGAACGAGCCGTATTTATTAAAGGTATGCAATGATGACATCATTCGAAATTGTGTTCTGGAAGAGGAGATACTTTCAATCCTGAAGCATTGTCATGATGCTCCTTATGGAAGTCATTTTGGTGGTATGAAAAGTGAGGTTAAAGTTCTCCAATCAGGATTCTACTAGCCGACATTATTCAAAGACGCCTAGAATTTTGTAAATCAATGCGATAGGTGTCAACCCACCGGTTCTATATCCTGATGCAATGAAATGTTGCAGCAACCAATTGTAGAGGTTGAATTATTCGATGTTTAGGGTATGGATTTCATGGGACCGTTTCTGAGCTCATTTGGAAATATTTATATATTAGTAGCTGTTGACTATGTCTCGAAGTGGGTGAAAGCTGTTGCAGTCCCAAAGGATGATGTAAAGATAGTGCTAAAATTTTTTCACAAGCATATACTCACCCACTTTGAGACACCAAAGACATTGATTAGTGATCAGGGTACAAGCTTTCATTCGCAACCGCTCTAAAGAGATATGGAGTTAATCATAGAATGACTAATACTTATCATCCGCAAACCAATGAACAAGCCAAAGTATCGAATTGACAAATTAAGAACATATTTGAGAAGGTTCTAAACCCTTCAGGGAAAGATTGGTCTTTCCAGTTGGATGACGCTTCATAGGCATTGCGGACAGCATACAAAACTCTATTAGGGATGTCGCTGTATCAATTGCTTTTTGGGAAAACATGTCACTTTCCAATTGAACTGGAACACAAAGCAATGTGGGCAATTAAGCAAGTGAACATGGACTATCAAACGAATGGAAAGAAAAGACTATTAGACATCACTGAACTAGAGGAGATTAGGAGAAATGCTTATGAAAATGTTGCAATTTACAAGGAAAAGACCAAACGGTGGCATGATAAGATTATTTTGCAGTGACGATTTATCGCGAGTTAACAGGTTTTATTATTCAATTCTCGACTCAAATTGCACTCAGATAAATTGCATTCACGTTGGTTTGGACCTTTTGAGGTTGTCGACGTATTTCCTCATAGTGCAGTCACAATTCAAGATTTACATAATGGACACCAATTCAAAGTAAATTCATAGAGGCTGAAACACTATTTTGGCAACAGTTGTCAAAAGCAGCCAGAGACCATTAAATTGGTCTAAAATTTTACTTTTTAATTAGTACTAAATGATTTTAGTTTATTTTATTTATGTTTTTTTTAAAGTCTTTACTACCATTTATATCTCATCAGAATTCAGGGAAATTTAGATTCCACCGTTGGAACAAAAATCACTCATCCGTTGGATCCTACTAAGCAGGCACAATTTCTATTGGACACAACTTTTCCCGCCAGCCTTATATCTCTCCACAAAACAACACGCCTCTCCATCTTCCTCTTTCACTCACTATAAATCCTCTCCCATTGTACCGACTGTCACGTATTCAAGAAACCATTTTTATTTCTTTTCTCTTCTCTATAAATTATAGACACTCAAAAGTGGGTGTGGTATGGAATGTTATAAAGGGAACACTCCAATACAAGCGTTAGAAAAATCAATCTGGCCAAAGGCTATCGTTGCATGAGTGTGTGTCGATGCAATTACGTACTCCCTGGGGGTTTGTTGCACCCCATCGTTACTTCTCAAGAACAAGGGTACAGTAATGCAATGATATCCCTTATTCCAAAAAAATATTGTATATACATAATATATAAATACTTAGTATTGTACAATAAATGTTGTAATGGTAGATAGAACTTAGGGTTTGAAGCATTATTCTAGCGTTGATGAAGTTGAAACCTTATTCATTCATGCTTATAAAGTGTCGATGCAATATTCTTTCATCTGAATGTGATTCATCCATTAGGAATCTAAAAGTTTCAAGTTGCTAGAATGATCATTTGCCTTAGTAAAATTTTTGTAGCCTTACCAGTTTCTGTTTTACTTCAGGACAAGTAAAAACTCAAGTTTGGGGGTGTGATAGCACTAGAAAGAACATAGATTTTTCCCCTTATTTATTGGTTAAATTGTTCCCATTTAGTTATCCTTAGCATACATTCTAGCATTTTCAGTTTAGTAGATTACATTTTATAACTCAGTGAATCCTAGCCTATTTTATCCTTAATTTTACTATCTTTTTGAGTTAATGTCGTTGCATAAGTGAATTCTAACTTGTGTCCAGAATTTTTGCAGTATCTGACAGTTGTCCAGATAAGAATTAAAATTGTGTGAGTTGTCCAGTCTGGAATAACCAACCTATACGTACAAGGACAGAATAATTTGAGGAAAGGACACCTGTACTGTTGGAGGACATAAAAGGTAGACATGAGAAGAAAAATGGAGTTTTTCTCTTTTTTTTTTTCTGGATCATCATCTTCATCACCTGATCTTGAAGCTTGTTGCCATGGCAGCTTAAGCCTCTCATGGGTGGGCCAACGTGAAAACCAGATGCAGACTAGCTTCTGACGAGAAGACCTAAGTGTGAGAGAAGAGGGAATAAGAGATTCAGTCGAGTTGTCTAGGAATAGTATTATCTACTCGATTCTTTCTTATTTCTTTATGAGTGTTGGTGATTATTCTTTGTTTTCTGTTTGTATGGAAGTACACATGAATTCTTGACTAAATTTTATCTTATTCAATCTTGCATTTATTGTTTAATCTTGGGGTTTGAATATTTTTAGCACAAGTGTTATTGCAGTCACTAACACTGGAAAGTGCAGTCACAATTTGAGCCAACAAGCATTACAACGGAAGTTGAGTGAGGATTAGAGAAATTTAGTCCACTTATTCTTTATAGTGCTGTATTACCATCATCGAAAGGTGAGGTTAGTATGAATGTTTATGTCTCAGATTAAATAGAGGAGTGACGCTGAGTAAGATATACATTAAACTTTATTGCTTCGACAATCACCTATCTTTTTATACCTTGTGAGCACTTAGTATTCTATTGAAGATTCATGTTGGGGATCCTAGTTTATCATTATCATATTCTATTTTAGTGTTTTCAAGTTATTGCATCGATAATTATTCTCACAATTTATCTCATTTACATCTAGTTGTTGCACTGACATTAATAGACAAAAGACTACCATCCCTGTGGGATCGATATTTGACAGACTCTCATCTGTCTACTATACTTGCATCGATAGCGTATGCTTGCACATTATTGCTATGACGTTAAACAGTCAATCAACAATTACCAAAATAGTTAGTCAAAACTTTTATCCAATATTTCGGTACCGATGTTTAAACAATCACAAGTATAACTTATTCTCATATAACCTTTTTAATCAATTAAACACACATCGCTTGGATAAAACCCACACCTTCGACTGAAATTATGATTTCACTATTCCAGTCTCCAACACTCCTTTAATGAAGATTCTGGATTTAAAATATATGAAATCACACCCATATGTTAGTTTAATTTTTTTAGTCCAAAATAATCTTATTATGAAATTGAGTGAAAATTAACTTACACAAACAACCTTTCAATAGAGATCCGAATAACCCTTTATAAGATATCTTAATTTTGAGTGATCTGGATGGAATCCTTCAATGAAAACATGATATACGTAAGATATATGTATATAGATAAGTTTTGGCATATGTGAGAAAATGAAGACTTGTGATTAGATTATGTTAATCTTCACTTACGATTTATTGATTTAGTTCGAAAGATTTCAGTTCAATGGAAGACTTGAGTTAGGGGAGGGATAATGTTTATGGAAAAACAAAATGAATTAAAAGAGTATGAGAAACACAATAAATAAAATAACATATTAATGTGGAAAAAGTGAGAAAGAATAAAAGAGCTTCATCTACGATTAAGGGAGAAGAAGAGAGGAGAAGAACGAAAGAAAATTAGTGGTGATGGCAGTCCGATGGTGAAGGAAGAAGGAAGAAGGGAAGGGACGATGATGGGATGATGGTTGAAGTGGTGCAATAGATGTCCAAATGTGGTTGAAGTGGTGGCAAAAATGAAAAGGTGGTGGCACAAGTGGAGGAGGACAGCAAAGATGAGAGGTGAAGAGGAAAATGAAAAAGAAAACAAACTTATTATTTTACATGTGAGGGACAGTCAGAAAGTCAAAGGGACGGAACTGGTAAGAAGTAAAGCAAAGAGAAGAAAAAGAGGGAAAGGGAACAAGGGGAGTGAAAAGGGGGATAACAAAGGAAGGAGGAAAAATATAAGGGAGGAAAGAATATCTTACACAAGGTAAGAATTTTGGGCAACAATAAGGTTGACTAAAGGGGCTACTGAATTTAAAAGTAAATTGCAAAAGTGAGGACTTGAACTTAAGTCACTTGGGTAGCTTCACTTGTTTTTAACCACTAGGCTAGCACACAAACTTGTTTATATACTAGTATTAAATAAAATAAAAATGGGTGTGACAACTCTAGGATTTCAAATAAAATTGTATAAAATAAAAATGATGCAACAGAAGGAATTTGAACTTGGGTTTCAAGGATGAACTCACTAACTCTGAACCATCAAGCTAGTAACTCACTTATTAACAAATGCACAAAGATAACCTTCAAAATTGGGGCGTGACCACTATCAATTCACAAACCCGATTCTACTAAACCAATTTTTAGGATGTGAAAGTTTCGGTGAGAAGATAGAAAATGAAGATGATGACTCCATTTTTATGTTTTAACCATTATTTAATTGACTTTAACATTAAATTTTAAATAAAATTTTAATTATAAAATTTAGCTAAAACATATAACAATCAGCCACTAAGATCAAATTGGGTTAGTTGCCATATAAAAACTTAAATCATTTTTAATTGTCTTTTAACAACAATAATTAATACTGATTAACTTTTACGGTTGTTATGATTTAGTCCTTTTTCCATAATTAACTAATAAATCATTAAAATTATAGAACCAAACCTCAATTCACCTATATAAAAACTCTGTAAATATTTAATAACAATATTTACAGGCTTGATTTATAGAAACGAGGTATCGATACCTTATTTTCCAAAACCATTAACTTTTGGTACGCGCCACTTGTCCCTTGACTAACTGAACAAATAATAAAATATATTAAATCACAATTCACTATTATAATATATTTAACTCGTAAATATTGTTATATAATATTTTTGGACTCACTTGTAGTAATTGTGGTACAGAAATCACTATTTTTGACATCATTGAAAAATGGGTTGTTACCACCTTCCCCTCTTAGGAAATTTCGTCCCCAAAATTTTTACCTGAAAATACATTAAGATATTATGACCTCATTAACTTTTTTGCTTCTTAAGTAGTTTATTTTGTACCATGAAACATCCTGCTCGGTAAAGCCCTAGTATTCAATTGTTGTTTCAGAAGTAAGAATTTTGGAATGAGTTCTAAATAAGAAAAGTGATGGATTCATCTAAGAAATAGAAGTTCACGAGTACGCACTTGGGCAAAGTCCTGAAAGTTTGAAATATAGTCTATAGGAATAAGGCTTAAGATGATAGTTGTAAGTGTCCAACATTAGGACTAGATTAAGTATAAGTTGCTCTCTGAGTGTGTTGGCAATGCCTTAGTCTGGCATGTTATGGAGGAACAAAACTTATGGCTACGTTAAGTACGACAATTCATTGATTAAAGGTAAGAGTGTATAAGTCTCTAAATTAGGCATATAGTTATATATAATAATAACAAGTGAGGAAGTGTTCGCCCAAAAAAGGCCCATCTTGGTGTATAGAATAGGTGAACCAAGAATGTTATGTTTATGCAACCTTTTATAATAGGAACGGTTAAGGAATCATAGGGAGGAATATTTGGCTAAGTAGTCATAGTCGCCCAAATGCATTTTTGGCTTATAGAATGGGCAGACTCTGATGTGGAAAAAGTAGACAAGGATTCTTAGTTAGATTAGGATGGTAAGTGAAATGAAAGTGATGGTTACAAAAAGGATGGTTATGAGGTCTGAGGCCACGCCAGAAGGCATAATATCTCTAGTGACCAATGTGGTCTTGTACCAATTGATTTGTAAGGAAAGTTGGTTGGGAACTAACCAAATGTGAACCAGAAGAGTTAAATGCTAAAGGAGCATCATTTACATTTTGTTGAAGACAATTCAATTTTGACGTGACATTTATCAAGTCCTCATGAAAATTTGAGTTTTGTTAAAAGGACTTCCAGGTTTAGTTAAGGAAGGTTGTCTTTCTTTCTCAGGACAGAGGGACTAAGTAGATGGGGTAGGCCTCCCAAAAAGACAAGTCTAGAACTCTGGTTTTTTGCTAGTAAACTCCCTTCCAACAAGGCACTTGTCATGACTGTTTCTACTAAGGAAATGCAGATCTGTGAGTACTTTTGAAGAAATACGGCTTAGTGATATGTTTGAGTTAAATGAGAGGTAAAAGGTTACCCGAATGAGTTCTAACAAAGTGTCTCTATTTGACGAAGCAAGGAAGCCATAGTATCAGGTTGAATGAAAGATCGAGAACTCAAGCTACTGTTGTTAACAGAACAAATTATATATGAGGTTTGATTACCTTTTAAGTTATGAGGTGAGTCCCTAAGTTGACTCTTGCAAATGTATTATGCATGTTAAAACCTTCTGTGAAAATAAGCTAAAAATGCATGATGTGATTATCGTGTGAGAAATGTATGTTTGATGAACTTGCATGAATGATTCGTATGGATATGATCTCGGTGAACAATGGTTAGTGTGTCAATGTATGTATTGAGGATATGAACAAGTCTATTGTGAAAGAGTCTATCATGAGTAAGTTAGATGTAAATAGGTCTGTCAAGTATGAGTCTGCGTGAAGTGTTTGTGTCATCTAAAGGGATCCATCGGGACTAAAAACTCAACTCTCTGAAAGGAAAAGTCAATGGCGCTTTGAAGACCATATAGTTTAATACCATGGTTAGGCTATGGTATTATATGGAAACAATTTACAAGACGGTGGGGTGAATACAACACAATGAGGGGCACACCTCATGATGGTGATTTTAGGCGAATCCTTATCGTCAAAAACATCAATTTTTGTAAAAAGAAGACTTTGTCTTCATCTTAGTTCAAATAATGCCATTGTGGCTAGTTCTATTAAAAGGATGCCCTTGTGGCTATTTCTGTTAAAAGGATGCCCTTGTGGCAATCTTTGTTAAAAGGAAGCATTTTGGGCAATCTCCGTTAAAAGGAAACCTTTATGGCGATCTCTGTTAAAAGAAAGCATTTGTGCCAATCTTTCTATTAAAAAGAAGCCTTTGTTGTGATTTCTGTTAAAAGTATGCCTTTGTGGCGATCTCTGTTAAAAGGAAGCCTTTGAGGCAATCTTTGTTAAAAGAAAACCTTTTGGGTGATCTCTGTTAAAAGGTTTTCTTTATGGTGAGACTCTAAAAAGAAAGCCTCTACTGCTATCTTTGGAACGGAACACCTTCGTGGCATAATCGAAAGAACAACTCTCATGATGACCATTTGAAGACAACACCTTTTAGTAAACATCGTATAGTTACAAGGTATGAGTCTAGTATGCGCCAGAGTACATGGTGAGGTATGGTGATGTGTTGAAAGTATGTATGAAGAGTGCACTGAAGTAAGGAATATTTGGGCAAATTCTCTGAGTTAAGTATTGGGTGTAATCTACCCCACCCAAAGAAAATTACTGGACTAGTAAGTATGGAAAAAGATATTAATTCTGATAATAAGGTAAGATTTAAGAAAGGATATAGAAGGTAAAGAGATGTTAAGTATAGTTCGCTCAAGAGAGGGGAAATGGTTCTTAAGAAAACAAGATGGTAGCTTTAGTATTGTACTCGCCAAAGAAGAGAGAAAGGTCAAGAAATACCCCAAGGATGTCCAAAATAACATATGCTATGTAGAATGAATGAAAAAGGTATTCTAAGGTTTAGCTCACTAAGTTTTTACGAACTTACAAAATTTGTTTTTATTTTTAGGTCATTAAAGCAGTATGTGTTGAGAGACGATGTTAGGGCTACGCTAAGGGAGTGGTACGTTGGGATATTTTGCATATAGAGGAAGGCAAATGGTGTGTTTGAGTCTATGCTGAAGTTCATTAAGTAGTATCCCAAAGTATATTTAGAAACTAAGAGATAAAGTAGGAAAACCTAAAATTTTGTCGAGTCAAAATAATAACCATACATTGTATTCTTACAAGGAACTCTGTAGTAGCCATAGATAGTAGTTTGTACATAGGTGAAATGTAAATGTAACCGTGCAATGTACGCCAATAAGAGATTCTGTTAAACTCATGGAAAGATGTCTACGTCAATAAGAAAGAAAAATTTTAAGTTACATCTGTAAGAAGGACGTAACACCTGAGATTCGAATCCGATAGATCAGGTTGGATCAAAGATGTTACAAGGTTTGGCATCAGAGCACGATTTCACCTATTCTCAAATAACGTAAGATGAAAGAACCCTGTATGCATAGCACCCCGCGCTTGGCTTAGTTTCTTAGGTTTGTGTCGCCAACTCTACTTCTGTGCAGAGCTAGTAAAAATACAATGAAATGACCAGTAGGGTCGTTGGGAGACAAGGTCACTGAAAAACATGGTGGGCATGTTGGAAAGGAGTGACCTTTCAAGTCAGATGACAACCACAGACCTTAGAAAACTAATTACCAATGCTGAGAGGAGGTCTCGATGGTGATTGTCTTCCTGGCTTCTCTTGATGGAACAATGACAAGAACATGCTTAGAATGTATGGTGCCATTTTTGCACCAAGTGGCATTGTATTCACTAGGGTTTCATATGAGATTCTGATGAGTCTCTTTCGATCGATAGACACTGGTTGAAGTCCCTTGTAAGAATGGATAGTGTGGAAATTTAATAACCCATACTAGAATCCAAGTCTGTCATTTGACCAAATTCCACCAAGGAGCACGATGGATAAGGCTTAAGGTAGTGTCACTCTAATGGTTTCTGAATAGTTATCACATTTTATGATAAGAAACTTAATCTTAAAGAAGGTATCCTCAAGTTCTGGAGGAGTTCTTATAGGGCCGAAAGGTTAGAAGTGATATTTTCTTCGACGAAAAGGTAGCCATCTGTTAAAGGAAAGATTGAACTATTTTGCAAGAATTGTAGCATACAGGAAAGTATTAGAATAAGGAAAAAGGAGTCTGAAAAGAGAATGAAAAGAAGGTAAAAGGATTTAACGAAAGAAAGAAAGAATTTTGGCTAAGTAAAGATAGTACCAGAAATGTCTGACATGCCTAATTTATTAGAAAAACCAATTTTGCACGAGAAGTTTAATTGGTGGGAACCGTTTGCTTCCCTATGTAAGGTGATGACAACTATCATAGGGAAATAAGTGTGTGACGGTAGGATTAAATAAGAGTAATCATAAGTGAGAAGATAAGTTAAGACGATGGTTAAATTCTCTAGTATGAATTTGATAGTTGTCCAAGGAAATCGTGTAAGATTTGCACTTAAGTGTTTGATTGCCAAAATTAGTTTTTGTCCTCAAATGCAAATAACTGACAATTTCTAAGGAGATATTCAAAGGATGTGCCAGTAAATGAGAGGTCTTCGAAACTTAATAAGGAAGTTTAATTGTTTCTGATGAGTGGTTTCCATAAACATCCATCTTGCTCAGGCAATAAAAAATGGAGAAGGATGATAAATTTCAAGGATGAAATTTCTTATGTGGGGGAGAGTTGTAACATTTCGCTCGGTGAAGCCCTAGTATTCAGGTTTTGTTTTAAAAGTAAGAATTTTGGAATTAGTTCTAAATAAGTAAAGTGATGGATTCATTTAAGAAAAAAAGAAGTTCACTAGTACTCCCTTGGGCAAAGTCCTGAAAGTTTGAAATATAGTCCATGTAACCTTCCAAACCTGACCCAGTTGTTAAGACCCAATTCAGAAAGCTACATTGTTCATCGGAATGGCCAAGGAAGTCTTTCGTAGTTTTCAAACATGCTTTTTAAACCATTTGCGTAAATCGTTCAAAACTATTGAAATAGAATGTTCAACTTAATTTCTCAAAAAATGAGAAATTTTAGAGGTTGATGGTTTCAGTATTTTGTAAAAGTTTGATCAGAATTCAAAACTTTCATAATTTCAATCATATTTCAAAATCATTCATTTATTTATTCAAAACTAGGGAACTTGGTTATTCATCATTATTTCGAAAAAACATATTAAATTCATAAATCAAATGTCTTTAAAATCTCATTTTTAAACATTAGTAATTTTTAAAACTAAGTCTAATTTTATTAAAAACTCATTTCCCAAAATTGTAGCAGAATAAATGTAATATTAACAGTATAACAACCTGTTTTCAATGAAATCAAAATAGTAGTTTTGGGACCACAAATTTGAAGTGAAAATATTTATTTTATTATTTTTTCACGTCTACTATATGTTAGTAGTGTTGTATAAAAATTTTGTTAAGAAATTTTATCATTTGCATGCTTAATTTGGTAAAAAGGACTAAATCGTAAAAGATGAAAAAGTGGAGTTCTAACAGTTAGAAGTATCTATTAGCTATGAAACTTTAAGTTTAAAGGATTTAAATGGTAATTAGAGATTAGTGAGGTTAGTGGATGTGTATGGCTTGGCATTAATGAAATTTTGATGTTAATTAAAGGATAAATAAGTAAATTAGTAAATAAAGTTAAAATTAAGTAAAACAAAATTCTATTTTCTATTTATTCATCTTCTCCACCAAATTTGCTGAATAGAATATCACCATTTAGGGTTCTTGGGCATTCGACCATCTCTCTCTTGCATATAAGTATGATTTTGTCTCATTTTTAATGATTTTTATGTTTTCGGGATAGTTGTAGCTTAATCTAGCTAGCCCAGGGACTAATTTGAAAAATTGTTAAATTTTAAGGGGTTTTCCATGAATTTATTCATGTGATTGTTAATGTTTAATGGAAGAAAATGGATCGTTATTGGTGAATAAACAACTTTTGTAAAGTGATTTTTGTTAAAAATGTCAATTAGGGACTTGGTTGTAAAAATAGTAAAAATGCAAGGTGAAATTATAAAATAATGATTGGTATGAAATGGTATGTGTTCATGAAGAATTTAGCTAGGTTGGGTTAGGGATGAAATTGCATGAATTTCAATTTACGAGCTTAAGGATTAAATTGTAAAAAGTTAAAAAGTTAGGGGAAAATTGTAAGTATGCATAAATGTGGTTTGTAGATTGAATTAAATAATTGAGATTTATTGAAACACTTATTGAATATAATTATTTCTTTAGATCAAGATAAATCTCAGCCGGATTTAAATCGAGGAAAGGCGAAAGTCATGGATTAGCTTGATCGTACTCCGGCGCATTAGTTGCCAAGTAAGTTCATAGAATTTAAATGTATAATTAAATTTCCATATGAATTTTTATCTTCTCAAAATGTAATTAAACGTTTATGTAAATTATACCCTGACTGCACTTACGTGCCCCTCTTTGTACTTTAGTACCCCTAATTGCACTTACGTGCCCCTATTTGTACTTTGGTACCCCTGATTGCACTCACGTGCCTTTTTTTGTACTTCGATACCCTTGATTGCACTTACGTGCCCTTGTTTGTACTTCGATACCCCTGATTGCACTAACGTGCCCTTGTTTGTACTTCGATACCCCTGATTGCACTAACGTGCCCCTGTTTATACTTTGGTAATTTCAATCGAGTAAAATAAAAGTTGTATTAAATTGATGATAACTTAAAAGATTTACTATGTTATTGCTAAGCTCTGTAAGCTTATATGTTTTTGTGTATTGTTTTGTAGATTATTACCGTTGACTTTTGGACGGATCGAATTTGCGTCTCACACTATCCATCAACGTTGGTAGTTCTTGTTCTCTTTAGGGTTGTGGCATGTATATGTGGCTATATAGGTTGTTTTGGTATAATATGTTGAATTACTAAACTAGGTGATTGAGTACTTGTCTAAGTTTGTGAATAGATATTTTTTGATACAAATAGAATGTTATGAAAGTAAACACTTATAGATAGATTTGGTTTGTTGATGAATTAAGTTGATATGTTTGATTTATAAATATGGTATCTTGGTTGGTGTGCTTTTGGCACTTTGATGCTTTGTGGATTGGTATGGATATGACCAATTTGGTATGTTTTATTTGTGGTTATTTAGGAAATGATATGGCATGAAGATAAACTAGTTGATGAATGGTTAAGTGTGATCATGTTTAGGTATGTTTTATGTATGTGTTTGAGGTGCCTATATGGCATAACAGTTGTATGGATTATTAGCCTATTGTATGGATCTTTTTATTTAGGTTTTGAACATGTTTAGAAGTCTTTATCATGGTTGTAAAAGTTCCTGAGTTTATGCTTGTGAAGGGCAAAAGAAATGGTTTCATTTTAGCCATTTTCGTGTCCACATGGCCAAAGACAGTGGTGTGTGTGTCATTCGTGTGTGACACATAGCCATGCGACACGACCGTGTGTCACCTATAGCACACGGGTATGTAGCTTGGCCGTGTGACCCAAGTCAGAGAGTTACACAGGCACGGACATGAGCTGAAGCACAGCTGTGTGTCCCTACTTCGAATGTCCACACGGCCTAGCCACATGGTCGTGTGACCCCTGTAGTGTGAAAATTTCTATTTTTTTCTTGTCGTTATAAATGTTTTTGATTTATTCCCGAATCATTTCTAAAGTGCTTCTTGGACCTCGAGGGCTCATATAAGGGGCGTTATGCATGAATTTGATTGAATTATGCCATGATTTATAAAATGCTTGAAATTGAATGTTTTAAGTTAAAATTTTTTGGTAATGCTCCGTAACCCTATTCTAGTGATGGATACAGATTAGAGGTGTTACATTTAGTAGTATTAGAGCTAGGTTTATTCGATTCTAGGACTAACGTAGCATAGTAGTGTTTAGTATATACATGCCACATATACCCTGTGATAGTGTGATGCTTTTGATCCGTTCTAACATATTAATTCTTAAAGATTCAAGATGTCAGTTGAATCAAATTGAGCTATAATTAATGAAGTTGTTGATTATAATCTTAGTTGTTGATGTTGAGATTTAGCCCGATATCTCTTACAACGAAGAACAGATCAGAATCTTAGCTCGATAAGTTAAAGAATTGAGAAATAAAACAATAGCTTTAGTGAAAGTCCTTTGGCAATGACATGGTAAAGAAGAGGCTACATGGGAGCCTGAAAAAGCTATGAAAGTGCAATACCCGAACCTCTTTTCTGGTAAGATTTTCGGGGATGAAAATTCCTTTAGGGGAACAATTGTAACAAGTCGTTTTTAGTGAAATTAGAACTGTGGTTTTGGGACAAAAAATCCAAAGTGAAATATTTATTTTATTATTATTTTAACATCTACAGTATGTTTGTAGTGTCATATAAAAATTTTGTTAATAAATTTTATCGTTTGCATGCTTAATTTGGTAAAAAGGACTAAATCGTAAAAGGTGAAAAAGTGGAGTTCTAGTCGTTAAAAGTATCTATTAGCTATGAAACCTTAAATTTAAAGGATTTAAATGGTAATTAGACCATTTGTGAGGTTACTGGAGGTGTATGGCTCCGCATTGATGAAATTTTGGTGTTAATTAAAGGTTAAATAAGTAAATTAGTAAATAAAGTTAAAACTAAGTAAAAAAAAATTTCTATTTTCTATTCATTCATCTTCTCTACCAAATTTTCTAAGGAGAATATTAGCATTTAGGGTTCTTGGACATTCAGCTATCTCTCTCTTGCATGTAAGTATGATTTTGTCCCAGGACTAATTTGCCCAAGGACTAATTTGTGAAAATATTAAAGGGTTAGGGTTTTTCCATGAATGTATTCATGTGGTTCTTGATTTTTAATGGAAGAAAATGAATCTTTGTTGATGAATAAACAACTTTTGTAAAGTGATTTTTGTTGAACATGTCAATAAGGGACTTGGTTGTAAAAATAGTAAAAATGCATGGTGAAATTGTGAAATAATGATTGGTATGAAATGGTATGTGTTCATGAAGAATTCAGCTAGCCTGAGTAGGGATGAAATTACATAAATTTTAATTTACGAGCTTAAGGACTAAATTGTAAAAAGTTAAAAAGTTAAGAGTAAAATTGTAAGTATGCTTAAATATGGTTTGTAGATTGAATTGAATAATTGAGATTTATTGAAACACATAATTGAATATAATTATTTATTTAGATCAAGATAAATCTTAGTCGGATTTAAATCGAAGAAAGGCGAAAGTCACGGATTAGCTTGACCATACTCCTACGCATTAGTTGTCAAGTAAGTTCATAGTATTTAAACGTATAATTGAATTTTCATATGCATTTTTATCTTCTAAAAATGTATTAAACGTTTATGTAAATTATATCCTAACTACAGTTGTGTGCCCCTATTTGCAATTTGGTACCCCTGATTGGACTTACGTGCCCCTATTTGTACTTCGGTACCCCTGATTGCACTTACGTGCCCCTGTTTGTACTTCGGTACCCCTAATTGAACTTGCGTGCCCCTTTTTGTACTTCGGTACCCTTGATTGTACTTACATGGCATTGTTTGTACTTCGGTACCCCTAATTGCACTTTCATGCCCATGTTTACCCCTGATTGCACATACATACCCCCATTTGTACTTTGGTACCCCTGATTGCACTTACGTGTTTTTTTATACTTCGGTAATTTCAGTCGAGTAAAATAAAAGTTGTATTAAATTGATGATAATTTAAAAGATTTACTATTTTCTTACTAAGCTCTGTAACCTTCTATGTTTTTGTGTATTATTTTGTACATTATTACCACTGACTTTTGGACAGATCGAATCTACAGCTCACACTATCCATCAACGTTGGTAGTTTTGCTCTCTTTAGGGTTGTGTCATGTATGTGTGGCTATATAAGTTGTTTTGGAATAATATGTTAATTACTAAACTAGGTGATTAAGTACTTGTCTAAGTTTGTGAATAGATATCTTTTGATACAAATAGAATGTTATGAAAGTAAACACTTATGGATAGATTTGGTTTGTTGATGAATTAAGTTGATATGTTTGATTTATAAATATGGTATATTGGTTGGTGTGCTTTTGGCACTTTGATGATTTGTGGATTGGTATGGATATGACCAATTTGGTATGTTTGATTTTTGGTTAATTAGGAAATGATTTGGTATGAAAATAAACTAGTTGATGAATGGTTAAGTGTGATCATGTTTAGGTATGCTTTATGTATGTGTTTGAGGTGCCTATGTGGCATATTGGTTGTATGGATTATTAGTTTATTGTATGGATCTTTTTATGTAGGTTTTGAACATGTTTAGAAGTCTTTATCATGTGTGCAAAAGTGCCTGAGTTTATGCTTGTGATAGGTGAAAGAAATGGCTTGATTTTAGCCATTTTATTGTCCACACGGCCAAAGACAGGGGCATGTGTGTCAACTATGTGTGACACAAGGCCATTCGACATGGTCGTGTGTCCCCTGTAGTTTCAAAGGGTTGCAAGTCAGGCAGTTACACGGCCTAGCACACGGCCTGGCACACGAGCGTGTGGCTTGGTCGTGTGACCCAAGTCAGAGAGTTACACGAGCTGGGACATGGTCGTGTGTCCTTACTTTGAATGTCCACACGACCTAAACCGCGGAAATGTGTCTCAATAGTGTGAGCCACACGGCTGTGTGACCCCTGCAGTGTGAAAATTTCTATTTCTTTCATGAAGTTCTAAATGTTTCTGATTTAGTCCTGAATCGTTTGTAAAGTGTTTATAGGGCCTCGAGGGCTCGAATAAGGGACATTATGCATGAATTTGATTGAATTATGCCATTATTTATAAAATGCTTAAAATTGAATGTTTTAAGTTAAAATTTTTTGATAATGCTCCATAACTCTATTCTGGCGACAGATACAGGATTTAGGGTGTTACAGACAGATTTTTATAAAAATCACAATGAAAATTTTTTTGCTAAAACCATATTTTGTCAAAAATCAATATTTCATGTAAATTTGATGAAAATCAATAAACAATTTATAACCTCAAAAACTAAGTCGTATCTTTGTCTAAAACTTATTTTCGTTATCGCGACAAATAGAAGTGTTTTTGTCAAGTTTTAATAAAAACCTAGTTTCATGCATAATTTTATCAAACACTAATTTATGCAATTTTAAAAACTTAATGTCATGCAATCAAGTCATGCAAAATAGAATAAAATTCCCCAAAGTAATGTCCCATGCTACAGTGCATAAACAAACTTATTACAGTCCCGAAATAAGTATTAAACTTAATTTAAAATACTTATGCATGAAAACATCCAAGAAACTCCTCTGATAGTCATGTCAAAGTTCTAACCTCGTGGGTTATCTGAAAAGTAGGAAAATTTAAAAGGATGAGGTTTTAAAGCCTAGTCTGAATTCAACAAAAAAGAGAACAATATTTAAGTCATGCATTTCATTAATATACCAACACTTATATTCAACATCATCTCACATATATCAAGGTGCATGAGAATGTCAATGTAAAGCTTTTTCAAAAATCACTGCATGTTTTTCAAAAACATTCCTACCCATCTCCACTACAAACCAATAAAGAGTTCCCCATAACTTGTCTGTCTAATAACACACCACATTGTGGCCAAGCCACTCAATATCATAGTCAAGTTGCATCGTAGTGGTCAAGCCACTCAATAATATTATGGTCAAGCCACTCAATATTGTGGTAAAACTGCCAAAGTTTTCCACCTTTCATAATCATCCCAACCATATGCATGTGATTGGCATATGAAAAATATTTTTAGTGGTGTGCTTAACATGCAAATCAAATTTATAATCAACATAGTTGGCATGCTAAACATGTGAATCGGATTTATAATTAATATAGTTGGCATGCTTAATATGGAAATCATATCTCAGTTATCACAACAGTGGCATGATTTATATATGTCATGCATAACCAATATTGCCATAAAATCACATATCATGAGAGTTTCTAAGTATACATAATTTCAAAACAGTCATCAAGTCACATTAATTATAACTTACATTCACAAAATAATCAGTTCGAGGTACTTGTATTTCCCCTTTATTACAAATTTAGCTTCTCTTCATGAATACACAAGGTACTCTCAATATTTCACATTATGGAGCACTTATCAAGTTTTCAATCTTAAATACATATTTATATAATATTTTCCGATAAGTCAATATGCAAAATTTCTAATAAGTTACATTCACACTTAACGATTAGCCTTTTCACTAGATCTAAACTCTAATCCTTACTGATAGGACAAAAAGATAGATCTCCCACTTGGTCTGATTTAAAAGATGATCTATTAAAGAAATACAATTAATAGTCTTGGCCATGAATTCAATCTCAAACTCTTAGGAGTTTGAGTAGATAACTTGCTATTGTTTCCTTTTTGTGAAGAAATTCGATTGATTTCTTATAGGTGTAGAGAATCTGAGCAATCAAATAAATCCTTCAAAAATAATCACCTAAAAATCAGCCCCTATACACGATTATAAATAATGGAGAGATTGATATGGGGTTTTCCCTATAGATACTTACATTACTAAGATTAAGTTAGAGAGATCAGCAATCGCCGAAATAATCGTTCAATAGAGGAGATTTATCTAAGGATGAGTTCAACATCCAAATAGAATAAAAGAATAAATTAAAATATAGAAATATTCTATGAACTTAAGAGAGGAGGATTATTAGATCAATTATCACTAAAGAAGTGAAGGAAAAATGAAAAACGGTGACTAACAACGGTGGTGGTGTGATGGTAGTGCGACGGTGATTCAGTGGTGGAGAATGATATAAAGTGGTGGTGAAAAGAATGGAAATCAGTGGTGCAAAGGAGGAGGTTTAGAGGCTAAAAATAAAAGAAAAAGTGAGAATAGGAGGAACAATATGGAGGAAAGGCCAAAGGGGGAGGAGGAAGAGAGAACAAAATGAAGGAAAAAATGTGAATGGTGGCTACATTAGGTGGGTTAGATGGTTCAAGCTTGGTAAATGAAAGAAAATGGAAGCTTTCAGGGACTATGGCATGAAAAGTAGATCATGGGGAACATGTGGAGTGAAAAGGGGTTTATGGGGGAAAGTTGACTAGTTCAAAGATGAAAAAAATCTTTTCTTGCATGGTAACTAGGAGTGGACGGTAATGGAAACTTTGGCCAAGGTTTTATGAGCAAAAAATTTAATAAAAACAATGGGGATGTAAAGAATTTAACATGGGACCTAATGGAATTTATTTATGCTTTTAACCACTAGGCCAACTCACTTACTTATTAACACTTCTACAACATTTATTTAAAAACATGGTGTGATATTTATTAAAGTTTGAACCAAATTTGCACCAAATAGAAAATAATGTGAGGGAAGGAATTCAAACTCAAGTCTTCAAGGATAGCTCCACCATTAGTTAACCACTCTCAGTTCATTAACCCAATTTTTATTAACCTAATTCTTAGGATGTGACAGTCCATGGGAATATGCCTTAAGAGGATAGTTTTTAGTGTCCAACGTTAGGATTGGATTAAGTATAAGTTGCTATCCGAACATGTTTGTGATGCCTTAGTCTGGCATATTCTAAAGGAAGGACACTTATGGCTGGGTTAAGTACGATGATTTAAAGAATAAGGGTAAAAGTGTATAAGTCTCAAAATTAGACATATAAGTATATAGAAAAATGACAGACAAAGAAGTGTTCACCTAAAAATGGCCCATCTTGGCGTATAGAATAGGCGAACCAAGAATGTTCTATTTATACAACCCTCTATAATAGGAACGGTTAAGGAATTATAGGAAGGAATATTTGACTAAGTAGTAGTAGTCGCCCAAATACTTTTTTTGTGTCTAGAATGGGTGCAGTCTAAAATGGAAATAAGTAGACAAGGATTTCTAGTCATATTACGATGGTAAGTGAAATGAAAGTGACAGTTACGAAAAGGATGGTTATGAGGTATAAGACCATGCCAAAAGGCATAATACCTCCAGTGACCAATGTGGTCCCGTACCAGTTGATTTGTAAGGAAAGCTACTTGGGAACTAACCAAACATGAACTAGAAAGTTAAAAGATAAAGAAGGGTTGTCTTCCTTTTCAAGGAAGGAGGGGCTAAGAAGATGGGGGAGGCCTCCCAAAAAGACAAGTCTGGAAATCTGATTTTTTGCTTGTAAGCTCCCTCCCATCAAGGTAAGTTTCATGACTCTGTCTCCTAAGGAAACGTAGATCTTTGAGAACACTCGAAGAAATAAAGTTTAGTGATATGTCTGAGTTAAAGTAGAGGTAAAAGGTTATCCAAATGAGTTTTAACAAAGTGACTCTATTTAACAAGCCAATGAAGCCATAGTATCTATTTAAATGAAACATCAGGAACTCAAGCTATTGTTATCATAAGGAAGGATTAAATCTGAAGTTAGACAACCTTCTAGGTCATGAGGTCAGTCCTAAGCCGACTCTTGTAAATGTATTATGCATGTTGGAACCTTCTGTGAAAATAAGCTAAAAGTGTATAATGTGATGATCGTGTGAGAAACGTATGTTTGATGAACTTGCGTGAATGATTAGTATGGATATGATCTCTGTGGACAGTTAGTGTCTAAAGTGTATCAATGTGTGTATTGAGGATATGAACAAGTCTATTGTGAAAGAGCCTGTCATGAGTAAGTCATATGTGAATAAGTCTATCAAGTATAAGTCTGCATGAAGTGTTTATGTCGTCTAAAAGGGTCCGTCAAGAATAAAAACACGAATCTCTGAAAGGAAAAGTCCATGGCATTCTGAAGACCATATAGTCTAAGACCATGGCAGTGCTATGGCATCATATGGAAGTGTATCAATGTGTGTATGGAGGATATGAACAAGTCTATTGTGAAAGAGTCTATCATGTGTAAGTCATATGTGGAGGAGTCTGTTAAGTATGAGTCTGCATGAAATGTTTGTGTTGTCTAAAGGGGTTCTTCAAGAACAAAAACATGAATCTCTGAAAGGAAAAGTCCATGGCACTCTAAAGACCATATAGTCTAAGACCATGGCTAGGCTATGTGATACAAGTCACAAAGGCCTTAGATGCGTACGCGAAAGAACGAGAAAATCAAGATTCACTTTCTTGTTTTCAAGAAAATCAAGAAACCGAATCTTGGCCCAATTTTGCTGTTTGGAGTGATTTCAAGAATCAAGAAAATCAAGATTTCAAACTTGGAAATCTTGATCCAAGAAACCGAATCTTGCAGCCAAGGCGCATTGGATCTCCGTTATGATCATCAACAACCCAATTTGGTTAAGAGATGGATCACAAGCCCAAATTCTTGATGGCAAGGCCCAATAAGATGATTCCAAGCCCAAACAAGAAG
>CM025252.1:16307032-16318278 GCA_013677275.1 Gossypium schwendimanii
TCTTGAAAACAAGAAAGTGAATCTTGATTTTCTTGTTCTTTCGTGTACGCATCTAAGGCCTTTGTGACTCGTATCAAGTCTAGTTGAATCTATAACTTAGGTTCGTTGCTAAGTTTGTTTTTGTATTCGTAAGTTATATCCCAAAATCCTTTATCTTATTTTCTTTCATAGTTATTGTATTTTCGAGAGTTTAACCTATTAAGAAATGATTGGGCATCTCAAATCGTAACTCGTAATCTTAATGTGTATGAGGTCCATGTCAAATTTTCTGAAAAATTTATGGTTTACTTTCAGCTCAGTGACAATAAAAGCATTAAATTCTCAAACTAGGGGAATATTCACAACTTCTAGAGATTTCTGACTCAACAAATCTATCATCATATCAACTTTTACTCGGATGATAACCAATGACTAGATCATAATCTTTCACTAACTCTAGCCATATGCTCTATCTCAGACTCAATTCTGTAACTTTTATTAACATAGCTTTCAACTGTTTGAAGCTATACTGACATTTATTCAATCAAACAAGACTGACATTTGTAACAATTTCATCAATGGTAGAGATATCATAAAAAAGCCTGAACAAATCATTTGTAATATACAATGAATCTTAGAGAACTATGCACTTCTATAATAATTTTCGGTGATTCCCTAGTTCACAATTACTAGGAGTTGACTTGAAGTAACTCAGACATTTTCAGTAGTTATCAAAAGATCTAGAAAAACTTACTTCTCAAAATCAGAATTTATTTTTACCAATATTCACAAATACTTATTTCTCTCGTAAAATTTGTAACATTATTTTCTGATGTTGATCATGTTTAATTTCATTCCTCGCATAGATTGAATATCATCGATAACATAACAACAATTCTATTCAAATATAGCTAGCAAATTTTGTCCATTACATCTATAAAGCGGCTGAGCGATCAATAATCTAAGTGGTGTTATCAGAATCTCACAATGTTTATATAAATTCTGGAAAGTAATCTTCAACACATCCGTCTCATAACTTTGAGTTGACAACCACCTGGTTGAAAATCAATACTAAACAATACAGCAGTCTCCTTTTACTAAGCAATTAATTTATCTCTATAAAAAATAACAAATATTGGTTCTTCATGGTGTTTCTGATATGTTATATGTAATCATTATACAATTCCCATAATCCCATCTTTCTTTTTTCATAAACACAATATCGTTTTCCTAGATTACACACTTGGTCATATGGAACCTCTGTCAACCAACTCTTGTAACTGTGCCTTTAACTCTTTTAATTCAGTTGAAGCTATTTTATATATGGAGCAATTGATATCAGAGTAGTTCAAGGAATTATCTCAATAGCAAACTCAACTTCTTGTTATGATGGTAATCCAAGTAGTTCATCAAGAAATATATCAGTGAATTCCCTATTTGTCGGCAACTGGTCAATCTTTGACTCTGATGCTCGTGTATGTAAAATGTAAGGTAAAAAATGCTTCACATCCTTTACAAACAATTCTCAGAGTAGAAATCACAGATATCATATTTATAATACAATCAATTTTTTCTGACTCATCAGTAATTAACTTTTTAAATCTGATATCTCAAATCGATTCGTTTCTAGCTACAATTACTACAGCATCATGCAGAGTCAACCAACCCATACTCAATACTACATCAAGCTTGTGGAACAATAATTACATCAAGTCAGATGGAAAATCACAATCCTGAATTCTCAGTGGGCACATTTTACAAATCAAACTGACTATGACATTCTAACCCAATAATTTAATTAATTAAACATCAAACCCAGTATAGCAAACACATATACATTAAACAACATTTTAATAGTATGTTCTTTTCAAATATCAAAATAGTAAAAATGTAAGATTAAGTCATCTCAGGGTCTACCAATGCATATACATTAATACCAAAGAGAGAAAAAAAAGTATTCGTTATAACATCTACCAATGATAGGCTTAAAAGCTGAAGAATTAACCAATATTAAAATGAGAATCTTGACCCGATTCTTATGATGCTCCTAAGGTGGAAATGGTTGATAGATTGAACCATGACCCACTATCTATTGGAGATAGGAACCAAACGGTATAATTAGAATGCCACACTCGTTAAAGTGATAAGTTCGTAAAGAGAATCAAGTTGATGCCACTAGACTAGCTCAATAAGTCAATTTGAGTCACAAAAGAACAAAGAGAGTTGAATAACTCACAAATAGATTAAAATTCATCAAAGGTTCAAAAGTCCTTCTAAATGTTTACAAAATAACTATTTATAGGAAAATATAAAAGAAGATGAATCGCCAACATTCAGTCATTAATGTAGTTCATGTACACAAACCATATAATGAACCGAATGATTCATAAACTCCCTTAAATGCATATAAATGGCTGTTCGCTCACCTTTAATGGTTCATGGATGTTCTTCCCTTGTATTGGCATGTATTTGACATTCATACACCTCATTGAATGATTTTCATGCATGAACTTTAACATGAAGAGTCACATTCTTCCTCCCTTTGTTGTGCATGAATTCTTAGCATAGAAGAAAGCTTCAAGTTCCTTATATGATCACCAAAAATCTCATTCATCTCCTTGGATCGTTCATGCACTTGAATGGAACATGCATTCTCATAAATAGGTGCTTTAATGGCATGTAGGTTCATGAACTAGTTACATGCATCTTGCAGATTCATCCTCCATGCTATGCATGCATGTTACCATTTATTGTGTTGCATTAATTGTTGAATTCTTTCCCCTTGGACGTTCATGCATATAGCTCATACATGAACATGAACCAAGTGGTCACATTAAGCTCATTTTTTCTCCCACTGTCTATGCACATGAATTGGTAGATTAAATTCAACAACTCCAAGTGCATGTGTTTAGCTTGAGAAGAAGTTTCCTAGCAGCAGCCAATGTGAACAACCAAGACAACATTAAGACAATGTTTAAATGCACATTAAGACAAGATTTAAACATACTTTAATTTGTAGGAATCTTAGACACACAATTATGATGTTTGAATTATGACACACTTGAAAACAAGTATTAAAGATGTTCAAACTATGACATAATTAAAGACCCATATTAATGATGTTCAGATTATGAAATAATTAAAAATCATATTAATGATGTTAAAATTAAGGCATAATTAAATACTCAAACTATAAAAAGTAAAATAACTAAAAATGAATTAAAGTCTTTATTCCAACAACTGAAATCAGCAAGCTGAAAATTAAAGCTTGGCTTGGAGAAAATTGCATGGAATGCATGGAGTGCATGCCCAAGCTTGATCAATGAGTCCCACAATAGCTTTTCCCCAAACTCAATCAATGAGACCCAAAATATGTTCCTTGAACCTCTTGGCTCTAGTAAGAGTGATTAGCCCTATTGGCAACTCAATTGGATCAGCAGCTATTTTCGATAAGTCCCTGACCATGGTCGCATCATCCCCTCCCCCTTCGAAGCGATTTGTCCCCAAATCGTCACCTACATGATAAGGAGAAAGATCAAACACATTAAAGCTTGCATTAACATTATGTTCACCTGGGAGGTCTAGTTTGTATGAATTAACATTAATCCTCTCCAACATTTGAAAAGAACCATCGCCTCGAGGTAGCAATTTATACCTTCTTTGCGCGGGGAACCTTTCCTTTCACTTGTGAATCCAGACCCAATCTCCATCTTCAAAAAATTTTATCCTCAAATCGGGCCATTTGCTTGAAAAAAAATCTTTGTTGATCACAGTTCCTTGAATTATACCTTTCTTCCATTGAGTTGAACATAAATCTTTCCGGAACCTAAAAGTCAAAAACATTTTCAGAAACAAAATTAGAATGAAGGGTTTCTTTCAATCCATCACTTACATGATCTTGGAACAATTCAAAAATGTTACAATTCGTATAAACATAATGAATATCAAGTGTTCCTTCCAAATGATGTAAACTCAAGTTAACTCCGGGATCTTAAACAAAGTTTTGTCTTACCATTTCAATCTGACTTCAAAGTTTCATGGCTGGCAACATAGAAGAAACATGAAGCAATTGAAAGTTATAATCATGCAAAACATGCTTAAATCCTTTCAACCATAATATAGAAAAATAATCTCCGAGATCAAAGATTTGATTTTGACTTTGTAAGTCATCAAAATTCACATATTTGTTTTTGAAAATAATGACAAATCATGGAGCAAATGAAAGTGGCCAACACATTTATACAAAATAAAATAATGATGCTCACCTTCTCTTAACAATAACTTAGGAAAACATGCTCTGGATTTAAACACATGGTTTTGATCACTTATTTTCGAATACAATAAAAACTTTTCTTTCAACAACAATTCAAACATGTCAAACAAACAAGATTTAGGGATACACAAGTTCAAACAACCAAACCTCTCAAATTTAATCCTAACAGGCATGCACATACATGAGGATTTCGCACAAATATTTAAAGAATTCACATAACCATCACAATCAAAAAAAATTAAGCTTTTTACGTAAAAATTCTTTATCACACACGACCAAATTTTGTATATGTCAATTTAATCTAACGACATCAATAGACTTACCAACACAATACACATCATGAGAAAAACTCTTCATGACACTACTTGAGACAAAATCATCAACAGCAATCAAAGAATGATAATTAATCAAAATAATGTATAGAGATCTTTTGAAAACTAAGTCATCGGTAATTTTTTCAACAACATTCAAATTAGATTGTTGTGATTCAATTGCTAAAGACTCCTTACCTTGCTTACCTTTAAGCATTTGTGGATTAATTTCATTTTCGATCTTACCTTTCTTGATCAATCGGAATCATCTCTCATCGGGAAGGTATTAAAGTTGGAACTTGTCAAATGAATCTTTAAAGACCTGAAAAGAAGAAAATTCACAAGGCAAACTCGCATGTGGGTTAGTTAGGACATTCCTCACTTTTGCTTGATCACTTTCTTCTTTTTCACTTTCTTTTTCAATCTCATTTACGAACTCTCTTTCTTTTTCCACGGTCTCTTTTATTTTTGAAAACTCACTATCACTCTTCATTTCACTTTCTTTTTCAACAATGACAGTCGTTTCATTCACACTTTCTTTTATTTCTTTAATCTCAATGAAGCATTCATCTTTCATAGTTTCTCTTCTTTCGCTCTCCTTTTTCTCTTTTTCAATTTCATTTTATTTTTCTTTCTCTTTTCTTTCAAGCTCTTTTTTTCAATTTCTTTTATTTTTTGCTCATTTTCTCTCATTAACAACTTTTGCCTTTACCACCACCACCAGCAAGGTTCCTTTTGGGACTTCGTGACATGATGTCTCCTCACTACAAACCTCACTAGTTCTCTCAAAAAGAAAGAAAAATGTGCACTCCACTCGTGTTCATACTCGTTTTGGCTTTTATCCCTCTAATGCTCTCACACACTCTTCCCTTTTACCACTCTTGCTCGTTTCTCTAAGTTCTTTGGTGACTACCTTAGACTTAAACAACAAATCTTTGTAGAGTCAGCTTCAAAAGTGATGTAGAGGTGGGAGTTATCGTTGGGTAATAGGGTAGACTTGCAAGAAAACAAAGTTAATTGAAGTGTGGCTAAATTCATTTTGGTAAAAAAAAAATTTGAGCTCGGGCAACATAAACACTTTCAAGCTAGCTTCTCTTTTTTAACCTTTTTTTTTGTATTTTCGAACTTGAATTGCAATACGCTAATTACTCTTTTTTTCATATTATTTTTGAATTTTTTTAGATTTTAATCCCGGGAGCCTAAAAAATGTGGATACTTACTTAATTTGACTAGCTCTAATACCAAATGATGCGATCTCGTATTCGTTGGTTGATTCGAGTCGCTTGTGTTCCTAATCGTAAAATTAAGTAGTATCCGGTCTAGTTTGTCAAAGGGCTAAATTTGGACAAAGATAGGTTTAATAAGGGATTATTTGGTTGTTTAGCAAAGGGACAGACGAAGGATAGGCTTAAAAGTTGAAGACTGAACCAATATTAAAAAGAGAATATTGACCTGATTCTTATGATGCTCCTAAGGTGGAAATGGCTGATAGATTGAATCGTGACCCACTATCTATTGGAGATAGGAACCAAACGGTATAATTGGAATGCCACACTCGTTAAAGTGATAAGTTCATAAAGAGAATCAGGTTGACGCCACTAGACTAGCTAGATAAGTCATTTTGTGTCACAAAATAACAAAGAGAGTTGAATAACTCACAGATAGATTAAAATTCATCAAAGGTTCAAAAGTCCTTCCAAATGTTTACAAAATAACTATTTATAAGAAAATATAAAAGAAGATGAATGGCCAACATTCAACCATTAATGTAGTTCATGTACACAAATCATACAATGAACCAAATGAATCATGAACTCCCTTAAATGCATATAAATGGTTGTTCACTCCCTTTTGATGGTTCATGGACTTTCTTCCCTTGTATTGGCATGTATTTAGATGTTCATTCACCTTATTGAATGATTTTCATGCATGAACTTTAACTTGAAGAGTCACATCTCCCTTTGTTGTGCATGAATTCTTAGCATAGAAGAAAGATTCAAGTGCCTTGTATGACCACCAAAAGTCTCATTCATCTCCTTAGATTTTTTGGACTTCAACATCAATAACCCTGAGGGCAAGGATTGGGAAAAATTCCAAAGGGAGTGGAAGCAATCAGCCAACTTCTTCATTCCTATTGGACTAGACGTAAAAGATGAGGAAAAAGATTTAGAAGGTTCAATGGATATGGAGAAAGCCCTTGGAGAGCTCCCTAAGACAAAAGAAGCCCGCACTGAACAAACTGACTAGCCAGCTGAGGGAGGAAACTGAGAATTTTGTTCTTTTTTTTTTCCTTGTAGTAACTCTTTTTGTTCTTCGTGCAATATTTTCCTTATCTTTTATCAATGAAATTATCATTTTTCTTTTTAATTATTTTTCTTACCACAATATCAGCAATATACCAATGTATCCACCACACGCAAAAGTCTTTAACTTACCTGAGGGACTAAGCTAAGTTCAGCGTATTATGCATACAAGGCTGATTCTCACTTAATTTTCATAAGATTGGTTAAATCAAAAGCTCTGGTACCAATTAAATGGTAACACCCCATACCCAAATCAAATTACAAGACCCAAATATCAAGTGTTACAAAACTTAAACACTTATCAAAATTTTTACAGCAGGCGTAAAGCCATTCTAAACATACCTCTTATTCCATTATTTACTGTTCTTAAAACAAGATATTTATAAAAAAGAATGTTTAATAATTACATTGGATTTTCAAAAGTGGCATGTGACATTACAACTTAACACTTTGTTAAAGGCGAACTTCTCATAGCATAGGGTACTAAGTGTCATATTCCTATGGTGTCCCCTATATGCATAATATCGTAACTTGAACTACCACCTTGGCGCATTCCTAGCTTGGTCCTTCCTGGCGCCATCTCTTTAATTAGAACCTGCATCACAAACAAATGCTTGCAAGTTCAAACGAACTTAGTGAATTTTAATCTAGGTCACCCTTAAACGTTTATTGTTGAATTCCTCAACTTGAAGATTTTTGATTTGTTTACAGTCTTTGGCAGATACTTCACTAATATCAGGCACATACATATATGCCAATTTCCATATTTGACCACCCTATACACAGTTTACTCATTAGGCAATTTATAGATTCCAACACTTAATGTGGATCTCCTTTCCCTTTTAAAAATGAAAGCATTCCTCAGAAAGATATTTATACAGAATTTACTTTCAATGGATTCTCACACAAAAAAATGTTTAACACTTCTCTCAGGATGGTGTACTCACCAATATTATTCTTGGCGGGTATTTATTCTAACTGATATATTAAAGTGAACTTCATACGAATCCTACCTTTGGAAGATTCTCATACTTAGTTTGGTAGTTATCCGAATGCCCATCAAATCATATCTTAAGTCAACCCAGACCACAACTTATTCTGATGGACAAAACATTTTAAGTCATCCTATGGAATCCTAGACAAGAATGTTACATATCATGAGAACTCCTAGATTTGGAAGACAAATTTTGACTCCAGATAACCTCTATACATCGTGTGAAAAATACTTTGATTTGGTGGATACCATAGAATTTAAACAACTTCCATGCATAGCATAGACAAATTCAGATCTGGTAGACATTTAGACTACCCATAATTATGAATACATCAAGTTCTCTGTACTGACGAGCTACTATGGCGAATTCACTCTTCAGAAACATTGCTCAAGAAATACCCCTAATTCAAGTTTTGCCACAAGGCTATCCAAACAAGGATATATTCAAACTTACCCAGATCTCTGTCATAGAGCCAACTAGAGGAGCAATCTCAAAGCTCACCCAAGTCTTATCACAAGTGTGGTTAACCAAATTTCACCTCAAGGACGTTATAGAATACACTATAAAGGCATCATAAAATATGCCACAAAGGCATCAAATAACTTGACTAAAAAGGCTCTGTTTGGGTTCTACCAAGGTACCACATGAACTACCGTGTTTGCAATATGGATTTTTCTAAACTCATCATCACCCCATGACAGGAAGAAACCTTAGTAGATAAATGTGGCACATCTGCCCTTTCTAGAATATGCCATGGCCATAGTCTTTCCTCAGATTCACCATACAAAAATTCATGTTTATCTTGACAAACTTCATTGAATACCATCACAAAGTCAAATCTAATATCACCTAATTTCCCGACACTCTTTCAAAACCCTATTCTCAAACCTTTTCAATCATGTATCATACATATAACATAAGTACACATTCATGTAGACTTTTCTCATACCTATAATAGAGTCATACTTCTTTACATGCTTACCACACATCGACACAATCATGCAACACAACATACGCTCCAAGTATGAACACATAGTTACTTTATAGGACCACATGCACTCATGCATACAACACATCACACAATTAAACTCATACAAATATTATACGAAGATCACATATATATGTTTAGCAGTCACTCAAGGACTCATCAACCGTTACTGGAACATCAACCATAAGAATAAACTTTTTGGAATGAATTGTAGGAGTTGAGACTAGGGACTCACCCGAGAGCTTACCTTCACTTCAACATAGAGTTTCTATTTTGATGATCTTACCCGAACTAGTAAGGCCATTCCAGATAGTTTACTAACATCTCAATTACAGACGACCCCTATGCAGGGCTTCCTATTCACATCCTACTAATTTTCTGCCTCTTAACATCATTACTCTTTCAAAACCTCAACATGCAGAGTTATAGAACTTACCAGGAGATTGAAACATCCACTAATTAAACCAAAAATCTTAGTCTCTAGTCCTAACAAAGAATAAGAGATTGTTTAGGTTTAGGAAAAAGAGACAGAACATAAAGCAGAAGGAAAGAAAGACCATCTGAAATGTTCTTTTCCTACTATATATGCTCAGTTTCTCTTAGTGGAACTTGACAAGTGTCAAATGCATAGAGAAAATTTCCCTTAAATTCTATACAAAAATCGAGGAAAAATAAATAGAGAATCTGATGCAGATGTTGTTTGAGTAGTCAATCCATTTAGTTGACTCTCATAAGGTGTGCTCTTGAAGACGATCTAATTTCACAAAATTTTCTCATACACTTAGTAGGCGCTTCATACTCAACCAAAACTATGAGGCATACTCTTCATTTGTCATACTCTTTCTTCAATTAAAGAATACCGCATGATGAAATCCTTAGATACTTCTACAGGTGGATACTTTATGCGCCAAACTTTAGTTTTCCAGAAGTCTGTAAAATGGCGAACTATGCTACCATAGTGTGCCAAAATAGGGACCCTTCACACCTATTCATCTTTCTCTTAAATCCATCAATTTTGGGGTGTGACATAAAACATGAAAGATAGAAACATAAAAAAATAACAGTGAAATATGAAATTAACTTTATTTATTTATTTAACGTTCAAATATATAGAAAACAACTACATGTTTATTACAATATGGACACATTTCCCAACAATCTTCCACTTGCCCTAGTAAAGTAAATGTTTCATATTTAGCATTCCCATATCCTTAACGTGTTTGTTAAGACTCCTAGTTACAAGAGTCTTAACAAACAAATCCGCAAGGTTATTTTCAAAAGCTACTTTCATGACATCTACTATTCCTTCAACTAAACTAATATCTGGACGTGTGTAAAACATAGCATACATAAGGCTTCCAACTACTGAAGCAAATAGAACCTTACTCATATGCTCTCTTTCTTTCGTTGTCTTAGGACAGTCATTTCCAGAAAGATAAAAACCAGATGTAGTTGATTGAGTGCCTGACTTTACATCTATCATTGCAAATTGCTCCAGTACCTTATTGATGCATGAATCTTATTATAGAGCTATCATTTTATTCTTTCGATCCATAAGAATTTGACTTCCAAGAATACAACTAGCTTCACCAAAGCCCTTCATGCTAAACTATTGAGATAATCACAGTTTAATCGATGACAATTCTCCTACATCATTTTCGATAAGTAAAATATCATCAACATAAAGACAAGAAAGACCACCTTTTTGTCCTTTAGACATTTATAAACACAAGCCTTATCAACATTTTGCTTAAACCCAAAATTTTTTATCGTTTGATCAAATCTTTTATTCCATGAGCGGGATGTCTGCTTTAGTTCGTAAATGGATCATAAAAGTTTGCAAACTTTCTACTCTTTTCCTTTGACAACATAGCCAATGGGTTGAGCCATGTAAATGGTCTCGTCAAGATAGCCATTCAAGAATCTTATCTTGGCATCCATTTGCTAGATCTCATAACCGAGAGCAGCAATAATGGATAAGGGTATGTGAATAGACTTGAGCATGGCTACTAAAGAGGTTTCATTATAATCGATGTCTTCTTTTTGTGTGTAACATTTCCCTACAAGTTTGAATTTTATGTGTTTCCACTTTCCTTCTTACATTTCTCTTCTTCTGATAGATCCATTTACACCCTATGGGTTTAATCCCAAACGGTAAGTTTACAAGTTTCCATACCGTATTGGATCTCATAGAATCCATTTTAACATCCATTGCATATTTCCAGAGCTTGGAATCAACGTCCTGCACAGCCTCCTTATAAGTTAGTGGATCATCATCCTCATGATTGACTTCTGTATTATAAATATTACTATAATATATGAAGAAGTTGTTAGAGTATGCCCAAAGATCAATCATGAGATGGTCGTAATAACATACTTGATTTATCATGTTTATTA
>CM025252.1:16333191-16345771 GCA_013677275.1 Gossypium schwendimanii
ATATTAATTTTAACTATGTTCTCTATTTGTGTACAACAAGTTTGTACATATAATGTGTTCAAAATTTAATTTTCAAATTAAATTAATTTAATTTATATGACAGCTAAACATAGTGCCAACTATATTTGGACTCTGTTCGCTTCAACAATAGGGTGTGACCATGTAGGCTATTGTAACATTGGTGGTAATACTAGAATATTTCTATTGTCACAAGCAATGAGTGACATCTAGCAATGCATCATTGCTACCCAAGTTACAAGAAGTCGTGATTCGACATAAGCTTTTTGTGATAAAATTTTCATGTATTATATCCTTTTATCCTTTATATCGAGATTGGACACAAGTCATGTAATATTAACACTTGTATAGTCCAATCTTATATTTCTTGACATTCTGAGTAGACTACAATAAACAAATAAGTGTAATATCTCATATCAACTTACTTGAGCATGACCATGCATTCCTAGTTTTACTCCATCAAGGGGCCTAAGATGTTGCTCCCATTATGCAGGAGGGACAAATCCTATCTTGATCAATCATATCCCACTACATAGATTATGGTATATCCAACATCAGTCTTTATAGTAAAACCTTTTACGGTAGACATTTGACTATATCGAAATATATGACTAACGATTTTGGGACAATGATGATCTTAAGTCTGAGGATCGTATACGTAGTTATCACTATGGTTAATGTTGTGACTATCGCATAATAATCTAAGAAACATACTCATAACGGGCCAGTCTGGTATGTTGTTGTCTAACACATACTTATGTATTGATTTTGATATCCTTATGTCACTAACAACATTTTGTCGTCAATGAACTACACATTAGTCTCAATGCATTATTATTGTCAAAGCCCAGTGTGAGACTATGATGAGATCGTAGATATACGGGGAGGTTCAACCATATCTACCCCAGATCATCAAATCTATAGAGGGGAGTTAGTTCGAACCTAGGGATAGGAAAAGTTGCTAATAAGGTTACCCAAGTGACAGCTATGTTTTTCAAGACTATTCCTCTGTGAAGGGAAATTATTGTGGGTATACCTGCCATGAAGTTAGTTTCGCAAGGAACCAATAGACAAGAGAAATCATAAACTAGAAGGGCCATTCAACTAACAGTCTACTAGAAAGCAGTCCATAACAAAAGGTCGTGTTATACCTTAAAAGAAAGATATAAAAAATATGGCAGATTATAAGGAAATAATCTAAACAACCATTCAACTCGAGTGGGACCTAGTTCGTCTGAGTGGCATGGGTCTTCATTAGTTAACCTGACAGATGGGATGTTACCAAGTACTTTAGTACTATAGTAAGAAAAGGGAGTCTGCTAGAGATTAGTCAGATTTGGATGTTCGCCAAGGAGGACATAACCAAGGGGTCCTTAGGATGGAAGTTTAGGAGGACAACCATATAAGTACATGGTGGGAAAAAGGACCCATACTAGTAATCGACCATCAAACTTGGCAATTAAGGATTTAACATAAAAGCCATGAGTAGATAGATATCTAGAGCAAGGAAAGGATGAAAGAAACAATTCATGTAAGGAAAGGTCAGGGTCCACAGTTATGGCGAGACCTCTGAGAAACCACCAAAACTAGTCAAATGACTATAGGATCAACTAGTGGAAGATCGCTTAGTGATCTATCAGCCAATAGATAAGCTTGAAAAGTGAATCGAAGATCGCCACCCCACATTAAAAGATATCATCCCAAAATGATCAATGAGTTAAACGTGTTTAGTCACTTTTCATTTACTACCCCTGCAAGACAGAGTCTATATTTTTTTTTGAGTAATGCAATAAAGAAACTTACTAAGTTCTCTTGAACTTACAAACGTTTGGCCTATGTTTGCAAGACTCGATGGTTGTTTATACATCTTGAGGAGGGACCAAGCCAGACCATGTTAGATCGAGGATCATCGTCAGTTTGGTGTCATGCACATAGGAAATGGGTACCTTTAGAGGCTTCACCTTGGGGGTTAAATATATTGTAATTAAGTTATCTTCCTTAGAAAATTTTAAGGTAGTAAATTAAGTTTGGTTTAAGGTTCCTATTGTAAGAAATATTTGGAATAGAGTAATAAATTTGTTTGCCAAATTTTTTTATTTTAGTATTAGATCAAATAGGTTCATTTATGACACTCTATACTTGGAATCGATGATCAGGTCAGGTAAGGGCATTACAACATCCACAATTTCATTTGTTACTGCCTCCCTTATGATGTGCTACTTTCTATCGATGTGTTTCAACCTTTTGTGGTTTTTGGTTTCCTTGGTGTTAACCATTGCCGCACTATTATCATAATACAATGTGATAGCTTTTTCCATATCAAGAATAATTTCAAGATCCAAAAGGAACTTTCAAGCCATATTGCTTCTTTTGTAGCTTCAGAAGCATCCACATATTTGGCCTCTGTAGTGGAGTTAGCATTACAACTCTGCTTGACACTTCTCTATACTATAAGCGCGCCACCTAGGATAAAGACACAAATCAATATCGATTTCCTCGAATCCCGACATGTTTAGAAGTTAAAATCAGAATATCCAATAGGAGTAAGATCTCCTCTAGAATACATAAGCATATAATCCCTCGTTCTTTGAAAATACTTGAGTATATGCTTAACTTCTTACTAGTGTCTTAGACCGAGATTGGCCTGATATTAACTCACCAACCCTACTATGAAACAAATATTTGTACGTGTGCATAACATAACATACATGGGGCTTCCTATTGCAGAAGCATAAGCAACCTTTCTCATGTTTTCTCTTTATTTCGCTGCCTTAAGACAATCCTCTAAAGAAAGATGGAAATATCAATACTAAAGGTTGGGTTCCCTTCTTAGAATCAGACATTTCATAATGTTCCAATATCTTGTCTATGTATGAAGCTTGTGATAATGCTATCACTTTGTTCATTCGATCCTTCAAGGTTCAAATACCTAGAATAAAATTAGCTTCTCCCAAGTCTTTCTTGCTAAACTATTGAGTTAACCATATTTTAATTGATGACAATGACCCTACATCATTTCCAATCCCTAATAAATTTATAAATCTAAAGTTCATCTACATTTTGCTCATATCCAAAAGCTTTGATTGCATGATCAAATATTTGGTTCCATGAGTAGGATGCTTGGTTAAGTCCATATATAAATTTAAACTGCAAAGTTTTTGGTTGTTTCCTTTAGCTATATTCCATTGGGTTACGTCAAATAGATGCCTCTTCAAGATAGACATTCATGAATGTTTCTTTCACATCCATTTGTCATAATCATAATCGTAAGTCACCGTAATGGATAGCAATATGTGGATTAACTTGAGCATGACAACCAAAGAGAAGGTTTCTTTGTAATCAATACATTCTTTCTGAGTGTAACCTTTTGCTACAAGTTTGACCCTCCCACTTTTCCATCTGCATTTCTTTTATTCTTGTAGATCCACTTACACCCTACGAGTTTTATTCCTTCTAGTAAGTCTACTAGTTCCCAGAATGAGTTTGATTGCATAGAATCCATCTTAGATTTCATAGATATTTCTCAAAGCTTGGAATAAGCTTTTTGCATCACTTCATCAAATGTGAGTGGGTCATCATCTTCTTGTTTAGTAGACTCAGTATTTAGAACACTTTCACCAAATTGGAAGGACTCAGGCCTGTGAGAAACCCTCCCACTCTGATGAAGTTAAACCCTCCCACTTCGATGAAGTTGCCTATGTTACTGATGGTTTGTAAGTAAACAATTAGGAGTTGGTTTTGGAACTGTTACTATGGGGCTTTGTGTATTTCCCTAAAGTTTATTAAGTACTTCTTTACTTCGAGGCTTATAGTAATTCATGTAACTTTCCTCAAGGAAAGTAGCATGAGTCGATACTATCATTGTTTGCACTTTCTAGTTATAAAACAAACCATCCTTTTTTCCCTTAGGATATCTTATAAACATGTACAAATCTGTCTGTGAATCCAACTTCCTTGCATCTTTGTCCAATACGTGGGTTGGACATCCCCAAATCATTAAATGATTTAGATTAGACTTCCTACTGTTCAACAATTTGTATGGAGTTTAGATATAGTCTTAGTTGGTACATCATTCAGAATATAACACGCCATTTTGCAGGGCATATCCCTAAAAGGATATTAGCAGATTCAAATAACATAACATCGAACAAACCATGTCTAAAAAAGTTCAATTTCTTATCTCTACCATACCATTCTATAGTGGAGTTCCCGAAATAGTTAATTAAGATAATATCCCATTCTGTATGAGATACCTTAAGAACTAATCTTATAAATATTCCCCACTTTGATCAAGCCAAAGTGGCTTTATGGGTAAACCTAGTTGTTTCTCACGAAACTCTTTGAATTTATCAAAGGTTTCAATTTTGTGGTGCATTAGGTACACATACTCATATCTGGAATAATCATCGATAAAGGTTACATAATAATCATAACATCCTCTTCCAGTGATGTTCATTGGGCCACATACGTTAGTGTGCACAAGTTCTAAGGGTTTCACGACCCTCGTTCCTTTTGCATTAAAAGATCACTTAGTCATCTTACCTTTCAAGCAAGATTCACATTGTGAAAGATCAACTTCTTTAAGAAAACTTAAAGTGACATCTTTCACAAGTCTAGTGATTCTTTCATGGTTAATATGACCAAGACTTAAATGCCAAAGGTATACCTCATTAGAGTGTGAAGTTTTAAGTCTTTTATTCAAATTTTCAATTTTAAGCAGTGTGTACATCTTTTGTTTCATAAAATAGAGATTATTAGACATCTGTCCGTTATAGATTAAGCTTTCTAAATACCAACACTATTATTAAAACTCACGGTCAAGCTGTCTTTAAATAATCATGCAATGAAAATTAAGTTTCTTTTGAAACATCGTACATAGAAAATGTCTTTGAAAATAATCTTCCTAAAATTACTAAAATAAATATGTACATCTCCCACTACTTCAGCTGCTACACTTGTCCCATTTTCGGTTTGCAAAGATAGACTTTTATCTCTAAGATCTTTCATTTCCTCGAACCCCTGTATAGAAACACATGGTTAGTGGCTCCAAAGTCAATGACCTAGTGGTCTATCGAATCTTCTAGTAAGAAAATTTTTATCATAAAGTGTTCCACACCTTTGCCCTTAATGGCTAGGTAATCCTTCCACTCTTTGTAATTTGCCTTAAAGTTCCCATTCTTATTATAGAAGAAACACTTAGACTTGGATATGTCTTTAGGCTTCTTGGTTCTCTTCCTTTCCACTTTAGGTGGCTTTAAAGACTTAACCTTGTTTATTTTAGCGTGCTTTCCCTTCCCAATAGAGGAAGAATTTGTAACAGCTCGTTTTTAGTAAAATCAGAATAATAGTTTTGGGACAACAAATACGAAGTCAAAAAATTTATTTTATTATTATTTTATGGTCTACAATATGTTACAAATACCGTATAAAAATTTCGTTAAGAAATTTTACCGTTTACATGCTTAATTTGATAAAAAGAACTAAATCGCGTAAAATGCAAAAGTTGAGTTCTAATAGCTAAAGGTATTAAATAGCTATAGAATTTTAAAGTGGAGGCCCTTATATGGTAATTATACCACAATAGTGATAGCGGATTATAATGGCTTGGCATTTTGTGTAATTTGTAAGGTTAATAAAGGTTAATTAAATAATTAGGTAATTAAAGTTAATAATAAATAAAACCACATTAAACACCATTTTGTATCATCTTTCTTCAACCGAATTTCACAAAGAAGAAAGCCATTTTTGTGCAAAACTTTCGGCAACCTTATTTCCTTCAATTAGGTATGTATTTTTAATTCATTTTTAATGATTTTTATGTTTTCGGGATTGTCGTAGCTTAATCTAGCTAGCCCGGGAACTAATTTGTGAAATTGTTAAATTGTTAGGGTTTTACTATTGATGAACATGCTTGAGTTTTGAAGTTTGATGATAGAAAATGAATGGTTGTTGATAGATAAACAACTTTTGTAAAGGAATTTTTAGTAAAATTGTCAAATAGGGATTAAATTGAAAAAGGTGATAAATTCATGGTAAAATTTGTGAATTTATGAAATATATGGGCTACTTTTGTAACATTCCAAAAATAGGGGGTCGTGATTTTTATAATTGCCATATATAAATACCGATCGCATATCCGACGATGTAAGACAATTATTGAGCCTCGTTTGAACCTTAGGAATTCGTAGGATACAATGACATGTCATTAGGGTTACTAATTTGGTTGTAGTCCAGCATGTGTTACAGACACACCATAACTCGTATGAGCTTACTAATTTTAGCTCGTGAGAACTTACGACTTTCAGCTCGTATGAGCTTATCGATTTACAGCTCGTGAGAGCATACCGATTCATAGCTTGTAAGAGCATACATGTATAGGAATTGACGTGTTACAGTTTAGCACACTATGTGTGAGCTATCCCGCGTATTCAATGATATTCTAAATGGTTCAACGAGTAATGTTCTGTTACGAGATGATATGAGTTTGATACATACTATTACAGGTATAGATATGAATTACATGGTATATCGATATATGAAATGGATAATACATGTATATGAAATTTGATTAATTGTTGAGCTCATCCATGACTTGGTTTATATATGTGTTTTACATGACTAACATGTTGGTGAATATGTGCTTAGGCATTTGGCCAAATTGAGTTGGGATATGCTATGCTTACTTACCTAAATTGTGACTAAATGGTAAGTTAAATTCTATGTTATACGAACTTACTAAGCTTAAATGCTTACTCTGTGGATATTTCGTGTTTTATAGTGAATCGAAAGCTCGTTAGGGTTGAAATCTTGTCGAAGATATATCACACTATCCATCGGCTGTTTTCGTACATTCGATTTGTTTAATTTTTGTTATAATGACATTTATAGGTTATTTTGGCTAAAGTTAGCCTATATGCTTTGTTGATGTTTTGGCCATTTGTTTGGCATGTGTTTTGGCATTTTAATGATAGAATAAGTCAAGTATATAGTATGTATATATTTTCCCTTTAATGGTTGATGAATAACTTAGTATGGTTGAATTATGGAAGATGAAAATTGTGGCATGATTATACATATTGAATATGTTATTTGTGATAGGATGTAATTATGGTAAATTGATGCTTTGGTGCAAATGATTTACATGGTCATTTGATGCTAGTTATAGATTGGCGTTTTGGTACCAAATGATCTGTTTTGTTATGTGATCTACATGGTAAGTTTTGGTGAAAATATGCATATATGTCAGTTGAACAATCAGTTATACTGAACACATGATTAGTCATGTTTATAAATTATTATTATTTGAGGTGCCTAAGGGCATATTGGTTGTATGTGATCGTACCATTTCTATAAGGCTTGATTATGATTGTTTTGGATGTCTTATTATAACTTGTGTATATGTGCATTGTTGGCTGTAGGTACATGTCAAATGGGTGACAAATATGGCTTGTAAAATGTCCTATTTTTGCCCGACAAGCAGAGACACTGGCGTGTATCTCTGTCATGTGTGACACACGGGCGTATGTCTCTGCTGTGTGTGACACACGGCTAGGTGACATGGCCGTGTGTCCCCTGTAGTTTTCAAATAGTTGCAAGTTATGCTGTTACATGACCTAGCACACGGCCTGGCTCATGGGCTTGTGAGATTATTTCGAAGGGTACATGGCTGTGTGACCCCTGCAGCTTTGAAAATTTTTAATGTCTTCCAAAAAATTCTCTGAGTTTTCAATTTAGTCCTGACTTGTTTCTAATGCATATTTTGGACCTCGAGGGCTCATATATGGGACGATATGAATTATTTTTATTGATTTTTTATATGAATATTGGTATGTTATGAAATGTTAGAAATTCTGTTTGTTTGTACTGTAAACTCTGGTAATACTCTGTACCCTGTTTTGGTAACAGATACGGGTTAGGGTGTTATATTTATTAGTATCAGAGCTACGATTTAGTTGATTCTTAGCCTGAACATAGTGTATATGAGTTTAGCTATTAATGCCATTGTATAAACTTTGATAATGTGATATCTCCTGACCGTTTTAAAACATGGTTTTATATAGCAATGACATCCAACCAAGCTAATTCCAATGAAGTTGAGAGCAACGCTCAAGCCTCTGTTCACGGAGTAGCTTCGATCGGTACGAGACCAGTATTTGAGGGTTGGGGAAGAGAGGCTAAAGAAGCCTTCTTCTAAATGATGAATGAATCATTCACCGAGTTTGTCCAGATGAACCCGACTGCTCAAGAACCTCCACCCATTCCTACTCCCCAACTGGTTCTCATTATTCCTCAAGGTATAGAACCAATCTAAGTTAGTAAGCCACCTGTTGATAAGATACGAAAGTACGGGGCTGAAGAATTTTGAGCTACTGTTGAGGATGATCCTAAGAGAGCTAAATTCTAGTTAGAGAATACAATTAGGGTTTTTGATGAGCTATCCTGTTCACCGGCCGAATGTGTTAAATGTGTGGTGTCGTTATTGAAAGATTCGGCTTACCAGTGGTGGAACACGTTGATTTCTGTTGTGCCGAGAGAGTGGATCACTTGGGAATTTTTCCAAATTGAGTTCTAAAAGAAATATATCAGTCAAAGGTTTTTGTATTAGAAACGTAAAGAATTTCTGGAGCTCAAATAGGGCCGTATGACTGTACCAGATATGAGTGAGAATTTGTCAGATTGAGCAAATATGCTTGAGAGTGTATTCCGACCGAGACTACTATGTGTAAAAGATTCAAAGAATGGTTAAACAAGGACATTAAGCTTTTAGTTGGAACTCTTGAGTTGAAAGAGTGTTGTACTGGTTGATCGGGCACATAAGGCTAAAGAATTGAGTAAAGAGAAAAGACGTGCTAATTTTGAAGCTAGAGACTCTAGAAAGAGATCGACTGGGAAGTCCTATCAGCCAGCATCGAAGAAATCAAAAGAACATCACAACTGTTCTACTGCTTTTGTGGGATATTCTAGTAGAGACAGAGGTACCCGACGCTCTAGTCCTAAACCTCAAGATACATTTATAGCGAGTATGGGTAGTGTCAGAAATGCCAGACCCGAGTGTAAGTACTATAACATACCACATTATTGTGAGTGTTGAGTGAAGAATGAAGCGTGCTTAAGGTATGGTTCCTTAGACCACTATCTTAAAGATTGCCTAGAGAAGTATTAGAAACATAAAGCTCAGGCAACGAGACTAAGCAATACTATTGCGAGAGGTAGACCACCTCGTAATCCTAGAAATATGAGTGGTAGCTTTGGTGTGGTGAAAGACTCTACTGTGAGATCCAAGGCACGAGCACCAGCTAGGGCTTATACTATTCACGCTCGCGAGGATGCTTTTGTGCCAGATGTTATTATCAGTAGTTTCTCTATTTATGATAGTGATTAACTGCTTTGATTGATTTGAGATCAACCATATGTTTGCATGAATTTGGTATCTAGTAAAAATTTACCTGTTGAGTCCACTAAATTCGTGGTTAAAGTATCAAACCCCCTAGGTCAGTATGTGCTAGTTGATAAAGTCTGCAACAATTGTCCTTTAATGACTCGAGGTTATAGTTTTTTGGCTAATTTGATACTGCTATCATTTAATAATTTGATGTGATTCTGGGTATGGATTGGCTAACTCTGCATGATGTTGTTGTAAACTGTAGACGAAAGCTTATTATTTTGAAATGTCAAAATGGTGAGACACTTCGTATTGAATTAGATAATCCGAGTCGGTTGCCTATTGTGATATCAACTATGTCACCATAGAAACATGTGACAAAAGGTTGCAATGCTGATCTTGCTTATGTATTAGATACTAAAGTGTCTGAATCAAATCTTGAATCAGTGCCAATGTTTTATGAGTATCCCGATGTGCTTCTAGAGGAGTTACCTAGATTACCACCAGTCAGAAAGGTTGAATTTGCTATTGAACTTGCACCAGGAACAACACTGATATTGATAGTACCTTACAGAATGGCTCCTACCGAGTTAAAAGAGTTGAAAGCACAGTGGCAAGAGTTGACAGATAGGGGTTTTGCTCAACCTAGTTTTTCACCTTGGGGTGCACCAGTTCTGTTTGTTAAGAAAAAGATGGATCGATGAGATTGTGTATAGACTATCGTCAGCTTCATAAAATTGCAAAATGTCCATTGCCTCGTATTGATGACCTGTTCGATCAGTTAAAAGGTGCCACATTATTCTTGAAGATTGATCTTCGTTCTAGCTATTTTTAGCTACGAGTGAAAGATTCTAATGTACCAAAAACTATATTCAGAACCAGGTATGGACACTATGAATTTCTTGTGATGTCATTTGGTTTAACTATTACACCTGCAGTATTTATGGATTTGATGAACAAAATCTTCAAACCGTATATACACAGATTTGTTGTGGTATTTATTGATGATATTCTGATATGTTCTTGAGATGAATCTGAGCATGCTAAACATTTGAGAACTGTGTTGCAAAATCTGTGAGAAAAACAAATGTTTGCCAAATTTAGCAAATGTGAGTTTTGGCTCTGCCAAGTCAGTTTTTTGGGACATATAGTGTAGGCTGAAGGCATCAAAGTTGATTCGAGTAAAATTTTTGCAGTTATTGACTGGAAACCACCGAGAAACGTATTTGAAGTTAGAAGTTTTTTGGGATTAGCTGGTTATTATCGAAGATTTGTCAAAGGGTTCTCAATGATAGCCACACCGATGATGTGACTATTACAAAAAGATGTGAAGTTTGAATGGTCTGATAAATCTCAGCAAAGTTTCAATTTGTTGAAAGCATTGTTGACTGAAGCACCAGTTTTGGTTTAGCTTGAAATAGGTAAAGAATCTGTAATTTACAATGATGCATATTTAAATGGTTTAGGTTGTGTTTTGATGAAGGAAGGAAGACTAATAGCTTATGCTTCCAGACAGTTAAAGCTGCACAAAAACAACTATCCGACACATGACCTAGAGTTGGCAGCTATCATGTTTGCATTGAAAATTTGGTGACACCACTTGTTCAACAAAAAATGTCACATATTTACCGATCACAAGAGTTTAAAGTATCTAATGTCATAGAAAGATTTAAATCTGAGACAACACAGATGGCTTGAACTGTTGAAAGATTATGAGTTGATCATTGATTATCACCCGGGAAAAGCAAATGTAGTTGTTGATGCTTTGAGTAGAAAGTCCTTGTGTGCTCAATCTTAGCTGAGTTAAAAGCTAAAGCAAATGTAGTCTGATGATGGCTCAATCTTAGCTGAGTTAAAAGCTAAATCGAAGTTTTTAAAATAGATCAGCGAAGCACATAAATGTGATAGTGAATTGCTAGCTAAATAGGTATAGAGTGAGTCGACTTCTGATTCAGATTTTGAGACAGGACTCGGTGATTGTTTACTGTTTAGAGGTAGAGTGTATGTACTAAAGAATTCAGAGCTTATACAGAAAATTTTGCATGAAACTCATAGTGGTAGCTTGTCTGTTCATCCGAGAAGTAATAAGATGTACAGTGATTTGAGACAGATGTAATGGTGGCCGAGAATGAAATGTGAGATTTCTGATTTTCTATCGAGATGTTTGATATGTCAACAGTTAAAGCTGCACATCATGTACCTTCAACACTGTTGCAGCTAGTGATGATACCAGAGTGGAAATGGGATCAAGTTACTATGGACTTTGTATCAGGTTTACCCCTATCTCTGAGAAAGAAAGATCCCATCTGAGTTATCGTTGTCCGTTTGAGGAAGTCTACACATTTTATTTTGGTACGTACAGATTTTTCTCTTGATAAATTGGCTGAGTTATCTGATTCTGATTCTGAGATTGTCAGATTACACAAAGTGCTAGTCTCCATTATTTCGGATAGAGATCCCTGGTTTACGTTGTGATTTTGTATAAATTTACGGGAAGCTCTTGGTATGCAGTTGCATTTTAGCACTACATTTCACCCTCAGACTGATGGCCAGTCTGAGCGTGTGATTCAAATTCTTGAAGATATGCTTCGGTGTTGTGTTTTAGAGTTTGAAGGCAACTTGGAGAAATACTTACCATTGGTTGAATTTGCGTATAACAACAATTTTTAGTCGAGAATAAAAATGGCACCGTATGAGGCTTTGTATGGTCATAAGTGCCAAACTTCGTTACACTAGACCGACCTCAGTGAGAAAAAGATACACGGGGTTGATTTGATTCGTGAGACTAAAGAAAAAGTGAAAATAATTTGAGAAAGCATGGAAGCAGCTTTAGATCATCAGAAATCGTATGCGGATCTTAAACGTAAAGATATAAAATTCTAAGTTGGCGACAGAATATTTTTGAAAGTTTCGCCCCGGAAGAAAATTCTTTCATTTGATTGTAAAGAAAAGTTGAGTCCGCGATTTATCGGGCCGTACGAGATTACTGTAACACCCCTAACTAGTGTACGTTGCTGGATTGGGGTTACGAGGCATTACCAGACATATCACAGTTCATATAGATATTCATTACATTTCACAACTCAAAATTTACCACATCAAATCTCGAAACTTAATCAAATATCAAATTTATAAAAATAATCATAACATTCAAAAACATTGCATAGTTAAAACATAATC
>CM025252.1:16359773-16372723 GCA_013677275.1 Gossypium schwendimanii
CGGCTCCGGTGGGTTCCCTTAACCAAGCCACTGCCTATGAGTCGCCGGCTCATTCTTCAACAGGCACGCACTTAGGTTTTCTCTTATCTTTGTCCTTAATTTTAGGTTAGGATTAGGTTTTCTTTTCTTTTTCTTTTCTTTTCACTTTTAGATTAGATTTTCGCTTTTCCTTTTAGGTTAGATTTTAGTTTTTTTCTTTAATTTCTTCTATATTGTTAAAGATTTTGTAAACAAGGATAGACAAACTCTTAGGCTTCGATAGAACTTCATCAATTGAATAAGTATTTTCTTAAACCCTTTGCTTTCATTTTATTCTTACAATATGTTTGATAAAATGCTTGTTTGGAATTGTTTGATTATGTGCTAAATTTTTTGGATGGTTGATTGTTTGGTTGTTTGATAAATTAAGTTGATGTTTATTCTTGATTGATTGGTTGTTCGATTATTTTGAAGTGCTTCATACATTAGAATTAACGTCTTTAACAGAAAACCTAGATAAATGAGACCAAGGGGAAAGTGTATGCTCAGATAGTTTGATATAATCATGTCGAGTAGTGAGATCGAGAGGAAATCTATATGCCTAGGTGAGACTAAGAGGTAATCTTAGGTGGTATATTTTAGTCTAGGATGAGACCGAGAGGAGATTCCTAACTAAAAGTGGCAACCAATATAATCGGTATTGGTTCATTAGTTTAATTAGCACTCAACTAATCAATTAACCATCGTTTAATCTTTTACATTATCTAAAACATTAGGAAGAAATTTTAACTTAGTTAGTTCAATTAATAATTTAATTTTAGTTTGTAAACAATTTTATTTGGACTTGCACTAATAATTTTTGACTCGATTGGATTAGTAATTTCTTAACTTGTAATTAACTTGATAAACACATTTACCCACTTGGAAATATTTTGGGTTTCATCCTTGGGATACTCGAGTGTCCCATTGACAATACAAATATTACAACTGACATTGTCCGCTTGCTATTAAAAACACACTTTTAAATTATTTTATAAAATTGTTTGTTTTTCTGTGCACAAGATCGTGCAGGTCAACTATGAGTTACTGAAGAATTGTAATGCACACCACCTAATAATCTTCAGTGTGCAGTCTCATTGCTTGAAGATGAAGCCTACTAGTGGTGCCATACGGTGACGAGCATCACTTTGGGTGAGCAAATTGGTTAGGATTTGTTTTTACAGAAGTTTTGTGAGAAGTATATAAATCAGCTCTTTGCTGAGCAAATGAAAAGGGAATTCTTAAATCCGAGTCAGGGTTGGTTGATCGTATTTGAATGTGAGAGGGAATTTGTTAGATTGAGCAAGCATGTGCAAGATTTTGTGTCGACAGAGGAAGCCTTATGTATCAGATTTGAATGGGAACTAAATGAGGAAATTCATATGATGTTGGTGAAACTAGAGATTTGATACTTAGCCACTCTGTCTACCAAAGCTCCAAGGTTGGAATTAATGATACAAGAAAAGAACAAGGTCAGAGATTAGAAAAGAGGAAAAAGGAGGAGCGACAAGCTCGTTTGTTTTCTTAGGGTTAAGAGAACCAGAGACGATAGAGGTTTCTTTTCTACTCTAGCACGAAGTCATCAACCTGATTGTTTCAGGCGGGACTGTGATAGACGTCAAGCCATGTCTATAGCTAGTACAGGTGGTTTGAAGAGGATGACCATCCTTGTTTGTGGCTAATGTGGGAAAAATCATACGAGTACTTTCTAGAAAACCTCGGGTGCTTGTTTTGGGTGTAGAGCACAAGGCCACTTGGTTAGGGACTGTTTGAAACTAGGTGGTGGAGGCACAGAGTAATCCATTAGGGTAAACCAGGTAGCACAATAAAGGCCGAGAATCAGAGCTACTGCGAGGTGGAGCTCTGATCACTATTGCGCGTACGTATTAAAATAAATGATTTTGGTAAGACTATTTTGAAAAGAGGTTTTAACTGCAAGCGTACAGTGCTAGTTGTAATATTTATAGTTCTGATGGAACATGAAGTTTTCCAATGGGTGCTTCCCAAGGGAGGAGGTGATTGAGCAATTTCTAACTAAGAGCATGCAAAAGAAAGAGCCTAAATAACTAATTGTTAAAAACTATATTATGCCAAATCATAAAATGAAGTGTGATTACAATAATTATCTATTAACTACCTAAAGGACTAAATCGTAAAGGATGCAAAGTTATGAAATTCACAAATAACTAACAAACTTGATTTGATGTGGTTCACTAATAATTTAATTAAGGGTCCAAATTGCTTAAAATCCTGAAGTGGTTCTATTTTACCTCTCAGTCTCAGCTACACCAAATTAGACAAATTAATTTGGTTTATCTCTCGATCTCGTCGGCTATATCGAGACTAAAGAATTAGTGCTCAACAAGATTACCTCTCAGTCTCTCTTGCCTAAATCTTCCCTTAGGGTAGTCAATCCTATGTTTTTATGTTCATTTAATTTAGTCCAATTTGTTGCAATTTAATCCCTTAATAAAAAATTAGCTTACCTACACATGCATCAACCAACCTCCTTAGGAGTTTAGCTACTCATGTTAAAAACTAAACTAACAAACATAAAAATAACAACCATGGAAGCCACTGAAGAAAAGCTCAAGAAAAGTAAGAAAGTTGGTAGTTTTAATGAAGGAAACTTAAAAGCAAAGTAAATATGAACATGTAACAGGAAAATAAGAAGCAAAGAACATTAAAGGTAAAAGTTTTAAAAACTAAAACTAGAGAGAACTGAATATACATTAAAAAAAGATGAAAATGCCATTACAAGTAAAAAATGGACTAAAAGTGTAAATAAACCCTAGCTACAATAATAACTAACTTAACTACCAAGAAGAGCAAAAATAACAAGCATAAAGTACAGGAAAAATATAACTACACTAAGGATGAAGAAGAAAAAAAGAAACCCTATAAAATGGAGAAGAACACCTAAGAGAAAACTAAGTGAAAACTAAAGCAAAAAACTAAACTAGTGTAGCTTTTTCTCTCCGCAACCAATTTTGCCTAATTTAGCAACAAATTTTGACCAAATTTGTTAACAAAAATTCTTTTAAACAGGCATTCCCTGATTGGTGCTTTGGTTGGACAAGCATTACCCCTGGTGTCAATTTTTGTCCCTTCACAATAGTGATATCGCGAGACCTAGGGTTGGATATCGTGAAATCATCGTCAGTCTTGAAATGGGGTGCTTCCTTGTCACATGGATATCACGATCCCACTGTAACTTGCCTTAATCTTAGGACTAATCGGTGTATCATGATTCCACTGCTACGATGTCATGATACCCCTTCTTGGTGATATTTTTGCATGATTTCGGGCCTCCGGCAAGTACCTACAACACTCAATCAAATGTTAGGGCCCCCAATAGCACCATTGACTGATCTAAAAAATGATTAAAACAAGGCATTTACACTTTTTCAATTGAAAACCTAAAAACTACAACAGATCACGAAAAGACTCTAAAGCAAGCTCCTTAAGTATAACGGGGAAGCCTAATTTGACACATCAAATTACAGAAAATCAAACTCCCCCACACTTAACTCTTTACTTGTCCTCAATGTAAAACCCTAAAATCAACCTGATTGTCGGGTCTAACCTATAGTGTGTCACATACATTGCCAGAGCAACTACGATCAATTCACAATATTCTTTTATAATTTATGTGATATTTATCAAAATTATATATATTCCTTAATTATACTAAAGTAAATCTATCTTTCAAATATAGAAGCATCTAACAACCATATAACAAATCCACCCTATATATAATTACTGAACTATAAAATACAAGATTAAATTAAAGCATCATCCAGTTACCACAAAACTTAGCCTATTAGGTACATGCCAAAAATAAATAATTTGAAAACAAACGAACATTGTTGTGACCAGGACTGTGGTTTGGATGTTGTGGTCAATGCTCGAAAATCTCAAGTTAATCTAACCTGCACACAGAGAGAACAAACTATATGTTGAGTAAAATACTTAGTGATATTTTTATAATTTAAGTATGTAATATTAACATTAACAAATCTAAATAAACATGTATATTTGTATGCACCAGTCTACCATATGCTTGTAACTCAGATTTACCAAGCTTTACATTTCAATACAGACATGCTATGTATAAAAAACTTGTAACATCCCTCGCCCAATCTAGTTGTCGGACCTGTGCTATAGGATACTTCAACAATTCAACATGCACTTGGATACCTTACCGAGAGCTCGCACCTACGCACCATACACAATTAGTTTGCAAATACGTGATAGAGTCAATTACAGCATGACTAATTACAGAATCAGTTCCCACATATGTTATAGTGACAATTGACACCTTGGCACAACTCGAACATTTACATGGTCAACACATTGACTCAATAAGCATATAAACCCAGCTTGCTTATAAATGCAGCTAGCATATAATCATATCTCGCATATAAACAAAGTTAGCATATATACACAGCTTGCATATAAAAATAGTTCGTGTAACACCTGTAAAATACACACAAATATCAAAATAATTTATTTTTTCATTGTTCCAAGGTATAAATTCATGTATAAATTAATATTCAATTAAAATTGGGCCTTAAACAAGCTTATGAAATCTCTAGAGTTATCCCAAGCTTGAAGGAGGACCAAACTAAAAACCTTTTTTTTAATTCAAGTGTAGGTATCAATACCAAGTCTAGGTACCGATACCAAATTGGCATTCTGTTTGTTTCGAAAAACTTACCAAAATCACCAGTATTAATACTTGAGGCCTAGTACCGATAATTTGATTCAAGTATCGATACTTAATCTGGTATCAATATCATTTTTGCATTTCGTCATTTTAAAACACTATTTATTTGGTAAAGTACCGATACCTCAACCCAATGTATCGATACCTTTTCCCAGATGACCAAAAATCACACGTTTTTAGTAGTTTTCTTACCTCAAACTTAAATTATTTTCAATCAATATCTTAAACACCTAAAACCTGCATAAAATCATCTTAAAAGCATGCACAAAAATTCCTATTTTGATAACCTAATAATCAACTAACCAATGTACCTCAAAGGCACCAATTCACAACAACTTTTACATATCATTTCAATTAATCAACCAATTAATTCTTTAGTTCATTCATGCTTAGTCATGAAGTTTTAGAAACCAGCATATATATACCCAATCATGATAATAAACTTGTGCGTATTAAACATTTTCCAATTACATTATAGGCTCAATATCAACTAAGTTCCCAACCGAACTAAACATAACAAGATAATATGATATCTCTTAATTACATGCCACATATAAATGATATTCAAACAAGCATACATCCCAATTCATTATATACCAAGTTAACTATCTTGTTACATATTCATTCTTATACTTTCCAAATAAACATTAACCATTCACCAAAGCATTCAAAACATTGGCATTCTCGTTTACACACATACCATTCAAATTTCAAGACATGAAAAATTCAATTTACTAGCTCCAAGCTAGATCTTAAGAATCAACATTAAAGTAAACACTTAAACATAAAAAGACTTATATATACATGTTATATAACATTCAAATTCAAGTATTACCTATGAACCATTATTACCATCATTCCAAAATAACTTCTTATACTTATTAAAGCTTTTGTACATTCCATTTCTAACTTACAACATTCTCATGTGTGTATTCATTCCAAATCAAGCAACTCAATAAGGAACAAATTATTTATGCCACATTTCCATTCCAAACTTATATAATTCTAGCATAACATCTACTTATGTTAAACATATGATCAATTTTAGGCCAATATCATCTAAATTATAATTAATCTAGTTAATAAACATTAAATATAATCAAACATATCAGAAAATTAACATAGTAAGTTCCATATGAACTTACCTGACAAAATAGCGACACACAAAACGTCGAGAACTAATCCAAAACATTGAGTTTTCCTTGATTATCCTCTAATTAGCTCGAATCTCGATCTATATAATAACTAATTTCAGTTTATCAATTCCAAACATCTTAAAGTAACACATTGTAGTCATATATTAATACAATTTATTTTTCAGATGTGCCCTAAATTTTGCATTTTATTCAATTTAGTCCCTAAAATTGAAATAGTTATATCTTTCAAATTTAAGCTACAATTTTTAAACTAGTCTCAATTTCATCCTTCTACAACCCTCTATTACCAATAATTATAGAAATTTTATACCAAATTTAATAAAAACATCAATTTCACTTTACAAAATAGTCCTTTTTCATTACAAAGCTTAACAATCAACCATTTAACATTAAAATCTTCTAGAAATAACAATGACAACATTTTGAAACTTTAATAGTTTCGAGAAATAAGACATGAGTTAGCTAAATTAAGCTACAAAGATCTTAAAAACATAAAATTTACTAAAAATGGGATTTAAAAATCTTACCATGCAATGGCTGAAAGAACTTGAAGCAAAAACAATGACTAATTGGTTCTTCTCTTTGGGGTTTAGGTGAAAGAATCAAAAATGATGGTGATGATAACATTATTTTATTAATTTATCCTTTATAAATATTTATATTAAAATAATTATAATAATTTTAACATTAATCACAACCTAAACATCACTCATATTGGAATTATTGCCATTTTAAAATTTGATTAATTACTCTTTTAGTCCTTTTAATCAATAAAAATCAATAGTGATTAACTTTTACCACTTTTACGATTTAGCCCTTATATATTAATTAACCATCTAATCACTAAAATTTCCAAACAAAAACTTAATTCACCTATATAAAAACTCCATAAATATTTAATTAAAATATTTACAATCTTAGCTTACAGAAACAAGGTCCCAATTCCTCTTTTTCCAAAACCATTGACTTTAGGGCCAAACCACTTGTTCTTAACTAACTGTCTGATTAGATATTTTATTATATCCAAATTCAATTTAAATTTATGGAAGACTCATAAATATTGTTAAATAATATTTATAGACTCAATTATCAAATTACTGGGTTCTGAAACTACTATTTTTGATCTCGCTAAAATTGGGTTATTACACTTGTACCCTAACTAACTTTTCAATTAAAAAATTCATGAAACCAAAGTTAAATATAATATTATAGTTAACTCATAAATATTATATAACAATATTTACAACCTCAATCAATGGAAATGGGGTTCCAAACCCACCATTTTTTACATCACTAATTTTCGGTTTGTTACACTCAAACACACAGAACATACAAAAAGACAACCCTTGAACTAAATTGAACTTGTACGAGAACTACCTCACACGCAACTTAAACATAAAAATCATTAAAAACAGAATTGAAAAAGCTTACCATGCATGCATTATAATTTGGCCGAACCTTAAGCATTAGAAGATGGAGTTTTCTCCGTTCAACATTCAGTGGAAAATGAATTAATGAATATGACAATATTTTGTCTTTCATTTGTTTTTTGTTTCAATTATTAATTTACTATTTTACTCATTAAAACCATTAAAATTTCTTAATTAACAAGCCATGACCATCCACTTATTTAACTTATGGTCTAATTACCATATAAAACCTTTCATTCATGATTTTATAACCATTTAATATAATTAATCTTACAGTGATTAACTTTTGCAACTATTACGATTTAATCCTTTCTACTAAATTAACTATCTAAACGTTAAAATTTTTGGACCAAATTTCAATACACCTATAATCGCTCTGTAAGTATTTAATAAAAATATTTACGGGTTTAGTTTATAGAAATGAGGTCCCGAGACCTAATTTTCCAAAACCACTTAACTTTAGGGGAAAGCCACTTGAACTTAACTATTCACTCAAATAACAAAAATTATTAAATCAAAATTCAATATAATACTATATTTGACTCATAAATATTAAATAACAACCTTTTTACAAACTCATTGGTCGAATTTCTGGCCCTGAAACCACTATCTCTGACACCACTAAAAAATGGGTTGTTATATGTACACTATATACATGGATCCAACAAAACTTAACTTTAAATCTTTAGAAATTCATTTTTGGTTTGAAAATGACCATTAAATAAGTCAAAACTTGAAAAACACAATTTTGACCTACTAGAATTTTTCCAACAATTTTCAAATAATGAAACAAACTTGTTCAAGTGATCAAATGGCCTAATCAACAAAAAAATCTAAAAGTCAAATCTTGAAAGCTTATTTTCTTGAAGTTGGATTGAAAATGGACAATTATGCTAAAATATAATTTTAAGCTTTTCAAACCATTTTATGAAGTTCTGTAACCCATTTAAAGTGTTTCTAAATAGTTTCCACTTTCATAATTAAAATCTTTGGCCATTTAAACTCCGAGAGCTCTATAAACTTGCATTTAGAAACACTAAAACATAAAGCTTTGCGAGTTGATCAAATTTCTTTTTCTAAGGAAGCTTAAAACTAAATTATCAAAATGTTCAAACCATTTAACCAAAAGTCACTTGCTCAAACAAATTTCAAAATTCTTTTTGCAAAAATGATTTTTCAACAATAAAATTATTAAGCTTTGCATACTCCTCCTAAGACGTGCACATGAATATGACATGTTCTAACTAGCATACTGTAACACCGTTACCCGTATTCGTTGTTGGATTGGGGATACAGAGCATTACTAATCTAATCATAACTAATATTGAACTTTAGAAACAATTAATAAATTTAATTCAAAACATCCAACTAATATTTAATCATGGCAAAAACGTAGTTACGAACCCTAATTCGAGCATACGAGATCACAAAAATAAGTTGAGAACATTCAAGGATCAAATTGAAACAAAATAGAAAATTTTAAAGAAAACTAAAAAAATTTTGAAGCAGGAGTCACATGGCCATGTGGCCAAGCCATGTAACAAAGGCTAGCATGTGTGGCCCAAAACATGGTTGTGTAGCTACCCCACACGCCCATGTGGCTATCCCACACACTCGTGTTCTTAAACCATGTAACTCACTGATTTGAAACACATGACCATGTCATAGACCGTGTGCCAGGCCGTGTGAAACCTGCACCCTAAACATTAAGGCACACGGCCGTGTGACAACCCGTGTCCCAGGTCGTGTCTACCAAAATTTACTTTTAAAGCAAGGCATATTTCATACCTATCTTGGATATCAAGCCAAGCCTAAAACCAACCATAAAATATCACCAAATGCACTTTCAAACAAGTCAAAACATGTTAAATAAATATAACCTAAGTGCCTATCCAATGTGCCATTATTGACACCACAATTCAAACATCACTTTAAAGACATTCAACAACTCATACATTTCTTTCACTTAAATACTAAGAATCATCAACATTATCCACTACATTATACCATATATCAACCCAAATCTATATGACTTATAACATACACATCCAAAACTACCAACTCATAATGCATATTTATATATATCTACAACATATATACAAGCATTTATAACAATACAAAACATACCTCAAAATTTCACATAGCAAACATCTTATACAATAGCCTTCAATAAGAACTAGCTATACACCAAAATGACCATTTCTTATAATACTAACATCCTAGGTATATGTCAAAACACAAAAAGAATAAATCACCAATGTTGAGTTCAGGATTATCGCTGGATGTTGAGTCAGCAATCAAAATAAGTACCTAACCTGCACACAAAGGAATGATAATAAGTTGAACAAACTTTCATTAACTTAAAGAACTACACTTAATAACCATAATTTCAGAATCCATAATATGTAATGTTCATTACCACATGGTTTACCATAAAGTTTATCATGAATATTCCATGCATATTTCATAATATCCCTCATTTACCAACCTTCTTCAATGGATAAATTATAATAATTATTATGGATCAACCTATTATTGGCACCCAATACTTGACGGATAAAACGTGACAATGTTTTGTGCCCAGCGCTAGTCAGAGTAAGCGACAATAGATGTGTCCAGCACTGGTCGGGTAAACTGACAATGTTTTGCACCCAGCGCTAGTCGGAGTAAGCGACAATAGATGAGCCCAGCATTGGTCGGGTAAACTGACAATGTTTTGCACCCAGCGCTAGTCGGATAAATCGACAATAGGTGTGCCCTACATAGTCAGATAAATTGACAATGTTTTGCACCCAGTGCTAGCTGGATAAACCAACAATAGGTGTGCCCTGCACTAGTTGGATAAACCGACAACATCATCTATGTATGCCCAGCACTGGTTGGGTAAACCAACATTACAAAAATATCTATGTATATACGTCCTGCACTTCCAACACAAGATCAAATAATCTCAATTCCATCTTATCATAACTAAACTTCTTAAGTTTACCAATATTGCTCATCATCAACTTATTCAATTCAATATACAACTCATAAATATACACATAAATCATTTATCCATAACCAACTATCTAGAACTATTATCTCAATCATATAATTACTCCAATTCACTCTGCATTATACTTCCATGGTGTATTTCTTATAGAATTATCATATATATATTACAAATTTTGTAAGTAAATAAAATTTAGTAGTTCGAATCAAGAGATATGAACTTACCTCGACAAAAATAGTTGTAAAAACGAAGCAGACAACTAATTCGACACTTTAGCTTTTCCTTGATTTAGATCCATTTGGTTCATTTCTTAATCTAAATAATAATTTTCATTCAATTAAACCATTCAAATAACTTAATATAATCAATTCAACTTATAACACTTATCAATGGGAAATTTACAAAATTACCCTTGTGTTTTACCTTTTATGCAATTTAGTTCTTCAACCTGACATTTGCAATTTAACCACCTTTAATTAAAATTCATGCTAGCCGATTTTTCTTTACTCTTATAACAGCCCATATTTTTCCTCATTTCACACAATTTACCTTAAACTTTACTATTTCAATAATTTAATCCCTAAACATTAAAATAATCAAAAATCACTTAACAAAATACTTATATTTAACTACCAAATTTAATAATATATCAGTTAAAATCAAAACCACCTCAAATCCATTCATGGCAAATCCCTATATTTTAAAAATTTTACAAATTGACCCCCAAATTAGCTAGATTAAGCTAAAACGATATCAAAAACATAAAAATTACTAAAAACAGGATAAAATACCATACCATGCATGAAATTCAAGCTTGGTCGAAAGCTTCCAACCTCTCTAAAGGTGGTTTCAATTTGTTTTGAGGAAAAAGAGAAGGTGATAGCTACTTTTTGGCCTTTTGCTTGTTTTAATTTCCATTTAATTATGAATTTATAATTTTGCCTTTTTAAAATTAATCAAATTTCATGCATTTAATTACATAAAATGGTACATATGAATTCATTTGGTACATTTACCATTTAATTCCATTTGTTTAATATTTCATAACTAATTGACCCTTTTATCTAATAGAAATCTACTTTTGCACCTTTTTTAATTTAGTCCTTTTTTGCATAATTAACTATTTAAACGTTAAAATCACTTAACCAAATTTTAATACACCTATATAACCACTTTGTAATATTTAATAAAAATATTTATGGGCTAAGTTTATAGAAATAAGGTCTTAATACCTCATTTTTTAAAATCACTTGACTTTAGGGACATACAACTTGAACCTAATTATTCATTCAATTAACAAAAATCATTAAATCAAATTTCAATCAAATTCTATATTTGACTCATAAATATTAAATAATAATATTTATGGACTCAATCGTCGGATTTGTGACCCCGGAACCACTATTTCTGACACCACTAAAAATGAGCTCTTACATATGCATCCTAAGAATATTTTCAAGCATGATCATATTAAAATCAACCATTTAACCACAAACCATGCTTGAACATCTGAAGGATATTTCAAAGCATGATATCAATAATATCCATCAATTCAATCTAAAATCATTCTTAGAAAAAACATTAATAGACAACCAATTTAATCATTTTAAAAAAGGTATTGGTTTAGAGGTTACCCATCTTTCATTTTTGTATGCTAAGAGCATCCAAATAATTTTTCTTTGTTCTTAATTGCTCCAACATACCTACAATATACAGTTGGATTTTGGGACCCAAATTTCTTTGGGTCCTTGATCATTAGTCATAAGGTGTAACACCCCTCGCCCAACTCGATTGTCGAGTTCGAGCTATAGAATACTACTTTAATTTTTGAAGCATCAATTATCAATTAAATTTATAATATTATACACATAGATGCAAGTAAGACATGCATATAATAAGATATATAACTAATAATAAGGCTTACACAGGCTTAAGAATACTCTTTCTCATAATAGTTCACATTTGAATTAGGACTAAATTGTAAGGATTTTAAAATGTGTGGATTGATGTCACGACTCCGTCATGTTCTTGTCATGATGTGGCCAGAATAGTATGTCATGTCGGGACGACATGTCTATGCTCGTCACGATGTTACTTATTGTGATGGCAACATTAGGGTGTCAAAAGTCTGAGGTCACGGCATTACCCCATTTTTTAGCAACAATACACAATTTGGTACCTAATCCAAAGTTACCAACCAAACCTATTAATACATATATTCTTATATCATATTCACTTATACCAAAAAAATGTTTGTTCAACCTAGAACAATGTCAATAAGACATCAATCATATGACCATTAAAATGGAATTAAATATACATATGATCAAAACCAAAAAATATTCAACCTATCTACCAAATGCAACTTACCATTTCTGTAACAGCCCGATTTTAGGCCTAGTCAGAACAGTGGTTTTGGGACCACAAATCTGACGAGGGAAAATATAATTATTATTATATTTTTATGGTCTACAATTTCACGAGAAATTTTTTTGAAAATTTCGTTCGAAAATTTTGACGTTTGGCCACTCAATTTAGCCAAAAGGACTAAGTTGTAAAAAGTGCAAAAGTTGAGTTCTACATGTTAGAAGTGTCCAATTGTTATGGAATTTTAAATTGGA
>CM025252.1:16373140-16383144 GCA_013677275.1 Gossypium schwendimanii
ATTTATAAAAGCATGTTAATAATTTGGAAAACCTTAATTTGAATGAAATTTTGTAACTCGGTTTAATACGTATGCAAATGTATGTGTTCTAGTAATGCCTCATACCCTATTCCGGCATCGAATACGGGTAAGGGGTGTTAAAATTTCTTTTATATGCAATTCTTAGCCTACCTATGTGACATATTCAAGTTTAATTCATCAAGTAAACAACATCAACCATAGCTAAACCACACACCATTTGCATAGCTCAAGCAAGATCATCAAACATGTTATTTCTATGTATGCATCAAATTTACCAATCTACTTACCTCATTTCATTGTTCCAATATGCCAAGATCAAAAGGATTCATATTCTTCATTCCTAAAGACATCACACATTGCTAAATTATGCATTAATTAAATCACATGTCATAGACAACATTCAAAATCATCATAGTGGGAGTCGAACCTAAACCCTAGTTATTCATTCAAAGATCATATTTATTCTCTGAGGTTTTAAACATAAGATGCAGGGATTTGTAGGAAGTTTTTTTTTAAATATTTCATATTGAGATTTTTTATTCTGTGATTAATTATTTATTAACTTGTTTTATTTTCGTGTTGTTGAGGATGGTGAAAGATTTTATCTCAATATTGATTTTGATTCTTGATTTTGGATTCATCAGGTTTTTCTTGATCTTGGATTATTATTTATTTATTTTAAATCTAATTGAATTATTGAGCTAGATATTAAATATTTATAGGTTTATAAAGTTTACTAATGAATCTTCATAATGTCATATAATATTTAAAAAAATTGCAATATAGTAATGTTATTTTCTTATTTAATATTTTAAAAGCATGTATTTAGGTAGAGATATATTATTATTGTGTTACTTTATATTTGGGCACATATATTTAAAAGTCTATCCTACTAGATTTCTTATATTCCCCAAAGTGAATACAAGCATAAAAAGAATTTAATGATATAATCATGGATCTGATAAGTGACATAATAATAACCACTAGAAGTGAAAACTTAGTAATAAATAAGAGGATAATGAGAGTTCTCAAGATAACCCTTCAAAGGGTAGATATAACTTATCTTACTAATGGAATACTATAGTAATAAATAAGAGAACAATGAGAGTTCTCAAGATAACCTTTCAAACGATAGATATAACTTATCTTATTAATGTGCTATGAAAGATCATTGGTTGCATACTTTTTCGTTTGCCCAATTATTGTGTTTCTCTTTATATTCTTTAAGGAAGGGAAATTATTAAGTTCTCAAATATCTTCATTGTAGTGGATTTTATATTGAGATTTTGAATAAAGGAAAATTATATTTAGTATGAATTGCTCTTACTATAAATATCTACATCTTTTAATAGACAAAGATTCAATTATTGAATTATTTTGTGCATGATACTTTGATACTTATCTTTATTTTGAAACAGATAGAAAAAGAGTTTTGATTGTGAAAGATCCACTTGAATTGTGATTAATTTAAGAGAAAGATATAACCATCAAAATATGATAAATTTATCTAAAGCTCGTTATGATTGGATGCACCTATAGTTGTAATATTTTAAATTTGTAAGTGAGTATAACTCTACGATATTTAAGATGAGTTCTCAATTATGTGAGAATAATATTACTAATGGGAACTTGTTAGAGAAAACTTTTTCAACTTTTCATGCTTCAAATATGCTCCTGCAGTAGCAATACCATGAAAATGTTTTAAGATATATGATAAATTAATGTCATGTTTACTTATGGTTGAATTAAATAATGAGCAATTAAATGAAAACCCATAAAGCTCATCATATTAGATTCGTTTCATTCCCTGAAACGAATGTAGCAATATATAAAGACATAATCTTTTACGTAGATGTAGTAAGTGACTTTATAATAATCATAAAAAGGATGTTCATATTAATTCCTCTCACCACCAGAAGTGGAAAAATAAAGGTAAATAAGAGAAGAAGAAGAATTCTCAATAGAGCCCTTTAAGGAATGAAGATAACTTATGTTATCCAAGTGGTATGGAAAGTCATTGGTTGGGTACTTGTCATATGCCTAAATATTAAGTATGAATTGCATTATTTAGTATATTGTGACACTAGTTACATAATTATTGAATTTCTTACTAGTAATTATTCTTCTCACCACTAGAAGTGGAGATATACAGATAAATAATAGAACATCAAGAGTTCTCAATATAACCTTTCAAATAAGAGAGACAATTCATGAAAAGTCGTTGGTTATGTTCCTGTCGTACACCTAAATATTTTATTATTCAATTAATATTTCTTAAAGGAAAGGAAACATATGTCTCGTAGACAATACAACAATGCATACTATCTTTAGGAATAAGAAGCATTTTTCTGGTTTGGCAATGAATGGACCAATCTTTGGTGGTACAAAATTAATTTAAGGCTCCAGAAGAGCTAATATATTGTTACCCTATATTCAATGCAGTAATGGAACATGTTAACCTTTCATAGTACAAAATTAATTCAAGGCTCTAGAAGAGCTAATACATTGTTATTCGAATAAATAAAGCGATAATTAATGTATTATATTCTAACCAGTCTTAAATAAATTATTTTATTTTAAAAGGATATACATTGTAATATAATCATATTGAGATTGTGGATGAGGAGACGATTAATTAAATTTATTTTATTGGGTAAGAATTTTGTATTGAAAAACTACCACATTTTCCTTTAGTTGGTGCTATGTATATATTAGTATGGTTAAATCATATGAGATGGTAAATTAAAAGTTTACATTAGTATTGTTGAATCGTGTGCATAATAAACCAAAAGTTTACTAAGTCTAAAAATACTAATGAGTTGGCATGATCGGTTAGACCATCCCAATCAATAATGATGCAACAATATGAGAATTTATATGGATATTCATTAAAGAATTTGAAGATTCTTCATTTTCCAAGTTTTGCTTATCCTTAAAGAAGATTCATTAAACATTACTAGCAAAGGTTGAGATTAAATCTATTGCATTTCTAAAAGAAATATGAGTTCATTTATCTAGAAAGTGGAATATTTTGATATTATTTTAGTAGATGCATCTACAAGCTAATCACATGTGAGTTATCAAATCGTAATTTGTAGCTTGCGAGATTACTCGTTTAATAAAACTTTCAATTAGACAATTCTAGATTATTTCTAATGTTGGTGATTTCATTTCTCTAGCTTTCAATGATTATTAAATGTTAGACTATCGGTACAAGTAACTATCATAAAAGCTTGTTGTTTGTAGTATGGTTTGGCAAAATTAATGATTCAATGCCTCTAGTTAGTAGTTAAACCATATCTTTTGAGAACAAAACCGTTTGTTTATATGCATAAGGATATGATATTTTACATGAATTGACAAATTGCATGCACCATGCCAATAAGTTATGATAAATACTCATCATCTCAATTGGGTTGTGGTCATGAGTCAAATATAACCCATTTAGAAGTTTTGAATATATGATGTATGTTCAAGTTGCTCTACCACAATACACAAAATAGGTATTCAAAGAAGGTTGAGAATATATTAATTATAAGTCTCCATGTATTATTAGATGTTTTGAATGAATTGGAAATTCAATTATGACATGATTTGTGATTACTATTTTGGATTGACAGTTTTCCCAACATTAGGGGAGAGAAATAATAGTTGGTTGAAATAATTACTTGGATGGATTATCATTATCTAGATTCTCATAGAAAGTAATTTGAACCAGAAATTCAAAAGACAATTCACTTTATTGTAAGTTAACTGCCAAATGTATTTACTGACCTAATAAGAATTAACCAAGTCTTATATAGTAGCTGATGTGTTGAAGTCCCAATAGGACAACCTTGTTAGAATAAATTGAAAGTATTGCATGCCTGAAAAATGATAGATTGATTGGTTTAAATGATAAAATTCTAGTATAATTAGATAATAAAATAAAATAGTCTTATAGTATAGGTGAGTGCTCTTGAAGAGACCTAGACATAAGTAATCATTAAAACCCTAGAAGAGATTCAGGTACCTGAATATAGAACTAGTGAAAATAAAGAGATCTCAATAAGTTATGTCAATATGAAAAAATATGGAATAATGGAAAATAGGAAGTTTTCGATAATAGTTTTGCATGAAATAATATTATTGAGATAATGAAAAAAAATGAGAATCTTGAATAAATTTGTTTAGAAATATATACATAAAATAGATTGGTCAAAATAGAAAGACACAACTCAAGTAGAATTAAATTCGTGAAGTTTTTGGACCAATAGTCCAAATATCTAAATGTGTAAAGCTAGTGAGAGTACAAATGAAGTAGTTTTATGAAAAAGAAATAAGAAATATGAAGTTTTTCACTAAGTCTTGGCATTGATTATGAAAGAATATTCTTTTGTGGTGAATGCAATAACCTTTAGATATCTTATTAGTCTAACAGTTCATGAGAATTTGATATACGTCTGATGATAGTTGTTACAATTTTTATATGAATCACTATATAATGAAGTTTATATTAAAATCTTTGAAAGATTTAGAATGATAGAAGGATATATAAATTATTAGGAAATTGTTCAATATATTTTCGTAAATATTTATTGAATTGATTTGAACATATATTTTTATAGAAGGATAATGATCAAAGTTTATTATGATTATTGTTGGAACTCTTAAAGAGATCAACCAACACATATTTTCTCAAAAGTTCTCCTCACTTATAACTTTCAAAAGAATGATGATATAAATGCTTATGTGATGTTTTTATGAGTAGAATAAATATGTGTTATACTCTTTTTCCTAAAACAAAATTTTATCCTATTGCATTTTTCTAATAAGGATTTTAGTGAGACAACATGTTGTGTATATTATAGATATGAGTACTTTTTTTCCTTTCACTACAAAATTTTTTCCCAAAATTTTATCCATAAATATAAACTTTGAAGAGGGATTCTAAATATCCTTATTCATCTATAACTATATTTTTTTAATGTAAAAACATGCTATACAATCTGTAAAATGGCAAAATTGTAATTTGGTTTGTGGATACTTAATCCAATAGTTATTTTTTTTGCAAAAATAATAATACCTTTTCTTGATTACATATAGTATTATCCCACTGATCCCTCGGCTTTTTCCTTTTACCTTGGCCGTCACTTTAGCTCTCTCTACTCTCTTCAACGCCTTATTTTCTCCTTATATAAACTCTAAAATCTAGTTCCCTTGTATTAAACCATCAATTAGATTTCTTTTTTCTCATTGCTTTTCCCCCCTTAATTTCCATTGACAGCTATAAGCTAGGATTCTTTGCTTAATGCAGAAACAATGAAGCAGTAAAGATAGTTAAAGTTTTTCTCTTTCAGATCTCTTCAGTTTTGGATTTTCTGGTAAATTTCGTTTTCTTTGTTTGTTGTAGATCTAGTTGGATTTTGACTAGATCTGGTTGTTTCTGACTATAATTTTGAAATATATAGTTACTTGTTTATATATGCTAGTGTTTGCTTTTAATTCTTTTAGATCTTGTTTGAGCTGCATTTTTTTTAATGAATCATCAGCTTTTCGTTGAAATATAGTTTTGAACTTTTTATTTTTGAAAATAGATTTCAGGTGTGGAATTTTGAAGCATTGACTAGCAAGGAAGGGAATACTGAGTGATCATGGCGTTAGGGAAATATAGTAGAGTAGATAATAATAATAATAATAATAGGAAGTCGTCTTCGAGTTATTGTTCCACTGTCACTATTGTGATTTTCGTGGGATTATGTTTAGTTGGGATTTGGATGTTGACATCGTCCTCGGTTGTCCCTGTTCAAACCGGGAACGGATCGGCTGAGGAAAAGAAAAATCAGGTTGAAGATCAGGTTACACCGGTCTCCAGTGATACCAATGACAGCAGTAACACCTCAGACTTTGAAGATAACCGCGGGGATTTACCTGATGATGCCACCAAAGGGGACGCGAACCTGAGTTTAGCTGAAAATGATGGTAAAGGTAGCTTGAATACACAAGAAAATCTGGATAATACTGAAGAGACTAAAATGGATGAGTCTAAGAAGGATGATGAGCAGTCAGCTTCAGAAGGTGGAGAGAAAAGTGATGACAACTCGGGTGGACAAGGGGATTCCCTAGAGAATTCTGAGGACAAGAAATCTGAAGAGAACAATGAGAAATCTGATCTTGATAATGGTGACAAGAAGCAAGATGAAAGCTCCTCTGAAAATAATGGAGATCAGGCGGATAATCAGATAGAAGAGAAGGTTGATCAAAATGATAATAAGGAGTTGGAAAAAAGCTCTGATGAACCAAAAGATGATGGTCAGCTGAAAAACCAGAGCTCAAATGAAGTTTTCCCATCTGGTGCTCAATCTGAACTTTTGAATGAAACCGTGACCCAAACTGGATCGTTCTCTACTCAGGCGACAGAATCAAAGATTGAAAAGGAAACTCAGTTATCATCCAAGAAATATAGTTGGAAGCTGTGCAATTCCACTGCGGGGCCTGATTATATCCCATGCCTTGACAATTTGGAAGCAATCAGGCATCTTCCTTCTACTAAACATTATGAACATCGAGAGAGGCACTGTCCAGAAGAACCACCAACCTGCCTTGTTCCTCTTCCTGAAGGATATAAGCGTCCAATTGAGTGGCCAAAAAGCAGGGAAAAGGTACTTTAACATAACATGTGCTAGTTCTTTTTTTGGCTCTGATATTTGGCTTGATCAGATGCACTAACAAATATTTTCCTGCTGCTGCAGATTTGGTACTACAATGTTCCCCATACCAAATTGGCACAAATTAAGGGGCATCAGAATTGGGTGAAAGTTACTGGAGAATACCTCACATTTCCTGGTGGTGGAACCCAGTTTAAGCACGGTGCGCTTCATTATATCGACTTCATAGAAGAGGTGAGTGCTCCAAATGAATGTATTGTCTTCACATTTTTGTTCTCTATTATTACAGTGGTAATTCTTATCATACGTGATCAATTGTTATGATATATCAGTTATGTTTCTTGTAAGGCATCTGCTATTTTGATTTCTGTAATCTATCACCATATATTAGTTTATTCATGTTTGATATTATATCCTCTTGCAATTTGTTCTCTCAATATGTGCTTAATTTTTTACTTCTTGTTCTTCAGTCTGTGCCTGATGTAGCTTGGGGAAAACGGTCTCGCGTAGTATTGGATGTTGGATGTGGGGTTGCCAGCTTTGGAGGTTTTCTTTTTGACAGAAGTGTTGTTGCCATGTCCTTTGCACCAAAAGATGAACATGAAGCTCAAGTACAATTTGCACTTGAAAGGGGAATTCCTGCTGTGTCTGCTGTGATGGGTACTAAGAGACTTCCCTACCCTGGCAGAGTATTTGATATTGTTCATTGTGCACGATGTAGAGTTCCATGGCACATAGAAGGTACTTACAACCTTATTTTTAAGTATTTAGTTATAAGCCATCTTGGATTCATGGTAATCAGTCATTGGAGTGTATCTTATGAATTTTCAGTGCTTGAATATTCACCGGTCTTAGCAATATGCAGGTGGTAAACTCCTCTTGGAGCTGAACCGTGTCCTGCGACCTGGTGGTTTCTTTCTGTGGTCTGCTACTCCAATTTATCAGGACAAGACTGAAGATGTTGAAATCTGGGAAGGTATATTTACATTGTACCATCTCTGGGTCTTGTGTGAGAAATCTATTGTGTGTAACAACTTCTCAATTTATATGTGGATTTTCTGCAGCTATGGTTGAACTAACAAAATCAATGTGCTGGGAGCTTGTAAACAAAACTAGTAAGGATGCAGTAAATGGGGTGGCTGTAGCAGCATTTAGGAAGCCTACTTCTAACGACTGCTACGAGCAACGGTCAAAACAAGAGCCTCCAGTCTGTCTTGAGTCTGATGATCCAAATGCGGCATGGTATTATTTCTTTGACTTGCGTGTAAAAGCTATATTCTGGCTAAAAACAAATTAATACTTTGTAAGATGACACTAGAAATAGCCACTGACTTACTAGCAATATGCTAACTTGCATCCAGTAAAGCTGTAGCGAATACATATCTGTGTATATGTATTGGTATTACGAGCAGAAAGTGTACCATCTTTCCAATAAGAATGTCTTTAGGCATTTCACTGTACTTTGGACTAAATTTAGATCTCTTGCAATATAACTATCAAAACAGCCATTTGATTTGATTCTTTTTTACAGGAATGTGCCCCTGCAAACTTGCATGCACAAAGTGCCAGTAGATGCTTCAGAACGTGGGTCTCAGTGGCCTGATCGATGGCCAGAAAGGTTGGAAAAAGCACCTTATTGGTTGAGTTCCCAAGTTGGAGTTTATGGCAAAGCAGCACCAGAGGATTTTGCTGCAGACAATGAGCACTGGAAACGGGTGGTAACTAAGTCATACCTAAATGGGATGGGAATAAGCTGGTCATCTGTCAGAAATGTCATGGACATGAATGCTGTTTATGGAGGGTATGCAACAAATGTACATATATATATATCCTATATTTCCATGAAGTAGGAAGGATATAATGGTTTGACTGTTAACACTTTCTGTTCTATGGCTTCATCTTCTTTCCTTGATTCTGACTGTGGTATGCTTGCAGATTTGCTGCTGCACTAAAAGATTTGAGTTTGTGGGTCATGAATGTGGTCCCAATTGACTCTCCAGATACACTTCCCATAATATATGAAAGAGGTCTTTTTGGCATGTATCATGATTGGTGTGAATCGTTTAGCACCTATCCAAGGTCTTACGATCTTCTCCATGCTGACCATCTATTCTCAAAGCTTAACAAAAGGTTTGTATCGATATTTTTCTCTTTCTGACTCCACTTACCTTGATTTACTACCAATTCTCCTATATTTTTGTTGATGGCTCCTCACAATATTAAAATAATTATCACCTTTCAACCATGATCCTGAAATGTTTTTTTTTTTCATTTTTCTTTGAATAATCAATTCATCAACATTCTGTTCTGTTCCATTAGCCTTTATATCATATAAGGATTAATATTGAATCCCCATTTCTGGTGGAAGCTTTTTCCTGAAAAGACACTTTCCATAATATGATATTCACCATCTGCTCCTGCCTAACTATGCAATGGTTTATGGACATATAGGTGTAATTTGGTGGCCATTGTTGCGGAGGTTGACAGAATACTAAGACCAGAAGGGAAACTTATTGTTCGAGACAACGTTGAGACCATTAACGAGCTTGAGAATATGTTAAAGTCTATGCAGTGGGAAGTGCGTATGACATACTCGAAGGACAAGGAAGGCCTGCTCTGCGTCCAGAAATCCATGTGGCGACCTAAGGAGGTAGAGACGATCAAATATGCCATTGCTTAGGCAAATGCTATCTGTTAATTGATAATGTTTGTCGGCACGATTAGGTATTCTTTTTGTTAAGGTTTTGCTAATTGAAATTCATGGTGCTTGTATCATGTTAAATAGGGCTTTTCATTAGTATTGCATACGTTGCTTCTTTTGTTTTTTATTCCTTTATCTTATAAGTTTGGTGTCCAAATCTTCATGTAATGTACTGTAGACTTCTAATTTAATTCCTTATGGACTCATTTAAAACAAATCTTCATCGTCTGTTCAACTTGAACTGGAGTTTATTTTTTGGTTGGATTTCAAGGTCATTTTTCCATCTTAAAAAGTATTTCAGGTACTAGAATTCATTCCCTACACTCTGTGGGTAACAAACAACTTTTTTAAGAAATAAATTTTATAAAGGTAACTATAGTTTGAAAGAAAAATGTTGTGTTTTGTGTTTTTTATTTTTATTTTTATTTTATTTTTATCTTTTAAAGTTAGGGTTGGTTCGCATGTAAAAGGTTTTTAAACATTTTTCTTTATTTGTTTCACAGAAAATAGATTGGTCAATGAAAAATAATTTACAGGTAAATAGAAATTTTTTTTTTCTGTAAAATAATTTACTTTTTTTTAAAAGTCTAAGTCATTTTTTGGAAAAGAACTTTAAAAATATTTAAAATTATTAA
>CM025252.1:16427894-16446570 GCA_013677275.1 Gossypium schwendimanii
TAAAATTAATTATATTATGAATTAATACATATAATTTTGGATCGTCTTAGGCTAAAATTTAGTTCACCTCGATTCTTCAAATTACTTCTCGGTTTTGCACTTCTAGTACTGTCTGTCGAGCCATTTTTTGCCATTTGTGCAAATCTGTCGAAAATAACCAAAATTCATAAAAATTAATTATAAAATTGAATAAAATTCAACATGTTCATATTTTAAGTGCACTTTAATTATTTTTTAGAAATTAATTTTTTTCGACAGGAATTTTATTGAAATTGTATAATTTTAAGTTAAAAAGTGTATGTAAAAATGTGTCATTTTCAGTGTTTCCAGCAACGCAGATGGCTTGAGCTATTGAAAGACTATGACTTGATCATTGATTTTCATCCAGGTAAAGTGAATGTAGTTGCTGATGCTTTGAGTAGAAAGTCTCTATTTACTTTGCAAGCATTGAATACGCAATTGACGTTGACTGATGATGGTTCGATCTTAGCTGAGTTAAAAGCTAGATCAATGTTTTTACAATAGATTTGATAGGCTCAGAAATGCAATAATATGTTGTTAGCTAAACGAAAGCAGAGTGAGTTGATTTTTGATTTAGATTTTCTGATTGGATCTGACGATTGTTTGTATTTTTTATAGTAATAGAAAGAACATATGTTTTCTCTCAACTTATTGGTTAATTTGTCCCCATTTAGTTATCTTTAGCACATATTTTAGCATTTTTAGTTCAGTAAATTGCATTTTATAACTCAATGGATCTTAGCCTGTTTATCCTATTTATCTTTAATTTTGTTATGTTTTGGTACCGATGTCACTACATGAGTATTTCCAGATTGTGCCCAGAATTGTCGCCGCACCAGACAATAAGAACAAAAATGTGTGATCTGTCCAGTCTGGTATATGCAACTTGTACGTACAGAGGCAACATGATTCTAAGGAAAAGACATCTATGCTATTTGGAAAAATATAAATATTCACGTGAAAAGGAAAGAAAAGAGAGGCTTTTTGGGGGGTATTATCTTCTTCAACCTATCTTTTGAAGCTCTTTGGCTATGGCGGCTTAACTCTCCTACGGGTGGACCGATGTGAAAGCGACGTAGATCAGCTCTTGACGAGGAGCCCTAAGTGCGACACAAGAGGGAATAAAGAGTTTCAAGTCGAGATTGTCTAGGAATAGTATTCTCCACTTGTTTCTTTTATATTTTTTTTCTAAATGATGGTGATTACTTTTATTTCATGTGTGTGTGGAAGTACAAATAATTTTTGGGTTAAATGTTATTTTATTCAATCTTGCTTCTACTGTTTAATCTTTAGTTTTGAATTTTTTAGCATGGAAGTGTTATTGTGGTCACTAACACTGGAAAATGCAATGACAGTTCAAGTTAACAAGCATGACAACAGAAGTTGCTTGAGAATTAGAGGAATTTAATCCACTTTTTCTTAATAGTTTTCCATTGCAATCATCGGAAGGTGTGGTTAATGTGCATTTTTAAGTCTTAGATTAAATATAGAAGTTAAGCTTAGTAAGATATTCATTGCAATTTAATGCATCGATAATCACCAATATTTTTATACCTTGTGAGCACTTAGTATTCTGTTGAATATTCACGTTGGGGATCCCATTTATCATTATCATATTTTATCTTATTGTTTTCAAGTTATGGCTTCGACAACTACTCTCACAATTTATCTCGTTTCTATCTATTTATTTACTAATATTGATAGACAAAAGACAACCATTCTCGTGGGATCAATATTTGAAAGACTCATATTTGTCTATTATACTTGCATCGACAGTGTACGCTTACACATTATTGCTGGGACGCTAACAACCTATCAAGTTTTGGCACCGTTGTCGAGGATGGCGTTTATTTTATATTTATTTTTGTTTTTGCACTTTGTTTTTTATTATATAATTATATAATAATTAGGCACCATTGTCAATGCAGTTCATACTGCTTATTGTCACTTATAACTCATCAAGATGTGAACGAGAAGGATGAGGAAGAAGATGCTGGGAAAGATTCTGCTTAGAACATTGTCACTGCACCCAAGTTTAAGGGTGCAACTACTAATAATTTGGAGCGAGATGGAGCTATGCCAGCGAAAGCTGTACAGGAGCAACCGATGATGTTGTGGCAAAGCCGAAACCTAAAAAGTGATCTAAGGATCGTGTGAAGCCCAAAGAAAAGAAGAAAAAGTGCTCCAAAGAAAAAAAGGGAAAAAAAGAGGAGAAAATGAGGAGGAAGAAGAAATATCGTACAGCCACATCTGTGGCTGAGGAAAACTGAGTTAGTTTATTTTCAGTTTGTTTTAGCTGTAGTGTTCACGTATTGCACTTAGCTATAACTTTTATTTTGTTAGTGTACACTGTCATTGCATTTCTATTGTCGTTGCATTTTAATTTTAGTGCATTGAGGACAATGCAAACTTTAAGTTTAGGGGAATGCATATGTGGTTTGGAAATACACCCAAATTTAAAAAAAATTAAGTTTAATGAAGCATGCAAGGTTTATTTGTTGTTAATGCAAATGTGTTTGAAAATTTTTGTTACATTCGATGCTTAATTCTTGAATCATGTGAATTATCAAAAATGAGTTGGATAAATTTGACTGAATGTTTTATCTTCAATTCTTTGATGAGTGATTTAGGTTGCATTAGTAATGGATGACTATTAGAGTTCCTTGAATCTTGAATGAATCTGCCTTTTATAGCTGCTTATATATATAGTTATGAATAAAAGACACTCCAAAGTGGGTGTCTTGCGAAATGTTAAAGAGGGAACACTCCAATGCAAGCGTTAGAAAAATGATTTTGCCCAAAGGCTATCGCTGCATGAGTGTGTGTCAATGCAATTACATACTCTTTAAGGGTTTGTTGCACTCCATCGTTACTTCTGAGGAACAAGGGTACAGTAATGCAACGATATCCCTTATTCACGAAAAAATAAGAAGAGACATATATTTATGATATTCATAGATACTTAGTATTGTAAATGTTGTATTGGTAGATAGAATTTAGGATTTGAAGCATGATGCTAGTTTTGATGAAGTTGCAATCTTATTCATTCATACTTATGTATTGTCAATACAATATTTTGTCATCTAAATGTGACTCATTCATTGGGATTTTAGGTGATTCAAGTTGTTAGAATGACCATTTGCCTTAGTTCATTATTATGTAACCTTGCTAGTTTCTGTTTTACTTGAGGACAAGTAAAAACTCATGTTTGGGGGTGTGATAGTATTAGAAAGAACATATGTTTTCTCCCTACTTATTGGTTAATTTGTCTCTATTTAGTTTTATCTTTAGCACATATTTTAGCATTTTTAGTTCAGTAAATTGCATTTTATAACTTAGTGGATCCTAGCCTATTTATCCTTAATTTTGTCATGTTTTGGCACCAATGTCGCTGCATGAGTATTTCCAGATTACACCCAGAATTGTCACCGCACCACAGCTATCCGGATAAGAACAAAAATGTGTGAGTTGTTTAGTCTAGTATAACAAACTTGTACGTATAGAGGCAACATGATTCTAATGAAAAGACACCTGTGCTATTTGGAAAAATACAAATATTCACTTGAAAAGGAAAGAAAAGAGAGGTTTCTTTGGGGGTATTATCTTCTTCAACCTATCTTTTGAAGCTCTTCGGCTATGGCAGCTTAAGTCTCCTATGGGTGGACCGACGTGAAAGCGACGCAGATCAGCTCCTAATGAGGAGCCCTAAGTGCGACACAAGAGGGAATAAAGAGTTTCAAGTTGAGATTGTCTAGGAATAGTATTCTCCACTTGCTTTTTTTATATTTCTTTTCTAAACGATGGTGATTACTTTCTATTCCATGTTTGTATGGAAGTACACATAATTTCTGGGTTAAATGTTATTTTATTCAATCTTGCTTCTACTGTTTAATCTTTGGTTTTGAATGTTTTTAGCATGGAAGTGTTATTGTGGTCACTGACACTGGAAAATGGAGCAACAATTCAAGCTAACAAGCATGACAACAGAAGTTGCTTGAGGATTAGAGGAATTTAATCCACTTGTTCTTAATAGTTTTCCATTGCCATCTTTGGAAGGTGTGGTTAATGTACATGTTTTAGTCTTAGATTAAATATGGAAGGTAAGCTTGGTAAGATATTCATTTCAATTTAATGCATCAACAATCACCTATCCTTTTATACCTTGTGAGCACTTAGTATTCTGTTGAATATTCATGTTGGGGATCCCAATTTATCATTATCATATTTTATCATATTGTTTTCAAGTTATTGCTTTGACAACTACTCTCACAATTTATTTCTTTCTATCTATTTATTTCACTAAAATTTATAGACAAAAGACAACCATCCTCATGGGATCGATATCCGACTGACTCATATCTATCTACTATACTTGCATCGACAGTGTACGCTTGCACATCATTGCTATAACGCTAAACAGCCTATCAAGTTTCGGCACTGTTGAAGGGGATGGCATTTGTTTGATATTTATTTTTATTTTTGACCTTTTTTTATTATATAATATTTAGTTGTCACTAAATTGTTTTCTTTTTGTCACTATTTTCACATTTTATTTTAGCTGTTTGATGACCTGAAGCAATTCGGAGTTTATTGCTGATTTTGATCTAGAAATTGAAAGAACCGATCGAAAGAGACTTCATGAACAAATGAATATGGCTTTACTAAGAAACAATGAAGCCGTAACCTAGGTGCAGCACTAAAATGCTAATGTCCCACCATTGCCGTAAGATGCTCAAATACAAAACAGGACTATATGAGACTTTGTAGTACCTGTCTTGGATGACTTACATTCGGGAGTTATTAGGCTAGCAATCCAAGCTGGGAATTTTGAACTCAAGACAGTAATGTTTCAAATGTTGAATTCTAATAGGCAATATGCTGGACTGCTACATGAAGATGCATAAGAACATATTAAATTATTTCCTTATTTCTTGCAGGGAAGAGCTCGTACTTGGTTCCTTGGCCTACCTGTCGGATCAATTACTTCTTGGAATGCACTAGCAACATAGTTTGTTTTACGCTTTAACCCACCGACATTGAATGTTCTTCTCTGAAATGATATTACAACTTATCATTAGCTCGATGATGAGAATCTTCACATGACATGAGAACATTATAAATCTTTGCTTCGACGCTGCCCCATGCACAGTATTCGACAAGAGACACAAATTGAAATTTTCTATAATAGGCTGAATTTACACACGAGGAATCTTATTGACGCATCAGCCAATGGTCCTTTACTGGATTGTATTTATAATGATGTTGTTGGAATTCTTTGAGAGAATTGTTCAAAATGATTATCAATATCCTATCTCTAGAGTTGTACAAGCAAAAGCTACTCTGGGAATTATTGAATTGGGCGAAATATCTGCACTTAGTGCTCAAAATTCTTCTCTTGCAAATATGATAAAAAAATATGTAAGTGACTAGTGATGTTGCACCTATACAAGTCGCTCAACAAGTTGATGTTCTTACCTTTTGTTGTGAGATTTGCAATGGCAACCATAACTAGCAAGATTGTCAACAACATGTAGAGAATGCCTTTTATGTCAGTAACATCTGCAACAATTCTTATGGCAACTCTTATAATAATTCTGAACATAATCAATAATCTTGTTAAACTCAGACTGCTCGATAAAATGTTGCAACATTCTGATATGGGAATATATCTACTCAAGGCAGTTATAATCCAAGACAAGGGTATTACGATCAGCAACAGCAGAACTACAATCAGCACAATCAGATGCATCCATAACAAAGCCAAATACATCCACACCAGAATTAGATGCAGCCACAACACTCTTCAATACCAAATCAGCATGTTCAAGGACATCGACAACAACAGTATACGCAAGCTTCTCCTTTTGACCCATTAGCAGCTCTTGAAGCTTTAATACAGGAGCATATTAGTCATACAGAAGCTATTGTACAAGGGAATTCATCTTCTATTCGGGCGTTGGAGGCACAATTAGGATAACTTGCTTCAAATCTGAATACTAGACCACCGGGCACACTACCTTATGACAAGAAAAATCCTAGTCCAAAGAGGAAAGAACACTGCAAGGCTATCACTCTTAGGAGTGGTAAACAAACTGGCGAGCCAACTACAGACTCTACTGTAGCACCTCAAGATACTGGTCAAGTGATCCCTGGTGAGAAGGTTGAATCTAAAGAGCTTATCGATGTATCAGACAAAGAAGTTCCACAAATTTTCACTCATATGCTTAATGTTCAACCTTTAAAACTGTCAACGAAATCAAAGGTGTTGGCACAATCAGATGTATCTCCACCTTTACCTTTTCCATAAAAAATTAGGGAGAATGAGAAAGATAAGCAGTGCCAACAGTTTCTGAACACACTGAAGCAACTTCAGGTTAATATTCCTTTAGTAGACGCTCTTGTGCAAATTCTAAATCATGGGAAATTTATGAAGGAGCTCTTATCCAAGAAGAAGAAGCTCAGTGATATTCAAACTATTGCACTCATAAAAGGCTGTAGTGCTATTTTGACAAATAAGTTGCCCTCTAAAATAAAAGATACTGGGAGCTTTACTATCCCATGTTCAATTGGCAACCATTATTTGGGTAAGGCTTTATGCGACTTGGGAGCTAGCATCAACCTAATTCCATTATCTACTTTTAGAAAGTTGAGAATTAGTCACATGAAACCTACTGCGGTGACATTGTAACTAGCAGGTCGATCCTTAGCTCAACCTGAAGGGAAAATTAAAGACATCTTAGCTCGTGTGGATAAATTCATTTTTTCAGATGATTTTATCATACTTGACTATGAGACAGACAAAGAGGTTCCCATAATCTTGGGATGACCATTTTTAGCCACCAGACAAACTCTTATCGATGTTTACAAAGGTGATTTAACCATGCAACTTAATGATGAGCACGTTACCCTTAGTGTTTTCGAATATATTCAATGCAAGGATAAAGAAGAATGACATACTGTCGATGTGCTAGATGATCTAATTGAGGAAGAATTCAATGACCAAAGCACAATACATTTTAAGGAGTTTGCAATTACATCTGATGATGAATTCTTAGATGATTGTACAAGCATGGTTGAAGTTAATAATATTGAACTCAGGCATGGATGAATTCTTAGACTTAACCAACATAACAACTCCAATTTTCAAGCCATCTATTGATGAAGCTCCTACTCTGAAATTGAAGCCACTACCTACTCATCTTAAATACATCTTTCTTGGTGTTAACAATACTCTCCCAGTTATTGTCTCCGCAATTGGTTCATATTCTTAAGCAAAATAAATGAGCTATTGCTTGGAGTATTACCAATATTTGAGGCATTAGTCCTTCTTTTTGCATGCACAAGATAAAGTTAGAAGATAAAGACAAGTAATCAATTGAGCATCAAAGAAGATTAAATAAGAAGATAAAGGAAGTTGTTAAGAAAGAAACTATAAAATGGCTTGATGCTGGAATTATTTACCCTATTTTTTATAGCAATTAGGTAAGTCCAGTGCAATGCGTTCCTAAAAAGAGTGGCATCACTGTGGATAGCAACAACAAAGATGAATTAATTCCTACACGTATTTTTATAGGATGGCGAGTCTGTATGGATTATCGCAAACTTAATGCTTCCACAAGGAATGACCACTTCCCACTTCCTTTCATTGACCAAATGTTGGATAGGCTAGGCTTGCTGGAAGAGCCTATTACTACTTCTTAGATGGCTATTCTGGGTACAATCAAATTGCTATTACATCAGAGGATCAAGAGAAAATAACTTTCACCTGTCCCTTCGGTACTTTTGCTTTTCGTCGTATGCCTTTCGGTCCTTGCAACGCACCAGTTACATTTCAAAGGTGCATGATGGCAATATTCTCGAATATGATTGAAGATTCTTTAGAGGTATTTATGGATGATTTCTCAGTCTATGGGAATGATTTTGATCATTGTGCTAACAATTTGGATAAAGTATTGAAGCGATGTGAAGACACACATCTTGTTCTAAATTGGGAAAAATGTCAATTCATGGAAACTAAAGGCATTGTGTTAGGCCATCACATCTCTAGTCAAGGCATTGAAGTAGATAAAGGTAAAGTGGAAATCATTGAGAAATTACCTCCACAAACAAATGTGAAAGGTATTCACAGTTTTCTTAGGCATGTGGGGTTTTACCAAAGATTTATTAGAGAGTTATCAAAAATTGAAAAACCCTTAAGCTCATTGCTAGAACAAAATCAAAAAATTTTCTTTAGCGATGTATGTCTAGATGTATTTATTCAATTAAAGAAGTAGCTAGAAAATGCACCTATTGTCATTGCACCAAATTGGTTTCAACCTTTTGAAGTTATGTGTAATGCAAGCGAATTTACTGTGGGTGCTATCTTAGGACAACGCAAGGGAAAAATATTTCACGCCATCTATTATGCTAGCAAAACTCTTACAGAGGTGCAAATCAATTATACCACCACAAAGAAAGAATTGTTGGCTGTAATCTTTAATTTCGACATGTTTCATTCTTACCTTGTTGAACAAAGGTTACTGTATTAATTGATCACTCGATGTCGAGATGTCTTTTTGCGAAGAAGGATTCAAAACTAAGACTGATATGCTAGATCTTAATGTTGCAAGAACTTGACAACGAGATAAAAGACCGTAAAGGTTCAAAAAATCAAGTTGCAAACCATCTGTCTCGATTGGAAGTTGGCACGAAGATGGAAACATACTTTAAGTTGTCGATGCATTCCCAGATGAGATGTTATTTGCTATATATGCAACTCTTTGATATGCGGATTTGGTTAAATATCTAGTGTGTGGAAAACTCTCATTGGGTGTCATAGGCCATAAAAAAGAAAGATTTCTTCATGAAGTAGTAAAGTATCATTGGAACGAGCCGTATTTATTCAAGGTATGCAATGACAACATCATTTAGCATTGTGTTCCGGAAGAGGAGATGCTTTCAGTCTTGAAGCACTATCATGATGCTCCTTATGGTGGTCATTTCGATGGAATGTGAACTTAAGGTTCTCCAATCAAGATTTTACTGGTCTTCATTATTCAAAGACGCCCATAATTTTGTGAATTAATACGATAAGTGTCAGCACACTGGTTCTATATCTCGACGTAATGAAATGTTGCAACAACTAATTATGGAGGTTGAATTGTTTGATGTTTGGGGTATGCATTTTATGAGACCATTTCCAAGTTTATTTGGAAATCTTTATATATTAGTAGCTGTTGACTACGTCTTGAAGTGGGTTGAAGCTGTTGCAATCTCAAAGGATGATGCAAATATAGTGCTTAAATTTTTTCACAAGCATATACTCACCTGCTTTGGCACACCAAAGGCATTGATTAGTGATTAGGGTATACACTTTCATTGCAACCAAGTGGCAGCCACACTGAAGAGATATGGAATTAATCATAGAATGGCTCTACATATGATCCACAAACTAATGGCCAAGCTGAAGTATCGAATCGACAAATTAATAACATTATTGAGAAGGTTGTGAACCCTTTGAGGAAAGATTGGTCTTCCAGACTAGATGACGCTTTATGGGCATTGCAGACAGCATACAAAACTCCATTAGTGATGTCACCGTATCAGTTGGTTTTTGGGAAATCATGTCACTTGCCAGTTGAACTAGAGTACAAAGCAATATGGCAAATTAAACAAGTGAACATGGACTATGAAGCTGTTAGAAAGAAAAGGCTGTTGGATATCATTGAAGTAGAGGAGATTAGATGAAATGCCTATGAAAGCGCTTCAATTTACAAGGAAAAGACCAAACGATGGCATGATAGAATTATTTTGCAACGACAATTTATCGCGGGTCAACAAGTTTTATTATTCAATTCTAAACTAAAATTGCACCCGAGTATATTACGCTCATGTTGGTTTGGACCTTTCGAAGTTGTCGATGTATTTCTTCATGGTGAAGCCACAATCAGAGATTTACATGATGGACACTAGCTCAAAGTAAATGGACAGCGATAGAAACACTATTTTAGGAATATTAATCAAAAGCAAGCAGAGACCATTAAATTGGTCAAAAATATTAAATTTTATTGAATTTATCATTATGTGATTTTATTTTATTTATTTTATTATTTTTGTTCAAGTTTGTTTTACATCTTTTTTATTTTACAAAATAATTAGTTATCATTGTCGACGCACTTGGGCTTTATAGTCAACGCAGTTCGTGCAATTGTACTGTCAATTATGACTCCTCAAGACGAGGAAGAAGATACTAAGAAAGAATTGCTTAGAACATTTTCACTGCACCCGAGTTTTTGGGTGCAACTATTAATAATTTTTAGCGAGATGGAGCTAGACTGGTGGAAGCTACAGAAGAAGCAACCGATGATGCTAGGGCAGAGTCGAAACCTGAGGAGCGAGTTGAAGACCATGTGAAGCCCAAAGAAAAGAAGAGAAAGCACTCCAAAGACAAATAGCGCAAGAAGGAGGAGAAAAAGATGAGGAGGAAGAAACATCGTGCAGCCACATCTGTGGCTGAGGAAAACAAAGTTAGTTTATTTTCAATTTTTTTTAGCTGTAGTGTTCATGCATTGTAGGTAGCTGCAATTTTTATTTTGTTAGTGCACATTGTTGTTGCATTTCTATTGTCATTACATTTTAATTTTAGTGCATTGAGGACAATGCAAACTTTAAGTTTAGGGGAATGCATATAGGGTTTGGAAATACACCCAAATTTAAAAATTTTGTTTTAGTTAAATGAAGCATGCAAGGTTTATTTGTGGTTAATACAAATGTGTTTGAAAATTTTTGTTACATTCGATGCTTAATTCTTGATTCATGTGAATTATCAATAAATAAGTTGGATAAATTTGACTAAATGTTGTATCTTCAATTCTTTGATGAATGATTTCTGTTGCATTAGTAATGGATGACTAGTAGCATTCCTTAAATCATGAATGAATCTGCCTTTTACAACTGCCTATATATATTGTTATGAATAAGAGACACTCCAAATTGGGTGTATTGTGAAATGTTAAAGAGGGAACACTCCAATGCAAACATTAGAAAATTGATTCTGGCCAAAAGTTGTCACTGCATTATTGTGTGTCAGTGCAATTACGTACTCCTTAGTGGTTTGTTTCACTCCATTGTTGCTTTTCAGGAACAAGGGTACAAAAATGCAACGATATCCCTTATTCACAAAAAAAGAAAAGAAAAAAGAAGAGACATATATTTATGATCTTCATAGATACTTAGTATTGTACAATAAATGTTGTATCAGTAGATAGAATTTAGGATTTGAATAATGATACTAGTTTTGATGAAGTTGCAATCTTATTCATTCATACTTATGTAGTGTCGATACAATATTCTTCCATCTGAGTGTGACTCATTCATTGGGATTTTAGGTGATTCAAGTTGCTAGAATAACCACTTGCCTTAGTTAATTCTTGTGTAGCCTTGCTAGTTTTTGTTTTACTTGAGGACAAGTAAAAACTCAAGTTTGGGGATGTGATAATATTAGAGAGAACATATGTTTTCTCCCTACTTATTGGTTAATTTGTCCCCATTTAGTTATATTTAGCACATATTTTAGCATTTTCAGTTCATTAAATTGCATTTTATAACTCAGTCGATCTTAGCCTATTTATCCTTAATTTTGTCATGTTTTGGTACCGATGTCGTGTATAAGTATTTCTAGATTGCGCCCAATATTATCGCCACACCTGATAGCTGTTCGGATAAGAACAAAAATGTGTGAGCTATTCAATATGGTATAACCAACTTGTATGTCAAGAAGAAGCATGATTCTGAAGAAAGGACACCTGTACTATTTGTAAGAATAAAAACATTCACGTGAAAAGGAAAAAAAAAGCTTTCTAGGGGGTATTATATTCTTTAACCTATCTTTTGAAGCTTTTCAGCTATGGTGGCTTAAGTCTCCTACGGGTGAACCGACGTGAAAGGGACACAGATCAGCTCCTGACGAGGAGCCCTAAGTGCGACACAAGAGAGAATAGAGAGATTCAAGTCGAGATTGTCTAGGAATAGTATCCTCACTTGTTTCTTTTATATTTCTTTTCTAAATGATGGTGAGTACTTTCTATTTTATGTTTGTACGAAAGTACACATTGGGTTAAATGTTATATTATTCAATCTCGCTTCTACTATTTAATCTTTGGTTTTGAATGTTTTTAGCATGGAAGTCTTATTGCGGTCACTGACACTGGAAAGTGCAATGATAGTTCAAGCTAACAAGCATGTCAAAGGAAATTGCTTGAGGATTAGAGGAATTTAATCCACTTGTTCTTAATAGTTTTCCATTTCCATTATCAGAAGGTATGGTTAATATGCATGTTTAAGTCTTAGATTAAATATAGAAGTTAAGCTTGGTAAGATATTTATTACAATTTAATGCATCGACAATCACTTATCCTTTTATACCTTGTGAGCACTTAGTACTCTGTTGAATATTCACGTTGAGAATCCCAGTTTATCATTATCATATTTTATCTTATTATTTTCAGGTTATTGCTTCAACAACTACTCTCATATTTTATCTCATTTCTATATATTTATTGCACTAACATTGATAGTCAAAAGACAACCATCCTCATGGGATCGATATCTGACAGACTCATATCTGTCTACTATACTTGCATCGATAGTGTACGCTTGCACATTATTGTTGTGATGTTAAACAACCGATCAACTTTAGAGGTAGAATTTGTGTTCTGAGAAATTTTGATCTCGTTCAAAAGAGTTTTCATGAATCAACTTTAGATGTACAGTGACTTGAAACAAACATACTGGTGGCTGGGTATGAAAGAGAGATTTCTAAGTTTGTATCGAGATGTTTAGTGTGTCAGCATGTTAAAGCAAAACATTAGGTACCTTCTGGTTTGTTACAGCAAGTGATGATACCAAAATGGAAATGGGAGCTGTCACCATGTATTTTGTATTAGGATTTCCATTGTCTCTAAGAAAGAAAGATGAAATTTGGGTTATCGTTGATCGTCTAACGAAGTCTACACATTTTATTCCAATGCGTACAGACTATTCTCTTGAGAGATTAGTCGAGCTTTATATTACTGATATTGTCAGATTACACAGGGTGTCAGTTTCCATTATTTCTGATAGAGATCCGTAGTTTAAATCTTGATTCTTGAGCCAGTTACATAAGGCTCTTGGTACACATTTGCATTTTAGCACTGCATTTCATCCTCAACAGTCTGAGCATGTAATTAAAATACTCAAAGACATGCTTCGATGATGTGTTTCAGAATTCGAAGTTAACTTGGAGAAATATTTATCATTAGTTGAGTTTGCATACAATAAAAATTATCAATCAAGCATCAAGATGGCACAGTACGAAGCTTTGTATGGTCTTAAATGCCGAACTCCATTGTATTGGACTAAGCTTAGTGAGAAAAAGATTCACGGGGTTGATTTGATACGAAAAACTAAAGAAAAAATAAAAGTAATCCGAGATAGTTTGAAAGCAACTTTAGATCGACAGAAATCATATGTGGATTTAAAACGTAAAGATATTGAGTTTCAAGTCTGTGATAAAGTGTTCTTGAAAGTATCGCCCTGGAAGAAAATTCTTCTTTTCAGTCGTAAATAAAAGCTACGTCCGCGATTTATTGCCGTATGAGATTATCGAAAGAATCAGACTAGTAGCGTATCATTTAGCTTTGCCATTAGAACTGGAAAAGATCCATAATGAGTTTCACATATCTATGTTACGACAGTACCGATCAGACCCTTCGCATGCAATCTCACCTGTTAAAGTTGGGATTCAGCTTGATATGTCATATAGTGAAGAATTGATCTGAGTTTTAGCTTGAGAGGTTAAAGACTTGAGAAATAAAAACATAATTTTAGTGAAATTTCTTTGGCAACAACAAGGTTTATGAGAAAGTAATATCCGAACTGCTTTTCTGGTAAGATTTTCGGGGACAAAAATTTCTTTAGGGAGGAGAGTTGTAGCAACCCGTTTTTAGTGAAACTAAAATAGTGGTTTTGGGACCACAAATCTGATGTAAGAATAATTATTTTATTATTATTTTAATGTCTAAATCATGTTAGCAATATCGTATAAAAATTTCATTAAAAAATTTTACCGTTTGCATGTTTAATTCGATAAAAAGAACTAAATTGCAAAAGGTAGAAAACTTGAGTTCTAGAAGGTAAAGGGATTTAATAGATATGAAATTAAATGGTTGAAGGGTTTATATTGTAAATAAACCATTAATATCATGAGTAGACTATTATGAACATTTTATAAGTGATTTTAGAGGTTATTAATTAAAGTTAATTGAGTAACTCAATAATTACATAATAGTAAAATGATTAAAACAAAGCCATCATTACCTTGTGCATGTAAGTGTGTTTTCGTCCCATTTTTAATGATTTCTATGTTTTTGAAGTTGTTGTAGCTTAAACTGGCTAGTCTAGAGACTAATTTGCAAAACCGTTAAAAGATTAAGGTTTTTCCATGAATGTAAACATGTTTTTTTTGTGATGTTTGATGGAACAAAATGAGCCTTTGTTGTTAGATAAACAACTTTTGTAAAGTGATTTTTGATGAATTTGTCAACTAGGGATTCAATTGAAAAGTATGAAACATCCTTGGTGAAAATAGTGAAATAATGAAATGCATGAGTTACTATGGATGCATATGAAATCAGGCTAGCTTGGGTAAGGATGAAATTGCACGAATTTTGATTAACGAGCTTAAAGATTAAATTGAAATGAAATCAAAACATTAAGGGTAAAAGTGTAATCTTGAATAAATATGAATTTGGATTGAATTGAATAGAATAGAATGATTATTAAATAGGTTGAATTTATTCATTTAGATCAAGATAGACCTCGTACGACTTTAGATTGGGGCAAAGATAAAGCTTTGAATTAATCAACTCTGTTTCTACATTTTATTGTCGAGCTACGTTCGTACATTTAACTAGTGTTTTAATTGTTGTTTTAAATGCTATCATGTTACATTATCATATCATGTCTCGAGGGAAAAATCCAATGACGTATCGACACCCATCGAATATGAAAAGGGATGGTGATAACCATTATTTAGTACACTTTATATAAGCTTCGGTAAGGGTTCGATGAAATTCACATCGATATTATGGAAAGGTATGAAGTATGTATATTCATAATTATGGAAAGTATGAGTTCATATGAATTATGTTTATGAAATCTATCTTATGATGTGATGATATTGTTAAGTTATGTGCTTAAGCACTAATTGTGTTGTTTGTGATGCTTAGGCTTGTGCCAAGCTTGTGTTAGATTGATTCATATTTATTTTTGAGCTTATGCATTAAAATGGTAAGCATTGTATATGATTTACAAACTTACTAAGCATTATACGCTTACTTTGTGCTCTTTTTCTATGTTTTATAGTTAATCAAAAGCTCGTTTGGGTTGGAAGATCTTCAAAGACCTATCACACTATCCATCATCTATATCGGTAGATTTTTATGTTTTTGAGTCATGGTTATAATTATATGTATAGGTGTTTTGTACTTGACAAAATAGCCAATACGTTTAGTTTGTAAATAAGGTTCTTTGGTTAATGACATTTTGGCATTTTGGTGCTTGTTGGCTAATGTTAAAATGGTTAGTGATGGTATGTATTGAATGGCTCTTTTGGTATGCTTGAATGTGATCTTAGTATGTGGCCATTATGGTAGGTTTTGGTATGGAATTAGGTTGCAAATGTTGAGTTGATAAATGGCTAAGTTATGCTTATGTTTAAGTATATTTAATGTTATGTGAATTGAGGTGTCTTTTGGCATATTGGTTGTATGAATAGGTACCATATTGATCTAGTTTGATTATGCATGTTTTAAGTACATTTTGAATGCTTGAAATGGGTGCAGATGGCTTGTATGTGTGTGCATGATTTGGGTGAAGGAAATGGCTTGAAAGTGACCTATATCTTGTCCTCACGGCCTAAGACATGAGGGTGTGTCTCAGTTGTGTGTCCCCTATAGGTTTCAAAGGGTTGCAAGTTAGGCAATTACACGTCCTAGCACATAGCTTGGTACAAGGGTGTGTGAGGCCATTTCGGGAGTTATACGACCTGGCAAATGGGCGTGTGGCTCGGCCGTGTGATCCAGTCAGAGAGTTACACGAGCACGAAAATGGGCTGGGACACAGCCATGTATCCCTATTTCGAATGCCCATATGGCCATGTGACCCCTGTTGTGTAAAAAGAAATTCTATCTTTTTTTATGATGTTTTAAATGTTTTCGATTTAGTCCTGAATGGTTTCTAAAGTGTTTGTAAGGCCTCAAGGGATCGAATAAAAGGCATTATCCATGAGATTGATTGATATTACCATGATTTATGAAATGTTTCGAATCGAATGTTTTGAGTTTTAAATTTTTGGTAATGCTCTGTAACCCTATTCTTACGACGAATAGGAGCTAGAGATGTTACACAATTTCACATACTTTAGGAATTTTCATTGTGCATAAATAGCACCCTTTCAGTACACAATATAACAAATATCTCATGCATTTGAATCATACATAAGCTTAATATCTCAACACATTATATCATTTAGTCAAAAATTATCATATCTCGTAACTCAAGTATGCAATTACAAACTCAATCAAAATTCAAACTATCAAACTAACAATTTTGTCAACATGTCAATCTTTCAAGGCTCGAAACATACCTGGTTCGGCCATTAGCAAGCTAATTTATCAAATATAACATGATACAATTTTATGAGTTTAGGACCCACACCTTATTTTTCGCTTCATCGCAGCACACTATTGAATCTTCCAGTTTTCTTTAATAATTCCTTAAATGAACCTAAACAAAAATTCAATATAAATTCAATCAATTTTCCATTAAACCAGCCCCCAAACACCCACTTATGAGTTCAAACCAATCATTTAAATTATAATTATTTTATGAATCCAAACTAGTTAGATTCCTTACAATGTATCGATGCGAACCGTACGTGCAATCGTTCTTCACCTTCACGAATAATTTGGGGCATTTGGATTAGAACCTAATTAAATAATATACTAGAAAATCAATAACTAATAATGATTAATTTTTTTCATTTAATCAATTCATAACCTTTACCAACGACTATGTCGAAATAACAAACTAGTTATCCATAATTGAACTTACGCTTCACAATTTGTGGGATCCGATTGTCTAATTGATCAAGAACATCTCTCCCTAATTAACATGTGATTCAAGGCTGATTACAAGGATTCATGAGCACAATTTAATTCTAGAAAAATATGGGAAAGACCCAAGAAACAAAATAGCCCCCTTTCTTGCACATAGTCGCACACACCACCACCCATTATGGCCAAAATTAGAGTTGAATTTTAAAATGGTTTGAGATCTCATTAAAATCTAAAAAAATACCTTTGAAATCATTTAAAATCCGCTAAATTCCATATCTAGAAATTTTTGTTTTTAATTGACAAGATTAATCAAAAATTAAAGAGAAAAGAGATATTACCCAAGCTAGTTGAAAGAAACGGCTCTGGCATTTTAATGGCAACATTCAGGATCAATCTTGGGGTTCAAGATTTTAGATTTTAGGCTGATTTAGATAAGGATAGAGTAAAGGAGATGGTGCACAATCTTGATGCAAAAAGAAAAAAGAAAGAGATGGTAAAATGAGAGGTGTAGGTGACGACAACAATAGGAGAAAGAAAGAAAACTGAAGAGAAAATAGGTAAGGAAGAGGGCGAACAGCTAAGGTATCGAAAATTGAATTAAAGGATAAAAAATACAATAACAAGTTGTATTTATACTAAGGGTTCAAGGGTATGGATGGCACACACACAAAAAAGAAGAAGAAGAAGGGATTTTGCAAAATTTAATTATTTTGCAAGGGAAAGGATTCAAATTTAGGACCTCATTTAATTTCCATGCTTTCTCATATTTCTTTTAACCATTAGGCTTTTTCCTCATTCTTTAAATAATTTTGAAATATTTATTTTAGAAACAAGGCATGTCACATACTAGGGTTTAAGGCAAAATTTGTAAAATAATAAAAATGATGCAAGAGAAGGGATTTGAACTTAGGTTTTGAAAAACGTTTCTCTGACTTAACCAAGTAAACAGTACCTCATTTATTTCCTAAAAATGCATAGAGAATCTCAAAAATTAAGGCATGACCACTCTTTCTAGATTCACAAACCCGATTCTACTAACACTCAATTTTTAGGATGTTACACAAACACCCATAACATCGTTGTTCTACCAAGGTGTGTCATCCTCGCTACTGTCTATTCATACAGTGGGGATGTATGATGGGCGGCTAGGACCTAAACATAATCAACCACAGAGGAAGGACATGAATATGGAGATCAACATTGAGGTGCATGTGAAGATAAAGACGAAGACGATGAGGAGCTGCCACCCCAACTTGTTCGAAGGAACCCCAGGCATACTCGACGCTCACTCGGTTGTGGCACACATTCTGGACGTCGATGATTATGTTATTTGTAATTTTTATCAAATACTTTATTCTTTAGTTTTTAAAATTTTAATCCACGTTGTAATCAATGTAACAGCCTGAATTTGGGGCTAGTCGGAATAGTGGTTTCGGGACAACAAATTGAATGAGAAAAAAATTTATTTTCATTATATTTTTATGGTCTACGATTTCACAAAATGATTTTGTGAAAATTTC
>CM025252.1:16451958-16470171 GCA_013677275.1 Gossypium schwendimanii
ATTCTACCATAAAACATCAAAATAAACACATTTCACCTATGGGTATTTTTCCAAATATAAACCCTAGGTCTAATTATTGCTAGAAATAGCTAAAATAAGTTACCGAGACTCCAAAAACGTAAAGAACATTAAAAAGGGGCTTAGAATCACTTACCATGGAGCTTGGAAGCTTGAAAACCCTAACTATGGCTTCTCCCCTTGCTTAATTCGGCCTTAGCTTGAAGATGGACAAATTTTTGGCTATTTTGGCCTTTTTGATTCTTTTAATTACTAAATGACCAAAATGCCCCCAACTTAAAAAAATCCTATTTCACTTATCTCTTGTCCATTTTTGTCCAACAAGTTAACCAATGGTCTAATTACCATTTAAGGACCTCCAATTTAAAATTTCATAGCAATTTAACACCTTTAGCTTCTAGAACCCAACTTTTGCACTTTTTACAATTTAGTCTTTTTGGCTAAATTGAGTGCCCAAACGTCAAAATTTTTTAATGAAATTTTTACAAAATCATTCTGTAAAATTTTAGACCATAAAAATATAATAAAAAATAAATTTTTCCTCCTCAAATTTATGGTCTGAAAAACACTGTTCTGACTAGATCTGAAATCAGGCTGTTACAGTAACTGGCCACATTATGGTGAGTGTCGAATGAAGAGTGGAGTGTTTTAGATGTGGTTCCTTTGACCACTATCTTAGAGATTAACCTGAGAAATTTGAGAAAGATAATATTCAAACTTCGAGGTCGAGCAACACAGTTGCGAGAGGTAGGCCACCTCATAATCCTGGAATATATGAGTTGTAGCCGTGGTGTAACGAAAAACTCTACTATGAGATCCGATGCACGAGCAACAGCTAGGGCTTATGCTATTCACGCACGCAAAGATGCTTCTGAGCCAAATGTTATTACAGGTACTTCTGCTCTCTATGATACTAATGTAACTGTTTTGATTGATCCCGAATCGACCTATTCATATATTTGCACGAATTTAGTGTCTAGTAAGAGTTTACCTATTGATTCCACTAAGTTCATGGTTAAAGTATCGAACCCCTTAGATTAGTATGTTTTATTTGATAAAGTTTTCAAGAATTGTCCTTTGATGACTGGAGGTTACAATTTTTTTTCTTATTTGATACTATTACTGTTTGATGAATTTGATGTGATTCTAGGTATGGATTGGCTAACTCTACATGATGCTGTTGTAAATGTAGATGAAAGCTTATCACATTAAATGTTAGAAAGGTGAGACACTTCGTATTGAATCAGTTGATCCGAATGGATTGCCTATTGTGATATTGGCTATGTCAGCGGAGAAATATGTGAGAAAAGGTTGCAATGCATACCTTGCATGTGTACTGGATACTAAAGTGTCTGAATCAAAACTTGAATCAGTGCCAATGGTTTATGAATATTATGATGTGTTTCTAGAGGAGTTACCTAGATTACCGTCGGCCAGAGAAGTCAAATTTGCCATAGAACTTGTATCGGGAACAACACCAATATCGATAGCACCTTACAGAATGGCTCCTATAGAGTTAAAAGAGTTGAAAGCACAGTTGCAAGAGTTGAATGATAGGGATTTTACTCGACCTAGTTTTTCACCTTAGGGTGCACCAATTCTATTTGTTAAGAAAAAGGATGGATCGATGAGATTATGCATTTACTACCGTCAGCTCAACAAAGTTACAATATAGAACAAATATCACTACCTCGCATCGACAATTTGTTTAACTAGTTGAAAGGTGCCACAGTGTTCTCAAAGATTGATCTTCGTTCTGGCTATTATCAACTACGAGTGAAAGATTTAGATGTGCCGAAAACTACATTTAGAACTAGGTACGGACACTATGAATTTCTTGTGATGTCGTTTGGTTCAACTAATGCACCTGCAGTATTTATGGATTTGATTAACAGAATCTTTAGACCGTATTTAGACAGATTTGTTATGGTGTTTATTGATGATATTCTGATATATTTCTGAGACGAGTCCAAGCATGCTGAGCACTTGAGAATTGTGTTACAAACTTTGTGAGATAAACAACTATCTACTAAATTCAGCAAATGTTAGTTTTGGCTCCGAGAAATTGGTTTTTTAGGACATAAAGTATCGGCCGAAGGCATTAGAGTTGATCCGAATAAATTTTCTACAGTTGTTGACTGGAAACCACCGAGAAACGTATTTGAAGCCAAAAATTTTCTGGGATTAGCTGGTTATTATCAGAGATTTGTAAAAGGTTCTCGATGATAGCTACACTGATGACATGACTATTATAGAAAGATGTGAAGTTTGAATAGTTTGATAAATTTCAGCAAAGTTCTAACCAGTTGAAAGCACTGTTGACAAAAGCAGCAGTTCTAGTTTAGCTTGAGTTGGGTAAATACTTTGTGATTTTCAGTGATGCGTCATTGAACGGTTTAGGCTGTGTTTTGATATAGGAAGGGAAAGTAATAGCTTATGCTTCCAGACAATTAAAGTCGCACAAGAAAAACTATCTGACACATGACTTAGAGTTTGCAGCTACTGTGTTCACGTTTAAAATCGTGTTTAAAAGTTAAACCAATGTTTCTACAGCAGATCTGCGAAGCTCAGAAATGTGATAACGAGTTGTGAGCTAAACGAGTACAATGTGAGTTTATGTCTAATTCAGATTTTCAGATAGGGCCCAATGATTATTTGTTATTTAGAGATAGAGTTTGTGTACCGAAAAATCCAGAGTTTATAAAGAAAATTTTGCATGAAGTTTATAGTGGTAACTTGTGTGTTCATCCGGAGAGCAATAAAATGTACAATGATTTGAGACAGATGTACTAGTGGTGGGGAATGAAACGCGAGATTTTTGACTTTGTATCTAGATGTTTGATATGTTAGCAAGTTAAAGCTGAACATCAGGTACCTTCAGGACTGTTACATCCATTGATAATACTGGATTGGAAGTGGGATAGAGTTACTATGGATTTCGTATCGGGGATACCCTTATCTCCGAAAAAGAAAGATGCTATATGGGTTATTGTTGATCTTTTGATGAAGTCTGCACATTTTATTCTTGTACGTACAAATTTCTCACTTGATAGATTAGCTGAGTTATATGTTTCTAAGAATTTCAAATTACACGGAGTGGAGTCTCCATTATTTAGGATAGAGATCCACAGTTTACATCGCAATTCTGGAGAAAGTTACAAGAAACTTTGGGTACGCGGTTGCATTTTAGCACTGCATTTCACCCTCAGACCGATGTTCAATCTGAGAGAGTGATTCAGATTCTCGAAGATATGCTTTGTTGCTTTGTTTTAGAGTTTGAAGGCAACTAGGAGAAAAATTTACTGTTGGTCGAATTCGCATATAATAATAGTTTTCATTCGAGCATAAAGATGGCACCATATTAGGCTTTATATGGTCATAAATGTCGAACTCCATTATACTGGACTTAGCTTAGTGAGAAAAAGATACACGGGGTTGATTTGATTCCGGAGCTGAGGAAAAAGTGAAAGTAATCAGAGATAGTTTGGAAGTAGCTTCAGATCGTCAGAAATCGTTTGTAGATCTTAAACGTAAAAATATAGATTTCCAAGTCAGTGATAGAGTATTTTTGAAAGTTTCACCCTAGAAGAAAGTTCTTCGGTTTGGTCACAAAGTGAAGCTGAGTCTGCGATTTATCGAGTCGTACGAGATTACTAAAAGAATCGGACCTATTGCATACTGATTAGCTTTACTTTTAGAACTTAAAATAATTCATAATGTCTTTCACGTGTCTATGTTACGACGGTATCGATCTAACCCTCCACATGTAATCTTTCCAACAGACATTGAGATTCAACCTGATATGACATATAGTGAAAAGCCGATCAGAATTCTGGCACGAGAGGTGAAAGAGTTGAGAAATAAAAAGATAGATTTAGTAAAAGTTCTTTGGCAGTGACATGAAAAAGAAGAAGCCACCTGGGAACCCGAGGAAGTTATGATAAAGAAATTTTCAAACATCTTTTCTGGTAAGATTTTTGGGGACAAAAATCCCTTTAAGGGGAGAGCTGTAACAGCCTGTTTTCAGTGAAACCAGAACAGTGATTTTGGGACCACAAATTCGAAGTCAAAAAATTTATTTTATTATTATATGGTCTACAGCATGATAGTATTGCCATATGAAAAATTTTGTTAAGAAATTTTACCGTTTACATGCTCAATTTGATAAAAAGGACTAAATCGCGTAAAGTGCAAAAGTTCAGTTCTAATAGGTAAATGTATTAAATAGCTATAGAACTTTAAAGTAGAGGTCCTTATATGTTAAATAGCCCACTAATATGTTAGTGGATGATAATGGCTTACCAATTTTGTAATTTGAATTAATTATAAAGGTTAATTAAGTAAATAGGTAATTAAATGATATATTAATAAAACAAAACAATTTTATTATGTTCATCTTCTTCAAAATACACCACAAACGGATTCTACTTGGAGAAAATAGAGCGAGGGTTCGTCCAAGCTTCAAAGTCCAATTGGTAAGTGATTTTTGTCCCATTTTTAATGATTTCTATGTTTCTAGAATCTTTGTAGCTTAATCTAGCTAGCTTGGGGACTAATTTGCAAAACTATTAAAGTATTTGCGTTTTTCCATTGATGAATATGTTAGGTTTTTAAAGTTTAATGGTAGAAAATGAATGGTTGTTCTTAGATATAGAACTTTTGTAAACGAATTTTTTATGAAATTATCAATTAGGGATTAAATTAAAAAAATGTGATAAATTGTGTGGTAAATTGTGAATTTGTGAAATATATGGGTTGTTATAAATATGTTTATAATTCGGCTAGGCTTGGGTAGGGATAAAATTGAATGAATTTCATTTTCCAAGCCTAGGGACTAAATCGTAAAGAATTAAAAGTATAGGGGCAAAATGGTAATTTTTCCAAAAAAGTGTGTTAGACTAAATTGAATGTGAATTATATTGAATTGAGTTAAATTCATTCGTATAGATCCGATTAGACCTCGTATGAAGTTAGATCGAGGCAAAGAGAAAATATCAGATTAGTTGCCTCCATATCTACGTACACACGTTGAGGTAAGTTCATATAATTAAATAGTGTAATTATATGTTTTGATTGAATTAGATTTATGGTATTTGATTTATCCTTATATTTGAATACCGATCGCATATCTGAAGACATTCGACGATTGCCGAGCCTCGTTTGAACCATAGGAATTCTTATGATACAAATGACATGCCATTAGGGTTACCGATTTTAGCTCTTATGAGCTTACTGATACTCAACTAGTATGAGCTTACCATTATTTAGTTTGAAGAAGCTTATCGTTATTCAGCTCGAAAGAGCTTATCATTATTCAGCTCAGAGGAGCTTATCGTTTATAGCTCGTATTAGCATACATATACATGAATTGATGGACTACAATTTAGTACACCTCGTGTGTACTACCCGTGCATTCAACAATATTCTAAATGGTTCAACAGGCATAGTTCTGTTACGAGTCTATATGAGTTCGATAGGAACTAGTACAGGTATTTACATGAATTACATGGAAATGGTTTATATATGATATATGGATACATGGTATAGATGTTACATGTATATAGAATATGAATAGTTGTTGAACTCATACATGATTATCGATTTTTATATGAATTACATAGCTAACTTGGTTGATGAATATGTGTCAGGCTTTTGGCCAAATTGAGTTGAGATTTACTTTGGTTTACTTACCTATATTGAGGTTAAAAGGTAAGTTAAATTTTGTGTTATACGAATTTACTAAGCTTAAATGCTTACTCTGTGTTATTTTTCGTGTTTTATAGTGGTTTGAAAGCTCGTTCGGGTTGGAAGCTTGTCGAAGCTATATCACATTATCCATCTGCTCTTTTAGTACATTTGGTTATCTAATTTTGGTTTTAATGGCATGTATAGGTTATTTTAGCTAATGATAGCCTACATGTTTTGTTATGTTCTTAGCCATTTGAATTGGCTTGTGTTTTGGTATATTTTGCTATGTATATGTGAATTGATAACCTACATGTTTTGTCATGTTTGGTGTGTGGTTTAGTATGGTTAATATGTGAATTGATTTATATTTGATGGATGAAAATTAAATGGTAGTTGAATATGCATATGAATATGTATTATAATTTGGAGTGATTTAGTGATTGTTGTGGAAAGCACATATGTATAATGATGTTAGTTTTTGAATGGTTTGTATTGGTGTTTTGATTAATGATCTACAAGGTAAGAAATGATGTATATTTTCTTGATAAACTTTGGATGCAAGTATGCATATAAGTGAAATATATATTTGGATATATTGAATACATGAATTTTCATATTATAAGTTGTCATTTGAGGTGCCTAAGGGCCTATTGGTTGCATGTGATGATATTACATGTTTTAAGTTTGATTTCGGCTTGTTTTGGATGCATATTTATGAATTGGTTATATGCAAATTGTTGTGTTTAGGTTGATACCAAATTGGATGAGAAATGTGGCTTGGAAATGACATATTTTCGTCCACACGGGCAGAGACACGGGCGTGTGTCTCAGCTGTGTGTGACACAAGGCCAAGTGACACGGCCATGTGTCACCTACATCTTTTGAAGAATGCAAGTCAGTATGCTCACACGACCTGGCACACATTCATGTGGCTTGGCCGTGTGGCCTAAGTCAGTGAGTTACACAGGCAAGGACACGAGCTGGTACACGGCTGTGTGTCCCTATTTCGAATGCCCACACAGCCTAAGACACGTGTGTGTCCCTTGGCCACGTGAGTCACATGGCTTGGTCACACAACCGTCTGACCCTTGCAATTTTAAAAATTTTAAATGTTTCTAAAATATTTTTTGAGTTTTTGATTTAGTCCCAATTTGTTTCTAATGTGTATTTTTGGCCTCGAAGGCTCGTATTATGGGAAATGTGCATAATTATGATTGGTTTCTAACATAAATGTTATATGTTATGAAATATTTGAATTTTTCGTCTGCTTAAATTTTAAACGTCGATAATACTCTGTAACCCTATTCTGGCGACTGATTCAGGTTAGTGCTATTACAAAAGGGTCAACAAAAAATTTGATAAGTAAGGCTATGAGAGTACGAAAAAGGTATAAGATGAATATGCTTTAAATATTCTTAGCTATATGTAAGGAAGTATGAATTCTTTTATGTTGTGTGCATAAAAGCTATAAGTTTTGCTATGTGTTTTTAAGTTATGTGTATATCTAACTTGAAATGTTGTTGTTGCTTAGGCTAATGCCAAGCTCTGTTGGATTGTCTCAAATTGTTTTTATGATTTTATATAAATATTGAAATGTTAAACTTTGTTTATGAATTACAAACTTACTAAGCATTACATGCTTACTTCGTGTTATTTCTTGTGTGTTTCTAGATAATCGAAAGCTCGTTTGGGTTGGAAGCTTGTCGGAGATCCATCACACTATCCCTCAATTATATAGGTATATTTTGATGATTTTGAGTCATGTTTATAATGGCATGTATAGGTATTTTTTTTTTGATGAATTTAGCTATTATGTGTGGCTTGAATATATATGACATTTTGGTTGATGAACTTGTAGTTATGATATAATGAATATTTGGTGTTTTGTGTGGTTGTTATTTTGATATGGTGGTCGTTAATAGGATGGAATTGAATTGATTTTTAAAATGGTCTACTATAAATTGTTTGTTGGTTTGGATTGAGATAGTTCATGATGTGGTTAATGGCTAGATTTGGTAGCTCGAATATAGTTAGTTTTAGGTCAAATTGGTATGATGTATGATGGATGTAAAAAGGGCCCAAAATGGTGTTTGTTGTGCTTCTATTTGGTATATGAATATCAAGGCAAATGTGATATTGAAATTGTTTAATTGGTAGTTTGAATGATGAATGAATTCAATAGGTGTTTAGGCAAGTCTAATTGTTGAAATTGAGGTGCCATTTTGGCATATTGGTTGAATAGTTTATTCCTATAATATTTAAGCTTCAATTTGCATATGTTAGGTGTGTTTTGAATGCTTGATTATAGATGCATTTGGCTTTTTACAAGTGGTAGGAACTTGGGTGAGAAAAATGGCCTATTTTTCATCTACGTGGTCAGTGACAAGAGCGTGTGTCTCAGTTGTGACCTGGCCGTGTGTCCCTTGTATCTTTCAAACAGCTGCAAGTCAGGCTATTACAAGGCCTAGCACACAGCCTGGCACACGGGTGTATGGGGTTATTTTGAAAGGTACACGACCTGGCACATGGGTTTGTGGCTTGCCCCTGTGACCCAAGTCAGTGAGATACATGGGTACAGACAAAAGCTGGGACACAGCCGTGTGTCCCTATTTCAAATGCCCATACAGCCTAAGACATGGGCGTGTCTCTTGGCCGTGTGAGTCACATGGCCTGGCCACATGCTCGTGTGACCCCTACAGTTTGAAAAATTTTAACTTTTTCCTAAAAAAATTCATGTTCCCAATTTAGTCCCGATTCATTTTTAATGTCTTTTTAAGGACTTTAGGGCTCGTAAAAGTGACCGTATGTATCATTTTGGTTGATATTACTATGATTTATGTTGTGGTTTGTTTGTAATACTCTGTAGCCCTAATTCGGGGATGGGTACGGGCTAGGGTGTTACATTTATTAGTATCAGAGCTACGGTTTAACTAATTCTCAGACTGAACATAGCGTGTGTGAGTCTAGATATACATGTCATTATATAACATGTATAGTGTGATAACTCCTGACACGTTTGAAATTATGTTTTCATATAGTAATGGATTCCAACCAAGCCGATTCTAATGATGTAGAAAGTAACGGGTAAGCCTCCGTTCACGGAGCAATGTCGTCTGGTTCTAGGCCCGTATCTGAGAGCCAAGGAAGAGAAGCTAAGTAAGCCTTATTCCAAATGATGAATGAGTGGTTCACTGAGATTGTTCGAAAGAATCCGACTGCTCATCGACCTTTACCCCAACCTATTCCCCAATCGGTCCCCATTGTTCCTCAAGTTTTAGAACCTTTATGCGTGAGTAAGTTGCCTGTTGATAAACTCTGTAAATATGGGGCTGAAGAATTCATAGCTACTGTTGATGATGATACTGAGAGAGTTGAGTTCTGTTTAGAGAATACGATTTGAGTTTTTGATGAGTTATCTTGTTCATCAGCCGAATGTGTTAAATGTGTCGTATCTCTACTGAAAGATTTAGCCTATCAATGGTGGAATACATTGGTTTCTATTGTTCCAAGAGAGCGGGTAGACTGGAGTTTTTTCCAAACTAAGTTTAGGAAGAAATATATAAGTGAGAGATTTCTCTATCAGAAGCGCAAAGAATTTCTTGAGCTTAAACAAGGTCGTATGACAGTATCCAAATATGAAAGAGAATTCGTCAGGTTGAGCAAGTATGCCCGAGAATGCATTCCAACCGAAGTTAATATGTGTAAATAGTTCGAAGATGGACTGAACAAGGACATAAAGCTTCTAGTCGGGATTCTTGAGTTGAAAGAATTCATTGTTTTGGTTGACAGAGCACATAAAGCCGAGGAGCTTAGTAAAGAGAAAACAAAAGCTGATTTTGAAGCTAGAGATTCAAGAAAGAGATCAAGTAGAAAATCGTATTATTCATCTTCAAAAAGATCAAAAGAATACCACAATCATTCGGCTTCTTTTGTGGGATATCCTAGCAGAGATCGAGGTAAGCAACACACGAGTTCTAAAGCTCAAGCTACATCAATAGCGAGTGTTATCAATGTTAGAGCCAACAAGCCTGATTGTCAGTGATGTGGGCAATGACACGTTGGTGACTGTCAGATGAAAGATGAAGCTTGTTTTAGATGTGGTTTGCAGGAACATTTTATTCGGAATTGTCCTGAGTTACCTGAAAAAGACTAGATTTAGAGAGTTCAACCGAGTAATACAGCTGTGAGAGAGAGACCATCAAGGAAACCTAAAAATGTAGATATTAGCCATAGTGCGACTAAGGACTTTGCTATGAGGTTTGAGGCATGAGCACCAGCTAGAGCCTATGAGATCCGTGTGCGAGAGGAAGCTTCTACTCCAAATGTTATTACCGGTACTTTTTCTATCTTTGACACTAAAGTTAATGCTTTGATTGATTCTGGATCAACTCATTCGTATGCATGCACAAATCTAGTGTTAAGTAAGAATTTACCTGTTGAGTCCACTGAATTCCTAGTTAAAGTATTGAACCCCCTTGGTCAGCATGTGTTAGCTGATAAAGTCTACAAGAATTGTCCTTTAATGACTTGGGGTTACAGTTTTCGGCCAATTTGATGCTATTGCCTTTTGATGAGTTTGATATGATTATGGGTATGGATTGGTTGACTCTGCATGATGCTATTGTGGATTGTAGATGAAAGCTTATTGTATTAAAATGTCAGAATAGTGAAAAGCTTCAGATAAAATTGGTAGCTTGAGTGTGTTGCCTATTGTTGTTTCAGCTATGTCAGCACAGAGACACATGAGAAAAGGTTACGATACCTACCTTGCATATGTACTGGATTCTAAAGTGTCTGAGTTGAAACTTGAAATAGTGTTTGTGGTTTATGAATATCCCGGTGTGTTCCCAGAAGAGTTACCCAGATTACCACTGATCAGATAGGTCGAATTTGCCATTGAGTTAGTACCGAGAACATTAATGATATCGATATCTCCGTACAGAATGACTCCTACAGAGTTGAAAGAATTGAAATCTTAGTTGTAAGAGTTAATAGATAGAGTTAAGAAACAAAAGCATAGCTTTAGTAAAGGTTCTTTAGCAATGTCACAAGATAGAGGAGGCCACCTGGGAACCCGAGGAAGCTATGATAAAATAATATCTGAATCTATTTTTTGGTAAGATTTTAGGGGATGAAAATTTCTTAGGGGGAGAGTTGTAACAGCCCATTTTCAGTGAAATCAGAACAATGGTTTCGGGACCACAAATTTGAAGTTGAAAAATTTTATTTTATTATTATTTTAATGCCTATAGCATGATAGTGGCATCGTATAAAAAATTTTGTTAAGAAATTTTACCGTTTGCATGCTTAATTTGGTAAAAAGGACTGAATAGCATAAAGTGAAAAAATTGTGTTCTAATAGCTAAAGGTATTTAATAGCTATAGAACATTAAAGTATGAGTCCTTATGTTGTACATAGACCATTAAAATAAAGTTGAGAATACCTCAAAAGCAAATATACCAAAGTTTTAAAATCAGCCTATTTTCCCCTTCACCCTACAATTGATGCATGACTTCCCCTTTCCCCAACTATTGTCATTGTCGCATGTGAAATGATATGTGTTTTGTGCAAGTATACACGTTGGATCAAGTAATAAAGTGATGATCGAGTATCATTCCCACTAGAATTGGATTGAGACACAAAACTTTTCAAGTTATTGTAATATGGTTAATGTTATGGAAAAACCGTTGAATAAGATGTTATGGTAAACTAAGGTAAATATGCAGTGATAATTCAAAAGAATGATGTATGCAAGAGATGGAATTGATGAATAATTGGAAATGCTATGGAAAAAGTGAGAGCAATAACGAAAGTGATTATCTGAATAAAATGTAAGCAAAGAAATAAACATGGAAATAATAGGAGAACTTCAAGAAACAGCTTTCGCTTGCCTAGTCCACACTTCGCCAGCACAACGTCCTGTGATAACTAAGAAGAACTACCTTCGACTTCCTTTCCTCTGCGCAGTCGAACCCTTATTCACACCTAAGGATCTCTCCCACTTTTTTTCTGCCATTTGTGAGGTCCCCTTCATCGGCTTTTATAAAAAGATTAGCCTAGGGTCTGCTAAAAACTTGTGAATGGCTTCTCCTATTTTATAGGGATTTATTTGGTACAAGTTTGAATTTGAACTAGGACTATTGTGCGGAAAATGTTGACTTGGTCTTCTCGGCATTACCATGGCATCCGTGCTGGAAAACTATCTACACTTTTGCCCTAACAAAACTTCACCCCTTTATTTCCTCATTTTAAAACCTATTCTTGACATACCAACACACACAAAACTCCACCACAAGCGATTAAAAGTACCTAATTCCAATCCAATCCAAGTCCTAATGCAATATTAAAAATGCTAACTAAAATGTCCTAAAATGCAACAAAATGTACTTAAGTACAAGCAATTAACTAGGTCTAAAGGCATGAAATATAACTCTTTTCAAGAGTTATCACACCCACAAACCTAAGTTATTGCTTGTCCTCAAGCAAAATACACCTAAATGTATAAATGCACCATTTTGCCTTGGCAAAAAAAACCTTCTTGTACTGCCTAGCTATTCAAAAAACAATTTATACCTCTGTTCTCAGTAATATTCTATTTTCCTAAAACTGATTCGAATGTCAAAAGGTTTGTTCAGTACAAGCAATGCAAAAATATCTCATTAAAAACAAAATTTCCTAAGTACCCATGGATTCTTCCTTTCATCCTATAGCGGATATCTTTTTATTCACTTAGTTCATTTGTTACCTAAACAGAAGTCACTTGCTTTAAGCCCATATCAAAATATATTTCTTCATATTTTCATATATTTATTCTCCTTTTTTCCTTTCTTTTTTTTATTTTTAATTTTTTTAATGGAAACCATATTAGGGGATTTAGTCATATCATAAAAATGTTTTTGACTTGACAATCATGACGGAGCATACACCGAATTGCCGAGTACCTCATGATGTCAAAATTTAAACTAAAAGTCACTCATGAAGCTAAGGCCTTTAATTAAAAAGATGGATGGAGCATACAACTACCTCCTTAGCTATTCAGTCCTTTGCTACAATGGAATTCCCCCAAAATTATATCACACTCTTTCTTAGACCCTTCTTTCTAATTAACAGCATGATGGAGCAAACAGAGTGATGCTGACCTACTTAACAGCTCTAAGCATTGGAGTGAATACTTATTTAAGCAAAATGTCGTAGTAATTTAACTAATGTTTGGTTTCAAAAATCCTTAAGGGCATTAAAAGATACTTACTATATTTCAAATAACCAAAAAAAAAAAACAAAGTATGGCACATTTCATTTTTTAGAAATCAATTTCCAAGCAACTTAGCCTAAGCTAACTTTACCCAATCTATTGTTACTTGTTCTAAGTATATCTAGAAAAAAATTTAAGCTCATCATCGGACATCATAAAGAAAAATTGTACTTATTATAGACAAAGCAGTATTCCAATAGTTATTATGCCATGGAAAAATATCCCATATACCAAAATGAAGATACTAAATACAAAATGCAACCTAGATGCACAATACACCTCCAAACCTACAGGATGCATTGTCCTCAATGCATGTAAAATCATGAGCAGTATATAACAAGTATGAATATGCATACAAATGAAAAAAATTTATGCAATGTATGAGAGAAAAATTAAAACTTAACTTTATTGGACTGGAACATTGGCACTTCATTCAATTCTTTTTGTGGACTTACGAGCACTGACTTTGTATCACATCTTCAATTTCTGTAGGTCAACTTTCTCACCTTCTTTGTCAGTCACTGTTAGTTCATCAATCAGTTGATTGACTTCATGAACCTGTGTAGTCATAAAAGTGGGTGAAGATGTCAGTACAAGAGTTTTACCTTTTTCAGTGGTAGTAGTTGGTGAAGTGACAGGGACATTTTTTTCTTCCTTTCCTTCTTCTACATCCTTCTTTAGTTCGGCAGAGGTTGACTTTTCTAACGCCTCTTCAATAGCTTTTCCTTTATCTGTAGTGGCTCCTTCAGTCATGGAGTCAGTTCTAGCAGTGGATGGAACTGGCTCTTCTTCGCAATCATTAGACGAGAGCAAAATAGCTGGGAAAGTAGGAAATTCTGGCATAGGTCTCGAAAAATTTTTCTGGAGGGATCTTATTAATGCCAAATCCCTATCTTTCACATATGACCAATATCGAGACTGGCATTTGTTGTTTTGTTCCAACTCTTCCATCATCTAGTATTGTTTCACCTCAAACAGAGACAACTTTGTTCTAACTGCTTTAGAGAAGTTAAGATTTTTCTAGTCATGAGAGGAGGGAGATGTTGCTGTGGGAACACGTGTGGTAGGGGAAGCTTGACTCTGCCGGGATGTTGTGGCAAAATTAGTTCCTCGTAGCTTAGCAAAATTTTCTCGCATTATCCCACCCTTATTTGGGGTAACGTCCTCAGCATCAACTAAAGGCACATTTGTCATCATACATAGGGCAGAAATAAAGGAAGGAAAATTCAAACTCTTGGCAATCTTATCAGCACACCTATGGACCTCTTGGAAGATAATCTTCCCTACATTTATCTGTCTTCCTTGTAAAATATAATGCAACAGCAACATTCTTTCTTTCGAAACAATCGTGTTATGTATAGACAGCATAAGATGACTCCTTAAAAAGTGGTACCACACATTTCCAATTGGTTTTAATGTAACTCTTTCAACCGTGTAACACTCTTAGCTTGAAATAATCCATTGCGTTCCTTCAATGCATGAATCTTCCAATACTTTTGCCAACTGATTCGGTGTAATATTCTTGGCAAATTTAAAATGCTCATCTCTAACCTCCTCGATGTCGAATTTGGCATTAATATGGTCTTCGTCGAATGGCACTGATTTACCCCTCACATAAATTAAGGGAGAATCTGGGGAATTTATATGAGAGTAAAACTATCTTACCACTTTACCCACAACATCCCCTGGGTGTAGATAAAATCTGCTCTAGTTGTACTTTTCTTGTGGCTGCAACAGCATTGAAGAATATCTTCAATTGCGGGGCGCCAACACGCAAAGATTCTTCTATTTTAGAAGCACTCTTTACACGAGCCATGAAGAAAAAGTCAGGGAAACAAAAAAGAAAAAGAATAGAGTAAACAAATAGCAGAGAGGTTGAAGATGAGAAAACCGTAAAAATGTGAACTTTGTGAGAAGTGGGAAATGTGAATAGTTTGAAGAAAATAAAAAAGGATAATGATGACAATTTTAAAGGAGTAAACAAATAATAGCAACCCAATCCATGTTTAGCTTGTTAATTGCCAAAATGCTTTATGCTCAAGTTCAACAGGTAAATGACATGGCTTATCGTAAACAAGTTTAAAAGGTGACATCCCTAATGGTGTTCTAAATGCAGTTCAATATGCCCATAGAGCTTCATCCAATCTAGTAGACCAGTCCTCTTGAGATGGATTCACCAGTTTTTCCAGAATTTGTTAAATTATCTATTAGACATTTCAGCTTGGCTATTTGTCTGAGGGTGATATGTCATGGCAATTCTATGTTTCACCCCTGCGCAAGGCATTGGCCATTAGTTTACAATCAAAATGGAATCCCTCGCCACTGATAATGGCTCTTGGTGTACCAAATCGTGTGACAGTATTCTTATGCTAAAATTTCAATATTAACTTAGAATTATTAGAGGGTAGGGCTACTGCTTCTACCCAATTAGAAACATAGTCTACTGCCAAAAGTATGCATAACTTGCCACGAATGGTGGAAATGGACCCATAAAGTCTATTCCCCATACATCAAACAATTCAATCTCTAATATACTTTGTAACGACATTTCCTGTCTCCTAAACACATTTCCTACTCTCTAACAACGGTCACAAGACCTATAAAATTCATGAGCATCTTTAAATAAACTTAGCCAATAGAATCCTGACTGGAGTACGTTGGCAACTGTTTTCAGTCCTCCAAAGTGTCCTCCATATGGGGCTAAGTGACAATGTTGTAAGATATTATGCATCTCATCTTTGGGGATGCACTTTCGAATTATTTGATCTGCACAATACTTAATAGTAACGGTTCATCCCAATTGTATTGTTAGGCATCGTGAAGAAATTTTCATTTTTTATGAGCAATGAAGTCAAATGGCATTGCACCACTTACTAAGAAGTTTACTATGTCGGCATACCAAGGTAATGCCTTGGCAATGAGCAATTGTTCATCTGGGAATTCTTCTTTAATAAGTTTCTTTCTTTCATCTTCATTTCTCAATTCTATTATTGACAAATGGTCAACCACTTGATTTTTAGTTCCCTTTCGATCTCTAATTTCAAATTCAAACTCTTATAACAAGAGTATCCACCTAATTAATCTCAGCTTGGCACCTTTCTTTTGTACCAAGTACTTGATAGCTAAGTGATCTGTGTAGACTGTGACCTTTGTTCCTACTAAATAAGAATAGAATTTGGCAAATGTAAAGACCACTGCCAATAATTCCTTCACCGTAATGGTATAATTACGCTGAGCCTCTGTCAATGTCCTACTAGCATAATATATTGCATGTAGTACCTTGTTTCTCTTTTGAACCAACATTGCTCCCACAACATAATCACTGGCATCGTGCATGAGTTCAAAGGGTAATGTCCATTCTGAAGCAACCACAATCGGTGCTGCTACAAGTTGCTTCTTGAGTTCCTCAAAAGCCTGCAAACATTGATCATTAAAATTAAAAGGTTTTTACTGTTCAAGTACTCAAGGGTTTAAATATTTTTAAATAATCCTTGATAAATCATTTGTAAAATCTTGCGTGTCCTAGAAAACTTCTAATACCCTTAACACTGGTGGGTAGTGGCAATTTTTCAATCACTTCTATTTTTGATCTGTGTACATAAATTCCTCGATATGACACACTATATCCAAAGACAATGCCTTCACGGACCATGAAATGGCATTTCTCCTAGTTTAATACTAGATTCATTTCTTCACAATGTCATAAAATCATCTCCAAATTCCTTAAGCAATCTTCAAAGTCATTTCTGAACACAGAGAAGTTATCCATAAAAACTTCAAGGAAATTTTCCACCATGTCCAAGAATATGGCCATCATAAAGTGCTGGAAAGTTGCTAGGGCATTTCATAATCAGAACGGCATTTGCCTGAATACAAAAGAAAGTTATCTTCTCTTGATCTTCAGGTGCTAGAGTACTGATGCTAGGTTTGATGGGCATTCGTCAAACACATGATTTTCGCTGCAATAAACACATGACAACTCTACTAATTTTATCTCATGGAATACAATTGGATTTTTCATGGTTTTAACCATATTAGCTAGAGAAGATACCTGGGTTGTTAACGAAGTGATTGCATCAAGCTCGATGGTACCACCAACTCTTTTACCCATCATAATTCTCGTGGTCAGATACTAATAATCGTTATTGGTAATCTTTTCCAAGATCTCGTATGCTTCTTTATAAGTTTTGTCCAACAACGTACCTTTGGAAGACACATCAACTACCATCATTCTGTGCGCATTCAACCCATTGTAAAACATCTCCTTTTGAGTCTAGTGCTGGAATCCATCCATCAGACATTTCCAAATTAACTTCTTAAATCGTTCCCAAACTTCATATGACATCTCATCCTCCATCTGTTGAAAAGCCGTAATATCATTTCTCAACTTGGAATTCATAGTAGGAGGGTTAAACCATAGCAAGAATCTCTGAAAAGATCATTCCATAATGCCATTATTCCTTACAGTAAAACATTTTGCCATGATCTCGCACAATCTCTTAAAGAATACGAGAATAGCTTAAGTATTAAGGCATCTTCCATAACACCCTATTGTTTGACTGAATCACATTCTTCTAGAAAGAGTCTTAAATGTAATCGTAAGGCCTCAATGGGGAGTCCACCGAACTGTCCTACGATTTGTAACATTTGGAACATTATCGGTTTCAACTCGAATTGTTGAGCTTGTATGGCTAGTCTGACTATCCCTAGATTCATACCATCCAGCATTGGGATGACATGATCTCTAATTGGCCTATCTCAATCATCCACCACACGTCCAATGAGAGGATTTTCATTGTGATCATTTGGATTGCCATTACAATCATTCCTATTTCTAGCCATATTTCTCAATTCTTTTCTCTTTCCCTATAAGGTTCTGTCAATCTCTGGATCAAAAAGGTATTTTGTGTTAGTAGGAATTCATCTTCTCATTCAAAGATGGCAAACCTATAACAAGTAAATACACTAGGTCAAAAACTACTAAGTAAAATAACCAAACCAAATTTCACCAAATTGTCTATCACTGGCAATGACGCCAAAAACTTGTCGTGTGAAATGATATGCATTTTGTGCAAGTATAAATGTTGGATCAAGTAATAAACTGATGAATGAGTATCATTGCCACGAGGGTCAGATTGAGGCACAAAATTGGTCTAGTTATTGTAATATGTTTAATGTTATGGCAAGACTGTTAGAGTATGCCCAAAGATCAATCATGAGATGGTTGTAATAACATACTTGATTTATCATGTTT
>CM025252.1:16508613-16531024 GCA_013677275.1 Gossypium schwendimanii
TTTCACTTAAAATCACTTAGCAAAAGTTGTTTAACATAATTTCAAGCTTCATATTTTACCATAAAACATCAAAATAAACAAATTTCACCTTATTTTTCCAAATATGAACCCTAGGTTAAATTATTGCTAGAATAAGCTAAATCAACTTACCAGGACTCAAAAAACGTAAAGAACACTAACAACGGAGTTAGAACAGACTTACAATCGAGCTTGGAAGTTTGAAAAACCCTAGCCATGGTTTCCCCTTGTGAAATTTGGCCATGGGGTTGAAGATCGACAAAAATTGTCTTTTAATTTTGTTTTTAATTAATTTTAATAACTAAATGACCAAAATGCCCTTAATGAAAAACTTTGGAAACATACTCCATTTTTGTCTACCAACTTAACCAATGGTCTAATTACCATATAAGGACCTCCAATTTAAAGTTTCATAACAATTGGACACCTCTAACATGTAGAACTCAACTTTTGTACTTTTTACAATTTAGTCCCTCTGACTAAATTGAGTGTCCAAACGTCAAAATTTTCGAACAAAATTTTCACGAACTCATTTTGTGAAATTGTAGACTATAAAAATATAATAAAATAAATTTTTTTCCTCATAAAATTTGTGGTCCCTAAACCACTGTTCCGACTAGGCCCAAAATCAGGATGTTACAAAAATAGGATTCGTCAACTCGACTAACTTAAAATTTTTCGACTCGACTCGATCGAATACTCATCCCTACTCAAGTGGTGGTGAGGGTAGGGGGTAAATTATTAAATGGATGTACATAATCCATTTGTGCTTGTAAAGTTAAAATACCAGCCCTTAGATCAAAATGAATATATGGTTTTAGGTTTTATAATTTTTTACATTAAAAATAATTTATTCAAATTTTAAATTTTATTAACTCTTATTCTTTCACAGTAAAAGGAAAATCTCTTTTTCATTATAAACCTTTTATTAAAAAATTTATTCTAACTACCCGTTCCTCTTCTACAAAAAAATAGAATCTAAATCTACTTTAATTCTTTGTTCTTGATTTTTCTGCTCCTATTGCTTTTGATCATCTAAAGGTGTGTTCTTCTTCTTAGCTTTTTTTTTAGGCTGAAGATTTATTTTTTTGATTTTTTAGATTACTTTCTTCTGGTTTTTTTAATCCTTTTTTTTTTATCAATTTTGTTGTTACTTTCCAAGTTTACGAATAACTGAATTTTCTACATTTCATCACATCAATTCAATTCCATCTCATAGTTGCAATTCAAATTTACTGGAAATAAACCATGCAAGAGACATTTAGTGTTGGTGAAATTGAGATTCATCAATGTTAATTTCATATTTTGTTTCAAAATTTTAAAGTAAACAAGCTTCAGTACATGACTAAGAAAGTAAGTGAAATGAAAAAAAATAGAAAACTTTAAAATATAAATATTTGACACACCCCAAGTTTTCTAGTTCGTGTTTTGGTTGGTCGAGCAAGTGAGGATGGCGATGACTCATGTATGAGCTAGTCAAATTCGTGAGAACTTACTTGTTTCTTTTGGTGGAGTTTCTTTTGTAGAATGTTTCGCAAGGTTCCGCCATATTGCAGATTTCTATTTTGCATTTGGCAAGCTTTTTTGTTGTGAAGCTACCATTGGCGAGTTCCATTTGTAGCATATAGGTTTTTTGTTTTAGAATCCACAATTGGTAGGACACATATAGAAAATGAGTCAAGTCCTATGTAGGAAATGTGTCATTTTGCGTGACTACTATATAGCCTCGTTAATGGTGTCTGATTAGTGGAAGAACCATGTGTGATTAGTGGAATTGTATGTGCATGTAAGGTGAATAGGTAACCTATTATACTAGAATTACGGGCTAATTCCTATATAAAAAGAATGAAAGCTTAACGAAGAAGGACTTTATTTTCTGTTTCTCTGTTCATCTATGTTCTTTCAGAAGGAACCTAGTGTCATAGCCAAAGTACAAAGCCGGTGACTATGACACAAGATATGCCCTATGAAGGTCTATCGATTAGATGGGGAACATTTAGCCCATGAGACCTGGCCCGATTTAAAGAACTGTTGGAGAAGCCTGTCAGATTGAAGCTTGGTTGGCCCGATAATGAAGATATGACAACTTAGGCTAATTTGGTAACTAATCTTAGAAGATTGAGGGAATCATATCTTGTAAAGATTAGATTATATTTGATATGGCATATCTTGTCCCTAAAATCAAGGGATATGGTTAATCTCATCCGTCGATGTAAATGTATCTTGACCATCGATTTTGGGATAGCTCAACTATAAATAGAGAGCCTCCCCCTCATTTGTACTCATCCATTGTAAGTTGAATTCTTAAGAGTAATAGAATAACACTTTGTGTGCATTCTTTCTTTGTCTTTCTGTTGTTCATTTGTAGCTTCTTCTGGTACAATCGCTTCCGCTATACAAGTTGGTGCCTTGGAGGAGTTCTTAAAGAATCCTCACTTTTGGGCATAAAGGTTGACTTAGGCGAGTTTGGAGCAAACGGATCACCTAAGGCCCACGGATTGCGAGACGAAAGGTCTAGCCCCGTGTCACTAGTGTGTTCTTTGCTGTGTGAAGAAGGTACCAACTTTCAACTTGATTTGTAACTGACTTTTTCAAGCCAACTGCTAATAATGTAACCCCCAAACCCGGCCTAGATGTTATGACTAAATTCAGAAGATTAAATCGACCACCGAAATGACCTAATAAAATCAGAGTTTGTAAAACGGTTGTTTTAAAATATTTGTTTATTTTTCAGGAAAAACTTAGTGTTATCTTAATTTTACTAAAATGTATAGTTTTCTCAAAACAATGGAATTTAAAGTTAACTTATTAAAAGTCAATTTCCAATTTTTATATGTTTTTCAAATCTCATTTACATAATCATGCAACGGAAAAAGTGATATTTAACGTGAGTTTAATGGAACCAGATTTTTATGTGTGATTAATTAATAAACCATATTTCAATAACCTAAGGCAAAATAAAATGTAATGCCTACCGAACAACCTAAAAACCTAACTCCTATGCCATAATTCAAATAAAATACTACAGTATTTGAAAAGAAAAGATTGCGAATAATGAATCTAAAATGTTTATAAAAGATGATTCGTGCCGAGTCCGTGTCCTAACCTGGTGGGTTATTTGTGGAGATGGAGATAAAAGGGGGAGTGCGATTATGAAGCTCAATGTGAGTTCAATCAAGCGTAAATTAGTGTAAACAGTAGAAAAAGCGTGTGAAATATCAGTTCTTTTAAAACAATCACATTTGTATAGCAAGTCATAGTAACGATTTTATAGATCAACATATCACAATAACATCTCCATATTCACAGTTTTGTATGCGCATGTTTATGCATGGCAAAGCAATTTTAGTATATCAAAAGATAGATCCTACCCAACTCCATTACACACCTCACTGAGAGTTTCCCTAAACTCATACATCCTTATACATCCTCATACATCCTTATAAACTGCCACTGGATTGTGGATGCACAATATATTTGCTGATAAAAACTGCCACTAAGTTATGGGTGCATAACATATTTCTAGATAAAAACTACCACTGGGCTATGGGTGCACATCATATTTGCAGATAAACTACCATTAGTTTACTCTAAGACTGAGTCTGAGCACGATGAGCATTTGAGGGTTGTACTACAAATTCTCCAAGAAAAGAAAATTTTTGCCCAGTTTAGTAAGTGTAAGTTTTGGTTAAAGAAAGTTATATTTCTGGGTCATGTGGTGTCCGCTGAAGGTATCCATGTGATTATAAGAAGATTGAAGCTATTGTGGAGTGGAAACAACATAAGAATGTGTCTAAAATTTAGAGTTTTCTTGGGTTGGCTGGTTATTACCAGAAAATTCAGAGTTTTCTTGGGTTGACTGGTTATTACCGGAGATTCGTTGAGGGGTTCTCTTTGATTCCTGTTCCTTTAACAAAGTTGCTGAGCAAGAATGTCCATTTAGATGGACTGATGATCAGCAAGCTAGTTTTGAGAAACTTAGGTTTGTGTTGACTCAAGCACCTATTTTGATTCAGCTTGAGTCTAGAAAGGATTATGTGGTATATAGTGATGTGTCTCACACTAGTCTTGGATGTGTGTTGATGTAGGAGGGTAAGGAGGTAGCCTATGCTTCGAGATTGCTCAAGCTATGTGTCTAATTACTCGACTCATAACTTGGAGCTGGCAATTGTCATTTTCATGCTTCAGATCTAGAGGTATTATCTTTATGGTGAAAAGTGTATTATTTACATGAATTACAAGTGTAACCTCTCTAACCCAACCTAGACGTTATGGCTAGATTAAGAAGGCTACATTAGCCACCGAAATGGCTAAGCAAACAATTTGACCTTTGAAAATCCTTAACACGGCTAAGTTTGAAAAAAATCGTTATTGATGATCCAATTTAGATAAAACATTTGTTTATTGGGTAATCTTATGAAAAACTCTAATTTCTCTAACTTAAGAAAAGGCATCACTATTGAAATTAAATAATGTTAAAACATTCATTTAATTAGGTCATATTTACTTAGAGTCTATTTTATTATTGTTGCCATATTTTAGAAGACTAATTGATTTGATATTTTGTTTTAGCAAAAGTCAAATCTTTAAAAGGCAATGCAAAACCATTGTTCATGTCCTTTTGGAAATCTAGTTGCTTTATCGGTTTGTTTTCCAAAAATGGTTTATTTGTAACGCAGCCGAAAATTGATGAACAATGTCAGTTTTACTAGGTCAAATACTACGCAATTACTAGTTATTAAGCTTCAATGATCCATGCATGCAATAAATACCCAAATTAAAAAAAATCAAGCTACAGACCATGACATAAAAAATTACAATCCAAAACCAATAAAGTACTTATTAGAAATACTTATTTAAAACAATCTGATGCCTGAGGTGATACTCCGTATGCCAGGTCTGATCCTAGTCTCGAGCATTACCTGAGAAGTTTGAAACTATGGGGTGAGCTAAACTAGCTCAGCGTGAGTCTATAACAGTATAATCACACAAACATTCATAGAAAAAAAATCATTAATTTAATACCATTCGAGTATGTCGTGAGTATGATGCAACGTGAAAGGGGTTCCTACCCATCAATTAGCTACACACCACGAGTTCCCCAAAACCCATCTACCAAACTCTGAACAATGCGAGTAGAGCTCTATGTGGTTGAACCACAGTTATAAATAATGCAATTATATTGCCAATCAATATGCAGACAAGGTGCCAATTTTTAAATGCAAATTAAACTACCATTCATTATGTGATATAATCTCCAATCTCCTCATTACTCTTGGTGCAGTGCACTGTCAACATTAATGTGAACTTACTCTGTCACTGTTACACAACGAAACTCCTCCAATCATCCACAATATCCCACCCCATGCACATGCATTGTGACATACAAGATACAAACAAGAACATGTTTTCATTACATTCACATTTCAGTGGCATGATTTACATGCATTCATTATCATTCATTTCCAATCAGTGGTGACACTAATCAAATTTTCCATTTCATAATCAATTTGATGACATTCTAACATGCCTCAGTTTCATAATTATTTTAAAGGCAATTTAACATGCTACAAGAGCAATTTTCCAGTGCATATAGCAAGCTTTCAAAGAATACATTTCATAGCATTTCACTCGAGCATACAATTCATGCATTCAATCATTAATTTCACATTAATACATGCTATGTGTACAACCAACATCCATTTTATATAAAAGTCATCCATGTCATTGCAATCCAACAACACACTTACAAAATAATCAGACAACCATGCTAATTTTGCAAAGATGCCATTTAATTAGGGCTCGAAACGTACCTGATTAGCCACATTAAAATCACTTACTTTTCCATTTATCTAAGCTCGACCAGCAACATTAACATTAATTTATCCACTAAAATATAATTTAAACACTCAAGTTTATTGGATAGAACCCACACTTTATTTCATACAATCGCAACACAACTTACGAAATCATCGATTCCTACTTTAGGTTTGAATCAAACCTAAGTTAAAGTAAAAAATTTATTGAGTTAAGATGCTGTAAATCCATCCTTAAAACACTCTCCAAAGCATCGACCAAATCAGTGCTACAAAAATTAACTTTCAGATCCAAATCGACTAGATTACCTACATCGATTCTGTGTGAAAAATTTGCCTTAATGAAAAATGACTTTACTATTGGTCCAACATGTTTAAATCAGTTCCTAACACAATAAAATACTAAAAATCAGTAGCTAAACACCAAAACATAACCCCAATTTATCCTGCCAACACATCTCTTAACCCGCAAACAATTGCAGTTACGCTTCCCTATTTGTCAGATCTGAGTTACTAAATAAATAAGATCAAAATTTCCTATAATGTATTAGATCAGAGGTTGATTAGAAAGAGATATTAAGAATTAAAACCTTGCTGGAAAAGGGTGGTAAATTTACGAAAAACCAGAAGCCTTTTACGGTGGTTCTAGGGGCGGCACACCACTAAAATTGGCCACAATGGGGGTTGTTTTGAAAAGCACCTTGGAATCTTGTTTTAGGGATAAAAAGAGGCTATTTTAGGGTTTAAAATTGGTGTAAATAAAATCTATAATCAGTGGTGTAAATAGATTTTAGGGCTCAAATCAGTAGCCACAGAAAAGAGAAACTTAGGTGTGACAACCACCACTAACGGTGGCAGTGTTAGGGATTGCTTTGGACAAATCAAATGATGAGTTTGATGGTTCGAAATTTATCATTTAATTAGAAAATTTTTCCAAAATTCTAGATCTAGAATGTTGAATCTTTTACAGAAAAATTGGAAAGGAAAAACGAAAAAAAGTCACTTACCAAAGAGATGTCAATGGGTGGCAATGGAGATCTTTGTGGTATCAAAGGAGGCTAATTCAAGTGCCAAAAGGGACAAATCTAAGGTTGGAAAATTGATGAAAAATAACAGTGGAAGAGATGAGGAAATTGATAAAAAATTCACTATCAATAGAGGGGCAAGTGTTAGAGTATGCCTAAACACCAATCATGAGATGATTGTAATAACATACTTGTTTTACCTCGTTTATTAATGTAAGACATTTCCATTATTATTTCAGTTTGTTTTCTGTGTATATAAATAAACTATTTTATAATAATGTCCTGAGAATAATATGATTATTCTTAAAAGGTCCTAAGTCGAGTATTATTGTGGGCTTGGGCAACAATAATACATTAAGACTAACATGTAGTTGATTGATGACAAAGTGTTGTCATTGACATAGGGATGTCAAAATCAATACATGAGTACATGTTAGAGAATGACATGTTAGACTGATCTGCTATGAGTATGTTTCTTGGATTATTATATAATAGTCACAACATTACTCATAGTGATAACTATGAATATGATTCTTAGAATTTAGATCATCATTGTCCCAACATAGTGAGTTGTATAATTTGATACAATCAAACATCTACTATAACATGTTGTACTATAAAATTGTGTTGGGTATGCCACAATCTATGTAGTGGGATATGATTAATCAAGATAGGATTTGTCCCCTCTATATGATGGGGGCAATATCTTAGGCCACTTGATGAAGTGAGACTAGAAATACATGGTCATGCTCAAATAAGTTAATATGAGATATTACACTTATTTGTTTATTGTAGTCTACTTCGAGCATTAAGAAACATGAGATTGGACTTTACAAGTGTGACTATTGCATGACTTGTGTCCAATCGAGATATAAATGACAAAAGGATATATAATACATGAAAATTTATCACAGAAAGGTTATGTCGAACCATGACTTCTTGTAACTTGGGTAGTGATGATGCATTGCTAGATGCCACTCATTGCTTGTAACGTTAGAAGTATTCTAATATTACTACCAATCTTACAAGAGCCTATAGGGTCACACCCTATGGTTGAAACGAACAAAATCTAAACACAGTTAGTATTAAATTTAACTATCACGAGAATTATATTAATTATTCAATTAATTTAATTTGACAATTAAATAATAAGCACAATATATGTACAATTTTTTTGTACAAGAATAGAGAATATAATGAAAATAAATGCATGAATTTGATTCATATAAAATATTAATTATGATCTGTTTACCTAAATTATTAAAATAAAGTATTATAATAATTAATTTCCATCAAACATAAAATATAAATGGAAATTAATATTCTTTTGGAAAGGATATTACAATGTGATATTTTCATATATATTCTGGCAGCAAAAAAAGGGATTTCGTTTTTTTTAAGGAATATTAAATAAAAAGAAAGGAATCATAAAATAAAACCCTAGGCGTGCAGAAAAGTGTTAACCAACATTAACCACAAAAGAAATAGAACCTAGGTCTAGCAATCGCATTTCTTTTCGGAAAAACTCTCTGAAACATTCAGTGAGAGTTTTTGTTTATTCATTTGCAACAGGGTGGACTATGTAGAGGTTGGGACGATTCTGTTGCGACTTTGGATCGAACAGCGTGTGAAGGGGATTAAAATAGCAGTGGTTCCTTCCTATTTTTCAGAGTACAAAAGATATATTTTTCAAACCTTTTCTTCCCGATATGTTCCTCGTACATGGATTCCTGGTTTGGATCACCGAAAAAATTTTTCCTCTATGCCACAGGGCGTCCCGGTGACCCAACAGAAAGGACGACAAGAAAAGAGGGCTTGATGGTCGGCACTGTGATGAAGAAAAAGAAGACGAAAACTAAGAGAGGAAGAAGGGTGAAGAAGGATAAATAGTTAGGGTAGGGAAAAATTAACTAAAGGTTGAAAAATAAGTGAAAAAGTTGTATTTATACCTAGGTTAACTAGGCATGGGCGGTACAAAATGAGGAGAAAAAATAGAAAAAATTGACAATTAGCAAAGGAAAAGATTCAAACTCGGGTTTCTCGGTGAATTGCACTGTCTCCTTATTTTCTTTTAACCACTAAGCCAATTACTCGTCCTATACATAACCTTACAATATTTATTTTAAAAACAAGGCGTGTCACATACTAGGGTTTGATGCAAAATTTTCAAAATAATAAAAATGGTGTGAGGGAAGGGATTTGAACTTTGGTTTCAATTATTGTTTCACTAACACTTAACCAAAAGACCAGTAACTCATTTATTTCATAAAAATGCACAGATAATCTCAATAATTAGGGCATTGCCACACTCTCTCTTGGTTCACAAACCTGATTCTACTAACCCTCGATTTTTAGGATGCAACAACAAGAGTCTTAAGTATCTGCTTACCCAAAAAGAGTAGAACTTAAGATATGTCACACCTCAAATTTGGGCCTATAAGTTTTGAGGGTAAATTAGGAATTTTTGCTCAGAATAGGTTCGAAAATTTTGAATTATGGTAACTCGAAGTTGTTTTTATCTATGTTTTTTTGAAAATTAAATCAACATTTGAAAATAATGTTGAAAAGACTTTCAAGGTTAAAACAAAGACTGTTTTGTAAAAGGGTTCCATTTAGGAGTAGTTAAAAAGAAAATTTACCAATGTTTAAAAATACCTTATTTTTCCTCCATTTTTATGAAATCGACGTTAGTTTCTTCTACATATTTTTGTTGCCATCCCTTGTTCTCCCTAATCTTGTCCCTCTCAATTTTATTTTACAAACTTCATTCTTTTAATTTCTATCATCACCCAAGCCATAAATCTCTATAGAATTTCAAGAGAAACACTCGAAACACCATTGATTTTTGCCATCTCTTAAGCTTGTGGGTTTTCTGAATTTTCAACCAAAAGTTTGTTTTTCTTCCATCGAAGGTAACGGTTCGATTTCTTATTAGTTGTTAATGTTATCTAATTTTTTTAATCTGAGTTTTTAGCCATTAAATTGCTTGTTTTGAATAAAAGCAAAAAATTGGGTTGTTAATGGTGGATTTCAAGATTTTGAGTAAAAATGTGGTTCCAAAGTGTTTTTCAATTAGTTTTGACATGATTATAAGGTTTCTAAACATTTCATAAGGTTTTGTTAAAGAATTCCAACATTTTAATGTGTTTTCATGAAGATTGTCATAAACATATAAAAAATTTTGATACCATGAATTGGGTAGTTTTGTGTAATATAAATGTTGAGAATCAGTTGTAGGTGAATAATTAGATGAACAAAATAAATTTTAGGCAAAAATATTAGGTATAGATTGAGATATGTGAATCTCAAGTTTGCTATGTTGAAGGTTTCAGTTACATGAGAACTTAGCTTAGGCTTTTATTTTGTTTGCTAGATGTGAGTCCTTAGCTAAAATTTGATTGTATTGTTGTGTGGTTATTATGTGTAAATCATCAGAACTGTTGGAGTCTTCTACGAGCAAGGTGAAAGGTAAGGAAAGGCTAGTTTAAGCTTTCAACAATTAGGCGAAAATGTGATCTGTGAGTGTTTGGAATCACTACTTGTAGACACGATTCATAGTGTTAATTAAGAGCTTAAGGATAACCTTAACCCCTATACTAAGTTTTGAGTGTAAGCTTTTTATTTCCCATGCTTTATTTTGGCAGTTAAGTGATTATGTGAATAATTATGGATTGATTATTATGATGCAATATTGGTATATGAGACATGTGTAATGACTACTATGAATTGTGTTGTGTTGTTGGCATGATATACATGCCAAATGTAACACCTCTAACCCGAATCTGTTGCCATAATAGGGTTACACAGTGTTGCCATAAAAATGTAACTCAAATAATTCATTTCCAACATTTCATAATCATAGCATACTCCATTCAAACACATGCATAACATCCCTATTGAGCCCTCGAGGCCTTAGAAACACTTTAGAAATGATTCGGGACTAAATAAAAAACATTTATAACTTCATGGAAAAAGATAGAAAAATACACACTGCAGGGGTCACACAACTGTGTGGCCAGGCTGTGTGACTCACACGGCTAAGACACGCGCTTGTGTCTCAGGACATGTGAACATTTGAAATAGGGACACACAACTATGTCCCAGCTCATGTAACTCTCTGACCTGGACCACACGACCAAGCCACACGCCCGTGTGCCAAGCCGTGTAACCTTCAAAATGGCCTTACACGCTCGTGTGCTAGGCCGTGTATCTTTCGACAAGCCACCATTAAAACCTACAAGGGACACATGGCCGTTTTGTATGGTTGTGTGTCACATACGGATGAGATATATGCCCGTGTCTTAAGCCCTTTGGACAAGAAATAGACCAATTTTAAGGCATTTCTTTCACCCAATTCATGCTCATACCTACAAGCCATTTGCATAGAAAATCAAGCTTCAAAACATACCTAAAAGCATGATAGGGCTAATTCAATATGGTATCTTTCCATACAAGGAATATGCCAAAAGGCACCTCAAGCACATACATCAAATATACCTAAACATGTGCATATTTATCAATTTATCAACTAACTTGTTTCCATTCCAAAACATATCACAATTAACACATATCAACCATACCATATTAGATTCATGCCACATCAAAATAACCTTACCATTTGGACCATTTCTCACATGCATGAAAATCTAAATGTCACAAATCTAGCCATTTCCAAATGGTACCAATAACCAATATATTTGCATACCATATTTCAAACATGCACACCTATTCAAAACCTTTGTAAAGCATATCATAACTTAACCATGTTGAGCAAAATTCATCACCTATCACTTTGGCCATTCAAACATGCATTAACACATTGTCAAAATAACTCACATCAATATCGCATCAAAAGTGCCAAGGTTACATTGACCAAAATTACATATACATGCCAAATTCATCAACTAACATAAACCTCAAGTCCACCTATACATGCCATTATAACCTTGACCAAGACATCAAAAACTACCGATATAGTCGTTAGATAGTGTGATAGATCCCCAACGAGTTTCCAAACCGGTTGAGCTTCCGATAATCTACAAAGTAAGAGGAAGATGACTATGTAAGCAATGAATACTTAGTAAGTTCATATAAACTTGAAACATAACTTATCACTTCAATACTATTATATATAGATTAAACATGATTCAACACCAATACTTTAAACTTAGTATAAACCATTTGAACACCATTCAACTCACAATTGATTTTATTTATAAACATCATATACACCTTTCATTCATAACATAATAAGGTCTCATAAGTAGACTTACATAATTATCAACCCTTTCTTAAAATGATGAACCATTTAATCTACTTACTTACCATTCCATTTACTTAGCATAAGCTTAATTACATTATTAACTCATGAATTAGTGTATTTATTCATGACATAAGTAAACTCACATATAGCATAAGTAAATTTCTTCCTTATAAGTAAGTCCTTTAACTCAAGAATCCTTTTATTTCATCACATTACATCTCAACTATGAACTTATCATTTCATTGCCTATTCTCACCCATTTCATTTGCATAACATACAAGACATAAACATAACATTAACCATAGCCAGAAGCTAGTGCATTTGAGCATAACTCTTTGAGAATCAACTACACAATAAACCATTAAATGAGAAATTACATATTTTTATTCTTACCACTCTTTCATGCACATAAGCATCTTTTCATTTGGTCACTTACCCGTTCAATGCATTTCTTTAAAACTAATATAATACAATTGTAACAACCCGTTTTTCAGTGAAATCAGAACAGTGGTTTTAGGACCACAAATCTGATGTGAGATAATTATTTTAATATTATTCTAATGTCTACAGCATTTTAGTAATATCGTATAAAAATTCAATTAAGAAATTTTACCGTTTGCATGTTTATTTCGATAAAAAGGACGAAATTACAAAAGGTGTAAAACTTGAGTTCTATAAGCTAAAGGGATTTAATAGCTATGAAATTAAATGGTTGGAGGGTTTATATTGTAAATAAACCATTAATATCATGAGTGGACTATTATGGAAATTTTATAAGTTATTTTAAAGGTTATTAATTAAGGTTAATTTAGTAATTTAATAATTACATAATAGTAAAATGGTTAAAACAAAGCCATCATCTTGTTTCTTCCTATCTGCCACCGAAATTTAGACTTAGAAACTCTATGGGAGGAGCTTAAAGGTTTGGCCAAAATTACCTTATGCATGTAACTGTGTTTTAATCCCATTTTTAATGATTTCTATGTTTTTAAAGTCATTGTAGCTTAATCTAGCTAGCCTAGGGACTAATTTGCAAAATTTTTAAAAGAATAAGGTTTTCCCATGAATGTATATATGTTGTTTATGATGTTTGGTGGAAGAAAATGAACCTTTGTTGTTAGATAAACAACTTCTGTGAAGTGATTTTTGATGAATTTGTCAACTAGGGGTTTAATTGAAAAATATGAAATATTCTTGGTGAAAATTGTGAAATAATGAAATGTATGAGTTGATATGGATGTATATGAAATTTAGCTAACTTGGGTAATGATGAAATTGCATGAAAGCTTAAGGACTAAATTGAAATGAAATAAAAAATTAGGGGCAAAAGTGTAATTTTTCAAAAATATGAATTTGGATTGAATTGAGTAGAATGATTATTAAATAGGTTGAATTTATTCATTTAGATCAAGATTGACCTCGTACGGCTTTAGATCGAGGCAAATATAAAGCTTTAGATTAATCGACTTCGTTTCTACGTTTTATCGTCGAGGTAAGTTCGTACGTTTAAATAGCGTTTTAAATTGTTGTTTTAAATGCTATCATTATAACACCCCCTAACCAGTATTCGTCGCCAGAACAGGGTTACAGAGAATTACTTGAGTTTACAATTCAAATGGACAGAAATTTCAAACATTTCATATCATATCAATAAACATGTTAAAGCTAGGTTGGGACTAAATTGTCCCTTAAACGAGCCCTTGAGGCCCTAAATACACATTAGAATCAAGTCGGGACTAAATTGAAAACTTAGAGAATTTTTTAGAAAAATATAAAATTTTCAACACTGCAGGGGTCACACATACGTGTGGCCAAGCCGTTTGACTCACATGACCAATAGACATGCCCCCGTCTTAGGTCGTATGGGCATTCGAAGCAGGGACACATGGCTGTGCCCCAAGCCGTCTCCCAGCTCGTGTCCGTGCCCGTATAACTCACTGACTTGGGTCACCGGCCAAGCTACACGCCTGTGTGCTAGGCCGTGTACCCTTTAAAGTAACCTCACATGCCCATGACAAGCCGTGTGTTAGGTCGTTTAATAGCCTGACTTGCAACCCTTTGAAAGCTACAGAGGACATATGGCCGTGCCACCTAGCCGTGTGTTACACATAGTCGAGACACATGCCCGTGTCGCTACCTGTGTGGACGAAAATAGGCCATTTTACAAGCCATTTTTCTCACCCAATTTGGCATGTACCTATAACCACAAATGCACATATACACAAGCCATAATAAGGCACCCAAAACGATGCATATTCTAGCCTTATATAAATGATATGATCACATACAACAAATATACCCTTAGGCACCTCAAATGACAACATATAAACATGTATAACTATGTATTCATTTTGGCTAATTGATCAACTAACTTATAGGCATGTTTGCATTAATACATAACATGGAACTTACTTACGAAAATATACCAAATGGTACTAATCATGCCATTCAGCCACTAGCATCTAAAACCATATAAGCCATTCAAATAAAGTGCCAATTCATAACAATTCCAACAAATTACAAGACTTCTAAAATATGCATATTCAAACCATAATTTCATCTTTCATAATTCAAGTTTCCATATACCATGTAACAACATTTCCATGTAATTTATGTGTATACTTGTAATAGTTCGTATCGAACTCTTATCATTTCGTATTAGAATATTGTTCGTTCAACCATTTAGAATACCGTTGGATACCCGGGATAGCTCACACATAGTGTGCTAATTCATATAACTGTGATCCATCAAATCCTATATATGTATGCTCACACGAGCTGTAAATCGGTATGCTCTCACGAGATGTCGGTCAGAACGTAGCTACACAATGTTGCTCACACGAGTTGTGGAGTATTCGCAACATATGCCTAACCTTAGCCATCGGTAGGAAATTCAGGACCAGCACCCCAATCATGTAGAGCCTAATGACATGCCATTTGTATCCTACATATTCTTAAGGTTCAAACAGAGCTCAGTAATTGTCGTATGTCATTGGATATACAATCGGTATATATGTATGACATTTCACAACACATGTATAATTCAATGAAAAACATATAAATATGATTTAATTACACGAATTTACCTCGACGAATATACGTAGATACGGAGGCAATTAATCCGAGACTTTCTCTTTGCCCCATTCTAAAGCCGTCCGAGGTCTGTCTTGATCTATATGGATAAATTTAACTTAATTTAATAAATAATTCATTCAATTTAGCCCAAAATAGCTTTTAGCAAAATTACCATTTTACCCCTATACTTTTAATTTCTTTGCAATTTAGTCCCTAGCTCATAAAAATGGAAATTCATAAAATTCCATCACAACCCACTATGGCCGAATATTAGCTAGGTCCCTACCATGCCTTATAATTCATTTATTTCATAATTTCACCATGTATAATTTTTTATTTTTCAATTTAGCCCATATTTGACAATTTCACTAAAAATCCTTTTACGAAAGTTGTTTATCTAACAACAACCATCCATTTTCTATCATCAAACATCAAAAATCATGTATATTCAATAATGGAAAAACCCAATAGTTTAATAGTTTCACAAATTAGTCCTCAGGCTAGCTAGATTAAGCTACAACGATCCCAAAAACACATACCTAATCAAGCATGGGAGTATGGCTGGATGTTAAGCTTAGTAATGGCTTCGAAACCCTAAAGTTTTGGTTGAAAAATGATAAAAGAAAGATGATACTTAATTTGGTTTTATTTAATATTAACTTTAATTACTTAATTACTAATTAACCTTTAAAAATATTAAAATTAACACAATTTCCAAGCCATGTACATCCACTATCAACTATAATGGTCTAATTACCATATAAAGACTTTCACTTTAAAGTTCTATAGCTATTTAATACCTTTAGCTATTAGTACACAACTTTTGCACTTTACGCCATGTTAGTCCTTTTAATCAAATTGAGCATGTAAACGGTAAAATTTCTTAATGAAATTTTTATATGATATTACTATCATGTTGTAGGAAATAAAATAATAATAAAATAAATTTTTTGATTTTGGATTTGTGGTCCTGAAACTACTGTTTTGATTTCACTAAAAACGGGCTGTTACAATCATGTTACATTATCATATCATGTCTCGATGGAAAAATTTAATGATGTATCGATGCCCATCGAATATGAAAAGGGATGGTGACGATCATCGAATATGAAAAAGGATGGTTTTGACCATCGAATATGAAAAGGGATGGTTTCGACCATCGAATATGAAAAGGGATGGTGGCGACCATCGAATATGAAAAGGGATGGTTTCGACCATTGAATATGAAAAAGGATGGTGGTGACCATCGAATATGAAAAGGGATGGTGACGACCATCGAATATGAAAAGGGATAGTTTCTACCATCGTTTAGCACACTTTGTCTAAGCTTTGGTAGAGGTTTAATGAAATTGAATTTGATATTATGGAAAGGTATGAATTATGTATATTCATAATTATGAAAAGTAGGAGTCATATGAATTATGTTTATGAAATCTATCTTATCATGTGATGATATTGTTAAGTTATGTGATTATGCAATAATTTGTATTGTTGGTGATACTTAGGCTTGTGCCAAGCTTGTGTTGGATTGATTGATATTTATTTTTAAGCTTATGCATTAAAATGGTAAGCATTGTCTATGATTTATGAACTTACTAAGCATTTTATGCTTATTTTGTGTTCTTTTTCTATGTTTTATAGTTAACTGGAAGCTCGTTCGAGTTGGAAGATCGTTAGAGACATATCACACTATCCATCAGCTATATTGGTAGATTTTGATGTTTTTAAGTCATGGTTATAATAGCATGTATAGTTGTTTTGTACTTAAGAAAATATCCAATATGTTTAGTTTGTAAATAAGGTACTTTGGTTGATGACATTTTGGCATTTTGGTGCTTGTTGGCTAATGTTGAAATGGTTAGTGATGATATGTATTGAATAGCTATATTGGTATGCTTGAATGTGATCTTGGTATGTGGCCATTATGGTAGGATTTGGTATTGAGTTAGGTTGCAAATTTTGAGTTGATAAATGGATAACTTATGATTATGAATTGAGGTGCCATTTGGCATATTTGTTGTATGAATAGGTACCATATTGATCTAGTTTGATTGTTCATGTTTTAGGTACATTTTGAATGCTTGAAATGGATGTAAATGGCTTGTATGTGTGTGCATGATTTGGGTAAGGAAATGACTTGAAAATGACCTATTTCTTGTCCACATAGCCTAAGTCACGTGCATGTGTCACAGCCGTGTGTGACACATGGCCATGCGACACAACTGTGTGTTCCTTGTAGGTTTCAAATGGTTGCAAGTCAGGCAGTTACATAGCCTAGCACACAGCCTGGCACACGGGCGTGTGGCTCAACCTTGTGATCCAAGTCAGAGAGTTACACTGGCACAGACATGGGCTGGGACATGGCCATGTAGCCCTTATTTGAATGCCCACACGGCCTGGCCACACGGCCGTGTGACCCCTGTATGATGTTTTAAATGTTTCCGATTTAGTCCCGAATCATTTTTAAAGTGTTTATAAGGCGTCGAGGGTTCGAATAAGGGACATTATGCATGAGATTGATTGATATTACTGTGATTTATGAAATGTTTCAAATTGAATGCTTTGAGTTTTAAATTTTTGAAAATGCTGCATACCCTATTTTGACGACAGATACGGATTAGGGGTGTTACATTTAGTGGTATCAGATCTACGGTTTAGTCGATTCTCAGACTGAACGTAGCGTGTGTGAGTCTAGAAATACATGCCATTATATAACCTATGATAGTATGATTACTCCTAACTTGTTTTGAATTATGTTTTTATATAGTAATGACGTCTAATCGAGGTAACTCTAATGAAGTTGAAAGTAATGCGCAAGCCTTCGTTCACGAAGCAGCGTCGAGTGGCACTAGGCCCTTATCTGAGGGCCGAAGAGGTGAGGCTAGGGAAGCTTTCTTCCAAATGCTGAGTGAATGGTTTACTGAGTTCGTACGAACGAACCTGGCTGCTCAACGACCTCTACCCCCACCTGTTCCCCAATCAATCCCTGTAGTTCCTCAGGGTTTAGAACCAATGCAAGTTAATAAACCACCAGTCGAAAAAATTTGTAAATATAGGGTGGAAGAATTTAGAGCTACAGTTGATGATAATCCATAGAGAGCCAAATTCTGGTTAGAAAATACGATTACAGTTTTTGACGAATTATCGTGTACACCGGCAGAGTGTGCAAAATGTGTTGTATCTCTACTAAAAGGTTTAGCTTATCAAAATTTGGTTTTAGTTGTGTGAAGAGAGCATATAAATTAGGAATTCTTCCAAACTAAGTTCCGAAAGAAGTATATAAGTCAGAGATTTCTTTATCAGAAATGAAAAAAACATCTTGAGCTTAAACAAGGCTGAATGTCAGTGTCCAAGTATGAAAGGGAGTTTGTTAGATTAAGCAAGTATGCCCAGAAATGTATTCCAACTGAAGTTTCTATGTGTAAGCGGTTCGAAAATAGGTTAAATGAAGACAAAAAGTTGTTAGTTGGGATACTTGAACTGAAAGAATTTGTTATTCTAGTTGATTGAGCGCACAAAGTCAAAGAACTTAGCAAAGAAAAGAGAAAAGCTGATTTTGAAGCTAGAGATTCAAGAAAGAGATCATCGAGAAAATCATATCAGTCTTCATCAAAGAAATTGAGAGAAAATTATAATTGTTCGAATGCTTCAGTAGGATATTCTGGTAGAGATCGAGGTAAACAATATGCGGGTTCAAAAACTCAAGCTACGTCTATAGCGAGCATAGACAATGTTAAAGATAATAAACCCAATTGTCAACAGTGTGGACATTGACACTTTGGTGAGTTCAAGGTGAAAGATGCATGCGTGTTTTAAATGTGGATCATATAAGCATTTTATTTGAGATTGCCCAGAATTACCCTAAAAAGAAAAGGTTCAGACTTTTCGATCGAGCAACACTACTGTGAGACGTAAACCACCTTGTAATTCAGGAAATGTGAGTAATAGTTGTACTAGAACAAAAGACTCTGCTATGAGGTCCGAGACACGAGCACCAACTAGAGCTTAAGCAATCCGTGCACGAGAGGAAACTTCAGTGCCAGATGTTATTACTGGTACATTTTCTATCTTTGATACTGACGTTATGCTTTCATTGATCTGGGATCAATCCATTCGTATGTATGCATTGATATAGTGTCAAGTAAGAATTTACCTGTTGTGTCCACTGAATTCGTAGTTGAAGTATCGAACCCCCTAGGTCAGTATGTGCTAGTTCACAAAGTTTGTAAAAATTGTCCGTTGATGATTCAGGGTTGTAATTTTCTGGTCGATTTGATGTTGTTGCCATTTGATGAGTTTGACGTGATTTTGGGCATGGAATGGCTAGCAACATCAATTTGATGAGTTTGATGTGATTTTGGGCATGGAATGGTTAACTCTGCATGATACTATTGTGAACTATAGACGAAAGCTTATTGTGTTAAAGCGTCAGAATGGTGAAAAGCTTCAGATTGAATCAAATAGTTTGAGTGGTATGCCTAATGTTATTTCAGCTATGTCAACATAGAGATATGTGAGAAAATGCTATGATTTGTACCTTGCATATGTATTTGATTCAGAGTTTCTGAGTTGAAGTTAGAATTGGTTCTAGTGGTTTGGGAGTACCCAGATGTGTTTCTAGACTCGGGTTACCATCGATGAGAGAGGTTAAGTTTGCTATTGATTTAGTACAGAGAACATCTTCGATATTGATAGCTCCTTACAAAATGGCTCTTACTGAGTTGAAAGTTCAGTTACAAGAGTTTATAGAAAGGGGTTTTGCTCGACCTAGTTTTTCACATTGGGGTGCACCTGTCCTGTTCGTTAAGAAAAATGACGAATCTATGAGATTATGTATTGATTACAGCCAGCTCAATAAAGTTACGATCAAGAATAAATATCCATTACCACGAATTAACAATTTGTTTGATTAGTTGAAAGGTGTAATAGTATTTTCGAAGATTGTTCTTCATTCTGGTTATTATCTGCTGTGAGTTGAAGATTCTGATGTGCCGAAAACCGTGTTCAGGACCAGGTATGGACATTATGAATTTCTTATGATGTCATTTCGTTTAACTAATGCACCTGGAGTATTTATGGATTTGATGAAACATAATTTTAAGACAATATTTGGACCAATTTGTTGTGGTATTAATCGATGATATTTTAATATATTCACGGGATGAATCTGAACATGCTGAGCATTTGAGGATTATTTTGCAAACTCTGCGCGAAAAGCCATTATTCTCCAAGTTTAGCAAATGCGAATTTTGGCTTTAGGAAGTCAAATTTCTGGGACATGTTGTATCAGCCGAGGGCATTAGAGTTGATCCGAGCAAGATTTCAGCTGTTGCTAACTCGAAACCTCCAAGTAATGTATCCAAGGTTAGAAGCTTTTTGGGATTACCCGGGTATTACAAAAGGTTTTTTAAGGGATTTTTGATGATTGCTACGCTGATGATGAGATTATTGCAAAAAAATGTGAAATTTGAGTGGTCTGAGAAATGCTACCAAACTTTCAATCAGTTCAAAGTGCTGTTGACTGAGGCACCGGTGTTAGTTCAACCTGAGTTGGGTAAAGAGTTCGTAATTTTTTGTGATCCGTCTTTAAATGGTTTAGGCTATGTTTTGATGTAAGAAGACAAAGTGAAAGCTTGTGCTTCTAGACAGCTGAAGCCACACGAAAAGAATTATCCAACACACGATTTAGAACTTGCAGCTATTATGTTTGCGTTGATGATTTGGCGGCACCATTTGTACGGCAAAAAATGTCATATATATACAGATCATAAAAGTTTGAAGTATTTAATGTCTGATCGGCTTTTTAACATCACAACAATAATGTGCAAGCGTACACTATCGATGCAAGTATAGTAGACAGATGTGAGTCGGTCGAATATCGATCCCACAGGGATGGTTGTCTTTTGTCTGTTAATGTTGGTGCACTAACTAGATAGAAACGAGAAAAATTGGGAGGATACTTGTCGGAGAAACAATTTGAAAATAATAAAATAAAATATGATAATGATAAACTAGGATCCCCAACATGGATCTTTAGTAGAATACTAAGTGCTCATAAGGTATAGAAGGATAGGTGGTTGTCGAGGCAATAAATTTCAATGTATATCTTACCAAGCATTAATTAAGAACAAGTGGACTAAATTCCTCTAATCCGCACTCAACTTCCATTGTACTGCTTGTTGGCTCGAACTATCACTGCACTTTCTAGTGTTAGTGACTGCAATAACACTTCAGTGTTAAGAAACATTCAAACCCTAAGATTAAACAATTAAAGCAAGATTGAATAAGATAACATTTAACCAAGAATTTATGTGTACTTCCGTACAAACAAAAAACAGAGACTAATCACCAGCATTTAGAAAGAAATAAGAAAGAATTGAGTGGAGAATACTATTCCTAGACAACTTGATCGAATCTCTCTATTCCCTCTTGTCTTACAATTAGGTCTTCTCGTCAGAAGCTAATATGCATCAACTTTCGCGTTGGCTCACCTGTGAGAGGCTTAAGCTGCCATAGTCGCAAGCTTTAAGGTAGGATGAAGAAGATGATGGTCAAGAGAACACTCTCTCCTCTTATTTTTCTTTTCACATCAACCTTTTATGTCCTCCTCTAATAGTACATGTGTCATTTCCTTAGAATTATTCTATCCCTGTACGTACAGGTTGGTTATACCAGACTAGACAGCTCACACATTTTTAGTTCTTATCCAGACAGCTACAAATGTAGCAAAAATTTTGGATGCAATTTTGAATTAACTCATACAGCGCCATTAATGCAAAAAGATAGGAAAATTAAGGATAAAATAGGCTAGGATCCACTGAGTTATAATATACAATTTACTAAACTGAAAATACTAAAATATATGCTAAGGATAACTAAATGAGAACAATTTAACCAATAAGTAAGGAGGAAAACCTATGTTCTTTCTAGTGCTATCACACCCCCAAACTTGAGTTTTTACTCCCCTTCAAGTAAAACAGAAACTATCAAGGCTATAAAAAAATTACTGAGGCAATTGATCATTCTAGCAACTTGAATCCTCTAAATTCACAATGAATGAATCACATTCAGATGAAAGAATATTGCATCAACAATACATAAGCATGAATGAATAAGGTTGCAACTTCGTCAATGCTATCATCATACTTCAAACCCTAAGTTCTATCTACCAATACAACATTTATTGTACAATACTAAGTATTTATATATTATAT
>CM025252.1:16657500-16674510 GCA_013677275.1 Gossypium schwendimanii
GCAATGAATATCTTACCAAGCTTAACTTCTATATTTAATCTAAGACTTAAACATGCACATTAGCCACACATTTTGATGATGGCAATGGAGCACTATTAAGAACAAGTGGACTAAATTCCTCTAATCCTCAAGCAACTTTCGTTGTCATACTTGTTAGCTTGAACTGTCGTTGCACTTTCCAGTGTCAGTGACCGCAATAACACTTCTATGCTAAAAAACATTCAAACACAAACATTAGGCAGTAGAAACAATATTGAATAAAATAACATTTAAACTAGAAATCATGTATACTTCCGTACAAACATGAAATAGAAAGTAATCACCAGCGTTTAGAAAAGAAATATAAAAGAAACAGGTGGAGAGTACTATTCTTAGAAAATCTCGACTTGATCTCTTAACTCCCTCTTGTGTCACACTTAGGGCTCCTCATTAAGAGCTAATCTACATCCTTTTCACGTTGGTCCACCCGTAGGAGGCTTAAGCCACCATAGCCCAAAAGCTTCAAAAGATACGTTGAAGAAGATAATGCCCCGCAAAAAGCCTCATCCTTCTCTTTTCCTTTTCACGTGAATATTAATATTTATGCAACTAGCACATGTGTCCTTTCATCATAATCATGTTGCCTTTGTATGTACAAGTTAGTTGTACCAGACTGGACATCTCACACATTTTTGTTCTTAACCGGACAGTTCTCAGGTGCGGCGACAAATCTGGGCACAATTTGGAAATAATTATGCAACGGCATCAGTACCAAAACATGAAAAAATTAAGATAAATAGGATAAGATCCACTGAGTTATAAAATGCAATTTACTAAACTAAAAATGCTAAAATATGTGCCAGAGATAACTAAATGGGGACAAATTAACCAATAAGTAGGGAGAAAACATATGTTCTTTCTAGTACTTTTAGAGGCTGAAAATTTTCATAGCGGCTTGGAATTGACATACAATTGTGTAATCAGTTTCACAAGAGTTATCTTTGGTTTTCCAAATGATTAAAGGTATTCGTTCATACCCTTCTCACCCCGATTTGTTCCTCGCACATGTATCCCTAGATGTGATTGTCGAATTTAATTTTTTCGCTGTGCCATGAGATGTACTGGTGTTCTCACACCTCCCAGTTGCCCTAGTGAAGTAAATGTGTCATGTTTCGTATTCTCATATCCTCGACATGTTTGTTAAAACTCGTGGTTACAAGAGACTTAGTAAACGAATCCTCAAGCTTATTTTCAAAAGATACTTTCATCACATCTACCATTCATTCAGCTATTGCCTCTTGTATGAAGTGATATTTTTGATCAATGTGTTTCATCCTCTTATGACTTCTTATTTCTTTGGTATTTGCTATTGCAGCACTTTTATCACAATATAGTGTTATAGCTTTTTCCATACCAGGAATAACTTCAAGTTCGGATACGAACTTTCGAAGTCATACTGCTTTTTTTGTTTCCTCAGAAGAAGCCACATACTCAGCCTCCATAATATAGTCAGCAGTGCAAGTTTGTTTTACACTTCTCCATACTATGGCTCCACGGCCTAGAACAATATATTTCTCAATGTCGATTTCCTCGAATCTTTACAGGTTTGGAAGTCTAAGTCTGTGTATCCAACATGAGTAAGGTCTTCCGCAGAATACATAAGCATATAATCCCTGGTTCTTTTAAGATACCTTAATATATGCTTTACAGTTTGCCAAGACCTAGATCCGCTTGATATCGACTAACCATTCCTACTGTAAAAAAAATATTTGGACTTGTGCAAAGCATCGCATACATAAGGCTTCCAACTGCCGAAGCATATGAAACCTAAATCATATGCTCTATTTCTTCCGCTGTCTTATGATAGTTATCTAAAGAAAGATGAAAACCTGATGTAGTCGGCTGAACCCCTTGCTTTGCATCAGTCATTGTAAAACGTTCAAGTACCTTATTGATGTATAAAGCTTGAGATAATGCTATCAATTTATTTTTTCGATCCATAAGGGTTCGAATTCCAAGAATATAACTAGATTCACCCAAGTCCTTCAAGCTGAACTATTGAGCTAACCACAGTTTAACCGATGGCTATTCTCCTACATCATTTCCGATAAGTAGAATATCATCGATATGTAAAACGAGGAAGACTACCTTTTTGTCCTTTATATGCTTACAAACACAAGGTTTATTAGCGTTTTGCTCAAATCCAAAAGTATTGATAATTTGATCAAATCTTTTACTACATGAGTGGGACACCTTCTTAAGTCCATAAATGGATCTTATTAGTTTGCAAACTTTCTTCCTTTGGCAACATAGCCAGTGGGTTGAGCCATGTAAATTGTCTCACTAAGATAGCCATTCAAGAATGTAGTCTTGACATCCATTTTCCAGATCTCATAATTGGGAGCAACAATAATAGATAAGAGTATGCGGATAGACTTGAGCATGGCTACCGGAGAGAAGGTCTCATCATAATCGATGTCTTCTTTTTGTGTGTAGCTTTTCCCTACAAGTCTAGCTTTATGTGTTTCCACTTTCCTTTATACATTTCTCTTCTTTTTATAGACCCACTTACACCTATCGGTTTAATCACAATCGATAAGTCTACAAGTTATCATATCGTATTGGATTTCATAGAATCCATCTTGACATCTATGGGCTATTTCCAGAGCTTGGAATCAACGTCCCGCATAACATCCTTGTAAGTGAGTGGATCATTATCCTCATGATTGGATCCTGTATTATAAATATGGGGTTTGGTTTCTTAGAAACTCTCCCATTACGATGGATTCCCCTATGTTGTTGATCATTTGTAGGTTTTTCTACAACTTTCTCGAGAACTAAGCTTGGTGATTGTTCTACCACTTCCAAAAGTTCCTCGAGTACCAATTTACTTTGAGGCTTAAAGTTATCCATGTAGCTTTCCTGAAGAAAAGTAGCATGAGTAAAAACTTTAATCATATTTTCTTTCGGATTGTAGAATAATCATCCCTTTGTTCCTTTTGGATATCCTACAAACATGTGCAATTATGTCCGTGCATCCAACTTCTTTGCATCCTTATCTAGAACGTGTACTAGACAACCCCATATTCCAAAGTGATTTGGAGAAGGTTTCTTTTTATGCCACAGTTCATAAGGTGTCTTACAAGAAGACTTGGTTGGCATATCATTCAAACTATAGCAAGCCATTTGTATCACATATCCCTAGAAGGAAGTGAGGAGTTATGAATAGCTTAACGTTGAACGAACCGTCTCAAAAAAGGTTCTATTCCATCTCTCAACTAAGCCATTCTATTGTGGAGAGCTTGGGCCAGTCAATTGGGATAGAATCTTATTCTCTATGTGGTATCCTTAGAACTCATCGGATAAGTATTCCCCACCTCGATCAGACCAAAGATTCTTTATGGATAAACCTAATTACTTTTCCATTTTCACACCAAACTCTTGAAATTTATCAAAGGTTTCACTTTTGTGGTGCATTAGATACATATATCCATATTGAGAACAGTCATTGATAAAAGTCACGTAATAATCGTAACTTCCTCGGGCACTGATGGTCATGGGACCACATACATCAGTGTGCACAAGTTCTAAAGGTTGGCTGGCCCTTGTACTTTTCGCATTAAAAGACCTCTTTGTCATTTTACCTTCCAAGCAAGATTCACATTGTGGAAGACTAACTTCCTTAAGCATACTTAATGGACCATCTTTTACAAGTCTAGTGATTCTTTCTTGGTTAATATGACCAAATCTTAAATTCCATAGGTATCCCTTATTAGAGTGAGAATTTTTAAGCTTTTTATTCACCATTTTAGTTTGAAGCATAAAATAGTTATTTGGTTTGATAAAGTAGAGATTTTTTTCCATCCATCCATTACAAATTAAAGAATGATTTCTGTGAAAAACAATCCCTTTATTAAATGTCAAGGTATAACCGTAATAAAATAAACATGATATAGAAATTAAATTCCTCTTAAAATGAGGTACATAAAACGCATTCTTTAAAAAAAATCTCCCTGAAATTATCAAAGTGTAAAATAACTTCTCCCACTGCTTCAGCTGAAATATAGCTCCTATCTCTGGTCCACAATGAGTGGCTCCTATCACGCAGACTTCTCATTTTACCGAACCCTTATAAAGAAACACACACATGGTTAGTGGCTCTAGAATCAATAACAAGTTGTCAATTGTTTCTTCCACTAAGTAAGCTTCAACCACAAAGAGTTCCATACATTTGCCCTTTTCGGCTAGGTAATCAAAATACTCCTTGCAGTTCGATTTGAAATACCCTTTCCTGTTGTAGAAGAAAGATATGATCTTTTGACTTCTTAGCCTTCTTCCTATTCACACAAGGTGGAACTGAAGACTTAGGCAATTTCTTCTTGCCCTTATATTTCCCCTTAGAGGACGAGGGGACCACATTTAAGTTTGCCTCAGGTTTCTCCTAAACCAGCTTACCACCATTAAGCATCAACTCATAGGATTGTAATTCCTTCGTGAGTTGAGTCAAGGTAAGCGCCTTGTTCCCTAAGTTGTAAGTGGCCCTAAAACCAGAAACTCATGGGTCAAAGATTTGAACCCTATTTCAATTTGTGTGTTCACGTCAAGTTCAGCCCTATTTTCCTTCGCTTCTACAAATAATCCCATAAGCTTAGGCATATGTTCTTTGACTAGAATGTGTTTTTTATTGAGAATTCGTCAAATTTGTAATAGCAGATTGTCGAGCCAATGCGACTTGGCCTCTGAGCAAATCCTCCAAATTTGTCATGATCTCTTTGGCAATACAAAAATTCTCAGGTTGCTTTTGCAACACACTATTCATGCTCGCTAACATATAACATCGAGCAATCAAGTTAGAATCTCTCTTGCGATTTCTCACTTTGGGCTAAGCTTCAAGAGGGTACGTTTCGTCAAGAACAAATTTGTGTTTCTCATAGCTGAGAACTATCTGCAAGTTCCATTTCCATTCTCGAAAGTTATCCCCATTTAATTTATTCTCAGTAAGAATCCTAGTAAGAGGAGTAGGAGACATATTTGAACTGAAAAAATAAAGATTTCACTAATTACCATTATTGTATGAAGCAAATATTTTTCATTTCAGTAACAGATAAAGAATGCATTATGATGCATGCATCTTTTATTAAAACCTTGAAAAAATATTTTTTGTTGCTACGATCATTCTCACATCCATCAACCATGTTGCCTTGAGGTCCCATGATTAACTAGCAAGAACATGGATTACATCCAATCAGTTCGTGAATCTTAATTCTTAAGACTCCACATGAACTAACAACCGCTTAACATTTGACCATCATCTCTAACTTAAATATCATTTCTTGGGACAATATTTAATAAGAGATGATCTTGAGCGTGTAACCGTTGACTCAACACCCATCATGAACATGCTTTCATTTGTGAGTCATCTTGGGACAATCTTTCTGAAAGTCATGCATGACTAGTTGTCCTTAAAAGGAAATCCCATCTAGTGAACCTACATGACAAAGTTTACCTTGGGGTGTTGTTAGGGTGGGAATCGGCTCAAAACTTTATCATGCTATCACTTAGGGGCAATCAATGGAGGCCGTATGTCTTGTTCAAGGAACTTCTCCCACTTAATATTTAAAAACACGAAAGATTTTTATCCCAAATTTAAAGAATGATCATACAATAGTCCTAATGGCATTCCTACCTAATCTAAATGATATGCTTCCAATATATGCATGACATGCTATGGCAATAATATCCATTCACAAGAATCAATCAATATTAAAACAAACAATTTTGATTCTCCACAGTTTTTCTTTTAAGGGAGGTGAGTCAAATTTGATCGCTTAAAAACCAAGCCTTTTCTAGCCAAAGCCAATCCTAGACATGCACCTTCTCATTACCACACTTTTCACAATTATCAAATAACCTAAAGAAGTGAATAGAACAATAGAACACATGTATTTTCTCATTACCACACTTATAACAACCTATTTTTAGTGAAATCAGAACAACTATTTTCGGACCACAAATTTGACATCAAAAAAATTATTTTATTATTATTTTAATGTTTACAACATGTTAGTAGTGTCGTATAAGAATTTCGTGAAGAAATTTTATCATTTGCATGCTTAAATTGATAAAAAATGATTAAATTGCAAAAGGTGCAAAACTTGAGTTCTATAAGCTAAAGGGGTTAAATAGCTTTAATAATAAAAGGTTGGAGGGTCTATGTTGTAATTAACCCATCCATAATGATAGTGGACAAGTATGGTCACTTTTTAGGTGATTTTCAAGGTTGTTAGTTAAGGTTATTTAGTAATTTAATAAAAACAAAATAGTAAAATATTAAAACAAAGATATCATCTTTGTTCTTTCTTCTCTACCACCGATTTTCAACCTAAAGAAAGCCATATTTAAAGCTTCAAGGTTCGACCATAGCTCATCCTTGCATGTTAGTGATACTTTGTCCCATTTTTAATGATTTCTAGGTTTTTGGAGTTGTTGTAGCTTAATCTAGCTAGCGCAGGGATCAATTTGCAAAATTGTTAAAAGTCTAGGGTTTTACCATGAATGTGTATTGGTTACTTTTGATGTTTGATGGATGAAAATGAATATTTGATGATAGTGAGCAACTTTTGTAAATGAATTTTTGATGAATTTATCATTTAAGTATTTAATTGAAAAATAGAAAAATGTTCATGGTAAAAATGTGAAATAAATGGAATATAGGGCTTGCTAGGGACTAAATTAATATTCGGCTAGCATGGATTTGAACTAAATTGTAATGAATTCAAAATTTTAGGGGCAAAAACATAATTAGATTCATAATGTCATGTAAGCATGAGAATGGTATGAGATGATAGTGATTAAAGATTTCTTGTATGTTCATAATAGTATGAATGTTTGAATGGGACGTATATGGAAGCCCTTTGTTGTGTAATGAATTTGACTAAGTTTTGTGCTAATCACTAATGTGAACTGTTGTTGGTGCTTAGGCTTGTGCCAAGCTATGTTGGATATGTTCATAAATTATCTTAAATCTTTTATGATTAAATGGTAAACATTGTTATGATTCACGAACTTACTAATCATTTTATACTTATTTAGTCTAATTTCTCTTATTTTCTAGATAATCGGAAGCTTATTTGGGTTGGAAGCTTTTCGAAGATCCATCACACTATCCATCGACTAAATTGGTAGATTTTGATGATTTTGAGTAATGGTTATAATGGCATGTATAAGTGTCTTGTTTAATGAATTTAGCCATTATGTGTGGCTTGTATATATGTTATCTTGGTTGATGCACTAGTTGGTATGATATTAAGATTATATGGTATTTTGTGTGGTGGTTAATTTGATGTTGTGTTGGTTAAGATGATGGTAAGGAAATGTTGATCGACATGATATGGTAGCAATTAATGTTTGGTGTGAAATGAATGTAGCGTGATGTTGAGAATGACTAGTTTTGGTAGTTTGGAAGTGATTATCTTATGGTCAATTTTGGTATGGTATATGTAGTTGGGAAAATGGTCACTTTGTAATGGTTGTACATGAGTTTTTGGTATATGATCAATACGGAAAATGTGATAGTGAAATTGTCTAATTGATAGTTTAAATGATGAATGAATTAGATAGTTGTTTAGCTAAGTTTGATGGTGTAGTTATGGTGCCAATTTGGCATATTGATTGAATGAATAGTTTCTAGGTTGTTAAAGCTTGATTTTTGTATATGTTAAATGAGTTTTGAATGCTTGTTTATGTGGGTATTTGGCTTGTACAAGTGGTAATGACCTATTTTTCGTCCACATGGGCAGAGACACGGGCTTATGTTTCAGTCGTGTGTGACACATGGCCAGGTGACACGGCTGTTTGTTCCCTGTAACTTTCAGAGGGTTACAAGTCAGGCTGTTACACGACCTAGCACACAGCCTGGCACATGGGCGTGTGGGGTTATTTTGAAGGGTACACGGCTTGGCACACGGGCGTGTGACTCGGTCGTGTGACCCAAGTCAGTGAGTTACACGAGTACAGACATGGGCTGGGACACGACTGTGTGTCCCTAATTCGAATGTCCACACGACCTATGACACGGGCATGTCTCTTGGCCGTGTGAGTCACACGGCATGTCCATGAATTTTTTGAGAAGGTTTTGATGCTAAATGATAGATTATGCATCTTGGTTGAAATATGACAAAGTTTTGTAACGTGATTTTTGATGAAATTGTATTTAGGGATTAATTTGTGAAAATAATAAAATTCAATGTTAAATTTATGAAATGATGGTTTAATTGAGTTGGTGTGAGTCCCTAAAGAATTTGGTTAGCCTATAAGAGGGATTAGATTGATTAGATTTAAAATTACGAGCTTAAGGACTAAATTGTGAAAAGTTAAAATGTTAGCGGCAAAATAGTAATTTTACATAAATATGAAATGTGGATTAAATTGAATACTATAAGTATTAAATGGGTTGAAATTTTCTATTTAGATCAAGATAAACTAAGCACAGGCCTAGATCGAGACAAAGCAAAAGCTTCGGATTAGCTTGATTTAACCTTCACGCCCCTAGTTGTCGAGGTAAGTTCGTATGAACGGTTATCATGTTAATGCTATTCAAATTGTATGTTATTATGTTATTTATAATGAGAATTGAAAGAGGTAGAAACAAATAAATGTTATGACGGTTATCGAGTCCCGGTTGAAACTTAGGAATCTATAGGATATGAATGACATGTCATTAGGGATTTCATGTTTCGGGTGCTAGTCTTGAATGTCCTACTGATGGTTGAGGTCCTGCATTTGTTACGAATTCTCCACAACTTGTGTGAGTAGCATCGTGTAGTTTACATTTCGACCCACAACTCGTGTGAGGAGGCCTCGAACACCCCTAACCCGTATCTGTCGCCGGAATAAGGTTATTGAGTATTACCGTACAAAAGAAACTTTAAAACATTCATTTCATACATCAAGCAAATATAATCTAATTACATTAAAATTCATACATAACGTCTCTTAATTGATCCCTTGAGGCCCTAAAAATACCTTAGGAACAATTCGGGACCCAATTGGAATGTAACACCCCTAACTCGTATCCATCGTTGGAATAGGGTTACGAAGCATTTCCGTAAAAAGAAAACTTTAAAACATACATTTGTAGACATTGATATACACATAGCATAATTCATTCATAAACATGCATATCATCCCTTAATCAAGCCCTCGAGGCCTTAGAAACACTTTAAAACCGACTCGAGACTAAATCTGAAACATTTAAAACATTGAGGAAAAAGTTAGAAAAATTCAAACCACAGGGGTCACACGGGCGTATGGCCAGGCCGTGTGACTCACACGGCTGAGACACACGCCGGTGTCTCAAGCCATGTAACAATCGAAATAGAGACACACAAACATGTCCTAGGCCGTGTCCGTGCCCGTGTAACTCTTTGACTTGGGTTACACGGTCAAGCCACACGTTTGTGTGCCAGGCCGTGTAACTTTTGAAATGGCCTCACACACTTGTGTGTCAGGTTGTGTGCTAGGTCGTGTAACTGCCTGACTTGCAACCTTTAAAACCAACAAGGGACATATGGCCATGTCATACGATCGTGTGTCACACACGGCTGGGACACACTCCCGTGTCAAAGGCCGTGTGGACAAGAAATTGGCCAAAGTCAAGCCATTTCTTTCACCCATTCAAAGCATGAACCTAAACACATGTACACGTAAACCAATGCATCAAAAGCTACCCAAAACATGCATAAATATGACCAATTCTCAAGATCATTAAACCATACAACCAATATGCCATATAGACACCTCAATCACAATCAATCAAACATATCTAAACATATGCCTATTTTACCATATGTCAACCATATACACCTACTTATTTCCATACCTAAACATACCACAATTGGCCACATGCCAAACTACATCATCACATATCAAATTGGTCATTCAAAACATACATAAACTAACCATATCAACACCAACCATCAAGGCATCAAAATACCATAATTACATCAACCATAATAACACTTATACATGCTAAAAACAACTAGATCATTAAACACAAGTCCACCTATATATGCCTTTATAACCTTGACCGAAACATCAAAATCTACTGATATAATCACTGGATAGTGTGATGGTTTTCGACAAGCTTCCAAATCGATCGAGCTTTTGATAATCTATAAAGCATAGGAAAGAAAACGACATAAGCATATATGCTTAGTAAGTTTGTAAATCATGAACATAACTTACCATTTCAATGCAAAGCCTTATAAATTAAACATGAATCCATCCAACGTAATCTTGGCACAAGCCTAAGCATCATCAACAACACAAGTTAGTGCATAAATATATAACTTAACAAAACTATCACATGGTAAGATAGATTTCATGAACAATTTACAATTGAACTCATACTTTTCATAAGTATAGTTATACATACTTTGATCAATATAAATTCATGCCTTTCCATAAGATCATAACATGATCATAGGAACACTTATCGTCCCTTCCCTTCTCATGCACATTGAACAACTTAGAATAATATCAGATACACGGGAAGCTCACACAAAGTGTGCTAAACATATGGTCAAAGCCATTCCTTTCATTTTCCTTTACATCATTGCTCACTCGAGCCATAAATGGATCTGCTCATACAAGCTGACGATCGAAATGTAGCTACACGATGCCGTTCATGCAAGCTGACAAGTATCCGCAACAATTGTCGAAACTTAGCCATTGGTAGGACATTTATGACCAGCACCCGAAACATGGTAACCTTAATGACATGTATTTGTATCCTATATATTCTCAAGGTTTAAACAGGGCTCGATAATCATCGTATGTTCTTGGATTTCCATCATTTCCTAACGTTATAAATAACACAATAGCATGCATATATCAAATAAGATTAAAAAGTTATTTAAACATACGAACTTACTTCGATTACAAAGATGTCAAAATAAGATCAACTAATCCGAAGCTTTAGCTTTTCCTCGATCCAGAACCGTACGAGGTTTATCTTGATCTAAATAAGAAAATTCAATTCATTTAATAATCATATTATTCAATTTAGTCCAAAATTCATACTTTTGTAAATTTACATTTTTACCCCTAATATTTTAACTTCTTTACAATTTAGTCCTTAAGCTCGTAAATGGAAATTTATGCATCCACATACCATGCTAGCCGATTCAGTCCTTTTCACTTAATTAAGCATGCAAACATCAAAATTTCTTAACAGAATTTTTATATGACCCTACTAACATACCATAGATATTAAAATAATAATAGAATAAATATTTATTCATTGGATTTGTGGTAAAAACGGGCTAGTACAAGGCCCATCTCATAGCTCGTGTGAGCAATGATGTAAAGGAAAGGTTACGATTAATGTAAAGGCACACTTCATGTGAGCTTTCTCGAGTATCCGATGAAATTATAGATGGTTCAATGAGCATGAAAAGGGATTGAAAATGTAAATATTCAAATGGAATCAAGCATGATCTTATGGAAAGAATGCATGAACTAATTGATGTATTTCATATGTAAAATGACCTATATTATGGTTGATTCATTTGAGTTATGTGCAAGTGTGCTAACTTGTGTATTGACGATGATGTATAGGCTTGTGCCAAGCTTATGGTTTGGGTTATATTATGCTTATACTTTATATTGTGAAAATGATATGAAAAGTTATGTTTTATTTTCTACGAACTTACTAAGCATCAATTGCTTATGTAGTTTCTTTCCTATGTTTTATAGATTATCAGAAGCTCGATCAGTTTGGAAGCTCGTTGGGGATCTATCACACTATCCAGCACAAATTTTGGTAGTTTTTGAATGTTTTGGCCAAGGTTATAATGGCATGTATAGGGTGAATTGTAATGGCATTTTGTTGATTGTTTAGTTGGTGAATTGGCATGTATAAGTTGTGTAAGTTAACTTTGTTGGTACCATTTGATGCTTTGCTAGATTGTGTCATTATGGCTATCTTACGATGCATTTTTTGAATGGTTCATGTGGTATGTTTTGAATTGTTATGATTATGGTCAAGTTATGGCATGTTTTGGAAAGAATTGAACTAGGATTTGATGTTTAAAATGTGGTAAAATTGACATATTTAGGTAAGTGTTGATGAATGCAATTGAGATGCCTTTGAATGACATATTGGTTAGTTGAATTAGGATTCTTGAAATGGAATTTATAAGTATGTTTTGATAGGGTTTTAGTGCCTTGAAAATGTGCACAAATGACCTAAATGTTTATGCCTGAAATGACATTGAAAATGGCTTGATTTTAGGCAAATTTGGGTCCATACGGCCTGAGACACGAGCATGTGACTTGCTGTGTGGGGCACATGGCCTGGTGACATGGTCGTGTGTCATTTGTGAGTTCTTTTGTATGCAAGTTAGTGACTTACATGGCCTAGCAAACGGCCTAACACACGGGCATGTGGGGCAACTCAAAGAGTTACACGGCCTTGCACATGGGCGTGTGACACCACCGTGTGACCTTACTCAGAAAGTTACACTGGTGAGGACATAGGCTGGGACACAGCCGTGTGTCCCTAGTTTGAAGGTTGCACGGCCTGAGACATGGGCGTGTGTCAAAGTCGTGTAAGGCAGACGGCCTTGTGATCGCTGTTTCCAAAATGTTTTGAATTTTTCCTAGACTTTCTAAATGATTTCAAATTGGTCCCGAATCGTTTCTAAGGTATTTTTAGGGCCTCAAAGGCTCGATTTAGGGACGATATGTATGTATGTGATTGGTTTATGATTTTTTTATGATATTGAATGAAGTTAAGCTTAAATGTTTTTGATTGCACGATAATGCTTCATAACCCTAATCTAGCAATGAATACGGGTTAGGGTTGTTACACCCATACTTTTTATTTGTCTTTGGAAATCTAGAAAAATTACTCATTAATTAAAAATGAAACAACATTAAATAATTAATGGTTACATTAAATAAAAGCTAAATCAAAGTAAAGCAAATAAAGAAATGAAAAATAAAAAAAATGCTACTCAAACATCTCAGAGGTTAATAGATTGCTTGTCACGATCCACATAAGCACTTCAGTAGTTCTTCAAGAGTTGTCCATTAACTTTGAAGGTGACCTCCGTTTTCAAGTCTTTGATACTAACAACTTTATACGGGTATACTTGAACTACTTCAAAAGGACCTGACTAGCGAGATTTTAATTTACCAGGGAAAAATTTGAGCCTAGAGTTGAAAAACAATACCTATTGCCTTGACATAATTCTATTATCATGCCAATGCTTTGTCTTTTCCTTATACAATTTAGCATTTTCATATGCCTGTGTCCTGAATTCTTCCATTTTCAATTCTAACCACATTTTATGGCCAGCAGTGACTGAATCCATCTTTAGCTTTCTAATAGCCCAAAATGCCTTATGCTTAAGCTCAATAGGTAGGTGACAAGGCTTTCATAAAAAAGCTTAAAATGTGACATCCCCAATGGCATTTTAAATGCAGTATGATAGGCCCATAAAGCTTCTAGAGGACCAATCTTTACGAGTTAGGTTTACCACTTTTTCTAGAATATTTTTAATTTCTTTATTAGAAACCTTAACTTATCCATTTTCTTAGGGATGATATGTAGTGGCAATCTTGTGTTTCACCCCATATTGATGCAAGGCATTAGCCACTAGCTTGCAATCAAAATGAGATCCTTCATCATTAATAATGGCTCTAGGCTTACTGAATCTTGTGAATATGTTCTTGTGCAAGAACTTCATTACTGGCTTTACATCATTAGTAGGAAGCGCAATAGCTTCGACCCAGTTAGAGAGATAGTCCACTGCTAACAGTATGTACAGGTTACCCACTGATGGTGGAAATGGGCCCATAAAATCTATTCATCATACATCAAACAACTCAATCTCTATAATATTTTACAACGGAAATTCGTGTCTCCTAGGTAGAGTTCCTGTCCTCTGACAACAATCACACGACTGATAAAATTCATGAGCATCCGTGAACAGACTCGACCAATAAAATCCTGGCTAAAGTGGGCAGCAGTTCTCATTCCTCCAAAGTGTCCTCCGTAAGGAGCTGAATGACAATGCTACAGAATGTTATGTATTTCGTCACTAGTGACACACTTCCTCATTATCTGATCAGCACAATGCTTAAATAGGATGGTTTCATCCGAATAATAATGTTTGGCATCATGAAGGAATCTTCATCTTCTTTGGCTGTTGAGATCAGATGGCATCAAACCACTTACTAAAAGGTTCACTATATCGACAGACCAAGGTAATGCCATGACAACTAACAATTGCTCATCTAGGAAGTCTTCTTTAATAAATTTTCTATAGCCATCTTCATTTCCAGATTCTAACCTTGGCAGGTGATCAGCCACTTGATTTCAAGTCCCTTTTTAATCTCTAATTTCCAAGTCGAACATCTGTAACAAGAGTATCCACCGAATCAATATTTGGCTTGGCATCTTTCTTGTTCACCAAATACTTAATAGCAGAGTGTTCCGTGTAGACTGTGACCTTGGTACCAACTAGAGAAAAGCAGAATTTATCAAATGCGAACACCACAACCAATAACCCTTTGTTCGTGGTGGTATAGTTAAGCTGCGCATCCGTCAGGGTTCTGCTCGCATCATATATTACACATAGTACTTTGTCCTTCCTTTGCCCAACACTGCTCCCACAACATAACCGCTGGCATAACACATGAATTCAAAAGGTAGTGTCCATTCTGGTGATATTATAGTTGGTGTTGCTACCAGCCATTTCATCAATTCCTCGAAAGCTACCAAGCAATGTTCATCAAAATTAAAAGGACTATTTTGCTCTAGCAAGGTGCACAAGGGTTTAGATATCTTCAAGAAATCTTTAATGAATCTTCTATAAAATCCTGCATGACCTAAAAAACTTCTAATACCCTTGACACTAATGGGATGTGGCAATTTTTCTATTACTTCAATTTTTGCTTTGTCCACTTCAATCCCTCGCTACTATATCTTATGCCTTAGATTAATTCCTTCACGAACCATGAAGTGGCATTTTTCCTAGTTCAAAACAAGATTTGTTTCTTCACAATGGTATAAAACCAATTCCAGATTTTTTAAGCTATCATCAAAATCATTGCCAAACATAAAGAAATCATCCATGAAGTGGCATTTTTCCTAGTTCAAAATCAATGCTGAGACACACGCCCGTGTCTCAAGTTGTGTGGGCATTTGAAGTAAGGGCACATAGCTGTGTCCCAGCCCATGTCTATGCCTGTGTAACTCTCTGACTTGGGTCACACAGTCAAGCCACACACCCACGTGGCAAGTCGTGTAACCCTCGAAATGGCCTTACATCCCCTTATGCCAGCCGTGTATCTCACATGGCCAAGTCATATGTCTGTGTGGCTGGCCGTGTGGACCTAAAATGTTCCTTAAACAACAAGTTTACCATTTCCTACTTGTTTGGGCATTAAGGAACTCAAAAACCATTCATTTAACCTAATTAAAACATGATTAAACACACTCAAAACAAGCCAAAACAATCATCCTAGGTGCCTAACCAATGTACCCTCATTGGTACTACATTTATATCATCAAAACATATCATCAATGCATCATTGAATTCAAAGTTTTAAACATGCCAAAATCAATCAATTTGACCTAGCTTGTATCTACCTAAAACTTCAAACTTAAATTCATAAACACCTAACAAGTCTTGGTTCAAATCAACATGCCAAATTTTGGCTCCAAACACAAACATAAGTTTATATATATACCAAACCAAAATTTTACTTAAACTCAATTACATCACATACACTAAATTCATTTAAAACCAAACACATCCTAGGTACATTCCATTACAAAAGATAAACATCACCACATTTGAGATTGGGATCGTTGTTAGATGCTGAGTCGATGATCAAAAGAGAAGTACCTAATCTGCGCATGGAAAATAAAATCGTACGCTGAGTAAAACTCAGTGATATTTCTATAATCCAAACAATGAAAGATAAAACGATACAAGAATGCATAATTTGAATTATACAAACATACTATTGTCTAAGCTCACAATTATCATATTCCATCATTTCAAATTCAAGCACATTACCATATTATTTCATACTATACTCAAATTTCACATGCTATCATATTTGATTTGTTTAACAAATATCTTAATTCACATCACTTGCTATATAAATAGCTTTTCACATATCAATTCAATTTTGTTTATATAAAGGCATGATCTATTCCATATTCAGTTCATGAGTACTTAACTCATGTATTTTATTTAATCACAAAATATCTCATTTTTCATGTTTCAAATTCACTATCTCATTTCCATTTCACATACCATGCCATTCAATATCGATCATAGAACTTTATTATTTAATTACCCCTATTAACATGACTCAGACTCTGACGGATGCACAGATCCAACCAACACACCAGTTTGCCACTTAGTGCCTCATCGGATAAATCCGAAGTAATATCTGTGCCCAGCGCTATATAAATTGAAACCCACTTTCTCATCGATTAAATTGAAACAAATTGGCACCCAATGCCTCATCGTATCCAAGTCGAAGAAATCCCTAAACTCTTCCTATCCTATGGCATGCCATCTATATTTGGCTCAACCTGATACAGTTAATAAGGTATCATTTCACTTTTCAAATACAAGCAATATCCAATTCTCATATTTGCACATGATCACATTTACACATATATTCATTTCAATTCAAATAATTAATACATTCATAATGTATATACCAATTCAATCCATTTCAATCAATTATAAATTCAATTCACTATCAAAGTGCCAAAATACTCACCTCAACCACTTGCCATATGCATTAAATCAAAATACAACAATTAACAACTAGGTTTGAATTATAGAAGTACAAACCATGGATTCTGAGCTATTCGACGTTGATTTTATCCTTCCCCTTTTTAGTCGAGGATTCGGGTATGACGTTAGCTATGGAATTAAAACAATTAAAATACATCAATACAACACAATTCAATTTCACATTGAATATTTCAATTTT
>CM025252.1:16679289-16697382 GCA_013677275.1 Gossypium schwendimanii
GTCTAGCAGCCGCATAAGAAAAATAACTCTCAAAATTGTTTTGGGGATTCCTTCCGTTCGTAGTCAATTGGGTGGATTACGTAGAGGCCAGGATCACGATAGATTGCGATTTGGTTCGACAGCAGATCAGACTACTCGTTGTTGAGGTGTTGCTGTCTACTCTGAATAAACATTAGGTAATTTCGTAACCTTGATCACCCCGATTCGTTCCTCACACATGGATCCATGGTTAGGGTCGCCGATTTTATTTTATTCTGCTGCGCCATAGGGGTGCCGGCGATCCAACAATTGACACCAGAGCCGTACTAATAAACACTTCAATTGCGAACTCAACCTCTTGATCTGGTAGTAATCTCAGTAATTCCTCGGGAAACACATCAGGGAATTCGTAAATAGTTTAAATTTTACTGCTCTGACTATCACTAGAATTCGAATTGATAACATAGGCTAGAAAAGCTTCACAGCATCGATTAAGAAGTTTACCTACTCGAATTACTGAAATGATATGAGTTGAACCACTTGTTCGAACACCATTCACATCAATAATACCACCATCTTTGCTCTGAACAACAAACTTCTTTTTACGGTAATCCAAAATAACTCCATTTTTCATAAGCTAATCCATACAAAAAATCATATCAAAATTGCCAAACGGCATTATCAACAAATCAATGAGGAAGGTTATATTTTGTATCACTAACGGGCATCTCCTACACACCTGTTCCACTAGCACAAATTGCCCCAACAGACTAGAAACCATTATCGATACTCTAGATGCCTCAGATTTTAAACTCCCTGATCTAACTAATTTAGTATTAACATACGAATGCAAAGATCTTGGATTTATCAAAGCATAAACAAGTTCTGAATGTAATAAAAAGATACCTGTCACAACGTCATTAGCATCGCCATCCTCACGTGTCCACACAACATAAGCTCAGGATGGCACTTTGACCTCCAACTGATGAGTAACAGCATCATTCCTTTTCGTATGACCACCTTTCAGAAATGAACCACCTTGACTCGACCCGCAACCCCTAGGTGCAGGCACAGACCTCTAAGAAGTAACAGGTGTAGTGATCGGCTGTTTAGCATCAAAAAAATAATGTGTAAGCGTACACCATCGATGCAAGTATAGTAGACAAATGTGAGTTTGTCAGATATCGATCCCACAGGGATTGTGGTCTTTTGTCTATTAATGTTAGTGCAACAACCAAATGGAAACGAGATAAATTATCAGAATAGTTGTCAATGCAATCACTTGAAAACAATAAAATAAAATATGATAATGATAAACTGGGATCCCTAACATGAATATTCAGCAGACTACCAAGTACTCACAAGGTATAAAAAGATAGGTGATTGTCAAAGTAATAAAGTTCAACGTGTTTCATACCGAGTGTCACTCCTTTATTTAATCCGAGACTTAAACACGCATACTAATCTCACCTTTAGATGATGACAGTACTACACTATTAAGCATAAGTGGACTAAATTCCTCTCATCTTCAGTCAACTTCCTTGTTGTCTCAAACTGTCACTGTACTTTCCTATGTCAATGACTGCAATAACACTCCCGTGTTAAAAAATATTCAAACGCCAAGATTAAATAATAAAAGCAAGATTGAATAAGTTAACATTTAATTAAAAATTCATGTGTACTTCCATATAAATAGAAAACAAAGAATAATCACCAGCATTCATAAAGAAATAAGAAAGAATCGAGTGGAGAATACTATTCCTAGACAACTCAACTGAATCTCTCTATTCCCTCTTGTCTCGCACTTAGGTTTTCTTGTCAAAAGCTAGTCTGCATCTGGTTTTCACATTGGTTCACCGATGAGAGGCTTAAGTTGCCATGGCCGCAAGCTTTAAGATCGGATGATGAACCAGAAAAAAAGCTCCATTTTTTTTCTCATGTCCACCTTTTATGTCCTCCTCCAACAGTACAAGTGTCCTTTCCTCAAAATTATTTTATCCTTGTACATACAGGTTGGTTATACTAGATTGGACAGCTCACATAATTTTAATTCTTATTGGAGAACTGTCAGGTGCGACGAGAATTCTGGACTCAATTTGGAATTTATTTATGCAGCGACATTAATACAAAAAGATAGGATAAAATAGGCTAGGATTACTAAGTTATAAAATGCAATTTACTAAACTAAAAATGCTAAAACGTATGCTAAAGATAACTAAATGGGAACAATTTAACCAATAAGAAAGGGGGAAAACCTATGTTCTTTCTAGTGCTATCACACCCCCAAACTTGAGTTTTTGCGTGTCCTCAAGTAAAATAGAAACTAGAAAGGCTACAAAAATTTTACTAAGGCAAATGATCATTCTACCAACTTGAACCCTCTAAATTCCTAGTGGATGAATCACATTCAGATGAAAGAATAATGCATCTAAAATTCATAAGCATGAATGAATAAGGTTGCAACTTCATCAATGTTAGCATCATGCTTCAAACCCTAAGTTTTATCTACTATTACAACATTTATTGTACAATACTAAGTATTTATATATTATATATACACCTTTTTTTTTGAAATAAGGGATACCGTTGCATTACTGTACCCTTGTTCTTGAGAAGTAATGATGGGGGTGCAACAAACCCCCAGAGAATACATAACTATACCGACACACACTCATGTAGCGACAACCTTTGGCCAGATCGATTTTTCTAACACTTGTATTGGAGTGTTCCCTTTTTAACATTCCATACTACACCCACTTTAAAGTGTCTCTAATTTATAAATATATATAAATATATAAGCAGCTATAAAAAGCATATTCATTCAAGATTTAAGGAATGATAGTAGCCATCCACTACTAATGAAACCTAAACCATTCATCAAAGAAATGAAGCTACAACCTTCTGTTAAATTTATCCAACTCATTCATTAATAATTCAGATGATTCAAGAATTAACCATCGAATGTAACAGAAATTTTCGAACAATTTTCAATAAATATAATTAAACTTTGCATGCTTCATTACCAAAAGAAAAAGAATTGAAATGTGGGTACATTTCCAAGCCTCATGTGCATTCCCCCAAACTTAAAGTTTGAATTGTCCCCAATGCACTAACATGAAAATGTAATGACAATAAAAACAAATGCAATGACAATGTATACTTATCAAAATAAAACTTACAACTACATGCGGTGCATGAATACTACAACTAAAGCTTAAAATAAACTAAGTCAGTTATCCGCAGCCGTCGAAGTGGCTGTATGATGTTTCTTTCTCCTCCTTCTTTTGTTTTTATCTTTGGAGTGCTTCTTTTTCTTTTCTTTTGGCTTTGCATAGTCTTCGAATTGCTCCTCAGTTCCCGACTTTGCCCCGGCATCATCGGCTGGTTCCTATATAGGAGAGGCCACCTATAAAGGCAACTTCCACCGGTCTCGCTCCCAATTATCAATATTTGCATCCATAGATTCGGGTGCGGTGATAGTCTTCTCAACAGAATCTTCTTCTTCTTTTTCTTTCTTATTTTCAACAACTTCTTTTTCTTCAGGAACGACTTCCTATTGCATGTTCACCAGATTTAGTGGCTTTCTTGACCGAGCCTTTTGTTTTTTTCCATCTCTTGTTGAGGGATACAGTTTAAACTTAAAAAAGATATGATCTTGAGAAGAAAATAATAAAAATGGTTGCTTGAATGCGTGACAGTCGGTACAATGGGAGAGGATTTATAGTGAGTGAAAACGGAAGATGGAGAAGCGTGTTGTTTTGTGGAGAGATATAAGGCTGAGTGATTTTTGATCCAACGATGGAATTTAAATTTCCCTAAATTTTGATGAGATATAAATAGTAGTACAAGCTTATGGAAGCGCCAACAGTAAATTTTAATGCGCCGACAAAGGTATCTAATTTATTCTACAGAAAGGAAGGAAAACAAATTTTAACAAAGCATAAATAAAATAAACTAAAATCACAGAGTACTAATTAAAAAGTAAACTTTTCGACCAATTTAATGGTTTTTGCCTGCTTTTGATCACTGTTGCCAAAATAGTATTTCAGCCTCTGTCCATTTTCTTTAAACTGGTGTACATCATGTAAATCTCGAATTGTGACTACACCATGAGGAAATACGTCGACAATTTCAAAAGGTCCAGACTAACATGAACGTAATTTACCTGGGTGAAATCTGAGTCGTGAATTAAATAATATAACCTATTGTCCAGCGATAAATTGTCACTGCAAAATAATCTTGCCATGCCATCGTTTGGTCTTTTCCTTGTAAATTGCAACATTTTCATAAGAATTTCTCCTAATCTCCTTCAGTTCAGTGGTATCCAATAATATTTCTTTCTAGCCGTTTGATAGTCCATGTTCACTTGCTTAATTGCCTACATTGCTTTGTGTTCTAGTTCAACTGGCAAGTGACATGCTTTCCCAAAAACCAATTGATACAAGGACATCCCTAATGGAGTTTTTTATGTTGTCTGCAATGCCCATAAAGCGTCATCCAATCAGAAAGACCAATATTTCCTCGAAGGGTTTATAACCTTCTCAAGAATGTTCTTAATTTTTCGATTTGATACTTTGGCTTGTCCATTGGTTTGCGGATGATAAGTAGTAGTCATTCTATGATTAACTCCATATCTCTTTAGTGCGGTTGCGACTTGGTTGGAATGAAAGTGTGTACCCTTATCACTTATCAATGCCTTTGGTGTGCCAATATGGGTAAGTATATGTTTGTAAAAAATTTTAGCACTGCCTTTGCATCATCCTTTGGGACTATAACAGCTTCCACCCACTTCGAGACGTAGTCAACAACTACTAATATATAAAGATTTTCAAATGAGCTCAGAAATGACTCTATGAAATCCATACCCCAAACATAAACTAACTGAAGCTCCATAATTGGCTGTTGCAATATTTCAATACGTCGGGATATAGAACCGGTGCGCTGACACCTATCACATTGATTCACAAAATTGTGGGTGTCTTTGAATAATATTGCCTAGTAGAATCCTGATTGGAGAACTTTAGCCATAGTTCTCATACCACTAAAATGACCTCTATAAGGAGCATCATGACAACGCTTTACAATTAAAAGCATCTCCTCTTCTGGAACACAACATCGAATGATGTTGTCATTGCATTCCTTAAATAAATACAACTTATTACAATGATCTTTACTACTTCATAAAGAAATATTTTTTATGGCCTCTGACACCAAATGGGAGTTTTCCACACACAAGATAATTAACAAAATCTGCATACCAAGGAGTTACAATAAATAACTTCTCATCTGGGAATGCGTCAACAATTTGAAGTATGTTTCTGTCTTTACTACCAACTTCTAATCGAGACAGATGGTACGCAACTTGATTCTCTGAACCCTTACAGTCTTTTATCTCGATGTCAAATTCTTGCAATAGTAATATCCAGTGTATCAATCTTGGTTTGGCATCCTTTTTCACAAAGAGATATCTCGACATAGAATGATTAATGAATACAGTATCCTTTGCACCGACAAGATAGGAGCGAAACCTATCGAAAACAAAGACTACAGCCAGTAGTTCTTTCTGTGTAGTTGTATAATTAAATTGAGCCTCTGTAAGAGTTTTGGTAGCATAATAGGTGGTGTGAAATATTTTTCCCTTTCGTTGCTCTATAATTACACCCATAGTAAAGTCGCTTGCATCGCACATCACTTCAAAAGGTTGATACCAATCTGGTGCAACGATAATGGGTGCATTCACTAGCTTCTTTTTAACTGAATAAAGGCATTCGAACATGCATCATCAAAGAAGAATTTTTGATTCTATTCCATCAATGAGGATAAGGGCTTTGTAATTTTCAAAAAATCTCTAATAAACCTTCGGTAAAACCCCGCATGTCCAAGAAAATTGTGAATACCTTTCATGTTTGTTGGTGGAGGTAATTTCTCAATGGTTTCCACCTTAGCTTTGTCTATTTGAATGCCTTGACAAGAGATGCAATGTCCTAACACAATGCTTTCAGTTGCCATGAAATGACATTTTTCCCAATTTAGGACAAGATGTGTGTCATCATATCACTTATGTACTTTATCCAAATCGTCAGCGCAATAATCAAAATCATTCCCATAGACTGAGAAATCATCCATAAACACCTCTAAAGAGTCTTCGATCATATCTGAGAATATTGCCATCATGCACCTTTGAAATGTGGCTTGTGCGTTGCAAAGACTGAAAGGCATACGACGAAAAGCGAAAGTACCAAAGGGACAGGTGAAAGTTGTTTTCTCTTGATTCTCTAGTGCAATATGAATTTGATTGTACCATGAATAGCAATCTAAAAAGCAATAATAGGCCTTTCTAGCAAGTTGATCTAGCATTTGGTTATTTTTGTAGCTGCATTCATTTTGCTATAATCCATACAAACTCACCATCCTGTGGGAATACGTGTAGGAAATAATTCATCCTTATCATTGTGAAACATAGTATGCCACTATTTTTAAGCATGCATTGCACTGGACTTACCCAATTGCTATCAGAATTTGGGTAAATAATTCTAGCATCAAGTAACTTGACAACTTCTTTCATCTTTTGTTTAATCTTCTTTGCTATTCAATCGATTGCTTGCCTTCATTTTCCAACTTGATATTGTGCATGCAAAAGAAGGATTAATACCTTGAATATCAGTAATACTCCAAACAATAGCTCGTTTAAGTTGCTTTAGAATATGAGCCAATTTCTCTTCTTGAGTTACATCTAGTGTTACGGAGACAATAACTGGTAGAGTATTGTGGTCACCTAGAAAGACATATTTAAGATAAGGAGGTAGTGGTTTCAATTCTAAAGTAGGAGCTTCTTCAATAGATGGTTTGAAAATTGGGGTTGTTCTGTTGGCTAGGTCTAAGAATTCAATTTGCCATCTATGCTTGAGTTCAAGATTATTAGCTTCAACTATGCTGTCACAATCGTCTAAGGATTCGACATCAGATGGCACTGCAAACTCTTCAGAAAGCACTGTGCTTTGGTAATTGAACTATTTCTTAATTAGATCATTTAGCAAGTCAACAGTATGACATTCTTCTTTGTCCTTGCATTGAATAGATTCAAAAACACTAAAGGTGACTTGCTTATCATTAAATCGCATGGTTAGTTCACCTTTGTAAACATCAATAAAAGTTTAGCTGGTGGCTAAAAATGGTCATCCCAAGATTATAGGAACCTCCTTATCTGCCTCGTAGTCAAGTATGATAAAATTAGCTGAAAAAAATGAATTTATCCACACGAACTAAGATGTCTTTTATTTTCCCTTCAGGTTGAGCCAAGGATCAATTGGCTAGTTGTATTGTCACTGTAGTAGATTTCATGTGACCAATTCCCAACTTTCTAAATGTAGATAATGGCATTAGGTTAATGCTAACTCCCAAGAAGCATAAAGCCTTACCCAAATAATGATTGTCAATTGAACATGGGATGGTAAAGCTCCTAGGATCTTTCAATATAGGGGGCAACTTGTTTGTTAAAATAGCACTATAGCCTTTTGTGAGTGCAATAGTTTCAATATCAATGATCTTTTTCTTCTTGGACAAAAGGTCTTTCATAAATTTCCCATACCTCAGAATTTGTACCGGAGCACCTACTAAAGGAATATTGATCTACAGTTGCTTCAGTGTGTCTAGGAATTGCTGATACTGCTTGTAATGCTTATTCTTCCTGAATCTTTCTGGGAAGGGTAAAGGTAGAGATATATCTGCTTACGTCGACATCTTTGATTGCGACAACAATTTCGAAGGTCAGACATTAGGCATATGAGTGACAATTTGTGGAACTTCTTTTTTTGCTGCATTGACAAACTCTTCAGATTCATTCTTCTCACCAGTGATCACTTCATTCGTATCTTGAGATTCTACAGTAGAGTCGATAAATGATTTGCCAATTTGTTTACCACTCCTAAAAGTGATAGCCTTACAATGTTTTTCCCTTTCGAACTAGGATTTTCTATGTCACTAAATAATGAGCCTGGTGGTTGAGTATTTAGATTTGAAGCAAGTTGTCCTAATTGTGCCTTTAATGCTCGAATAGAAGATGAATTCCCTTGTATGATAGCTTCTGCGTGAATAATATGCTCCCGCATTAACTCCTCAAGAGTTGCTAACAGGTCAGAAGTAGAAGCTTGTGTGTATGGTTGCATTCGATGTCCTTGAACATGTTAATTTTGTATTGAAGAGTGTTGTGGCTAGATTGGATTTTGGTATGGATATGTCTGGCCTTGTTGTGGATGCATCTAAGTATGCTGATTGTAGTTCTATTGTTGTTGATTGTAAGTCCCTTGTCTGGGATTATAATTGCCCTGAGTAGATATATTCCCATATCTGAATGTCGTAGCATTTTGTCCACCATTTTGAGTTCCCCAAAACTGTTTGGTACACTTTGAGACTTTACCAAATATGTTACTTTGTTGTTTTTAACATGTAATTAAGCATATTATGGTATGTTTTGAATGGTTTTGAGATATTTAATGTAGTATGTTTTGGTACCTAAATGGACTAGGTTTTTATGCATGAAATGAAGCATGTGAACATGTTTAGGCAAGAGATGTTTGGTTGCTATTTATGGTGCTTTTGAATAGCATATTGGTTAGTTGAATTAGGGTCTTGGAAATGACAAATACATATATATGCTTAGATGATGTTTTAGGTCCCTTTAAGGTGTGTACAAATGATTTGAATGTTTATGCATGAATTAGTTTTGAAAAGGTTTGATTTTAGGTAAACTTTGGGTTCATGTAATGCCTCGAATTTTGGGCCTAGATGAAAATAGGTCTTGAGCGTGGGAATACATAAAAATTTATGTGTTGAAGAAAATGACATAAAGGAATGTCTACTTCAGTGGTTAAGTGATTTAAGAGTGTCTGAGATGTTCTGGGATCAAACCTAGGCTCTAGCAATATTTTAGTTTTTCCTTTTCAGTAAACCTTGACTCTGGACTGTAGGCCTTATATATAAATGTGGTAGATTCATGTCACAAATGAGCTTGTGGCCTAGTGGTGGTGGGTGACTTTGCTATTGTGAGAGCTTGGGTTCGAATCTCATGGAATTCAAAGGGATATTTATTCTATTTCTTTATGGTGAGAAAGGTGGAGTTTGAGTGAAACTCTACTTGATGATGTTTGGATTGGTCAAGGATAAGAGAATCAGGGGATGTGGTTGGTAGTTGGGTGATTAGGAGGAGAATTAGGAGGAAGAAATCAAGGAATTCAAAACTTGGAGAGTTGTAGCTGATTGGGGAAGCATGTATATGCAAATTTACGCTAGGGGTCTCTTTTGTGTGATTTTTGACAATTTGAGAGCATTTTTGGGATATTATTGTTCTGCCAGTTTTGAGTTTTGGGCGTTGTGTCAACTAGTCTTGGTTTGGAGGCCACCGAAAGGATAATGGATGACTTGGATTGCACTTCGGAACAAAAACTGAAAGGTGCAATATCGTTGCTGCGAGAGGAAGCTTACCAGTGGTGGCTTACTGTAAAAGAGGGCACTCAGCCTGACTGAGTCACTTAGGAGTTCTTCAAATCCACATTCGAAGGGAAGTACTTGGGCGTAAGCTATGTGGATGCCCGGAGGAGGGAATTCTTGAATTTGACTCAGAGAGACAGATCAGTGGCAGAAGACGAGGCAGAGTTCCTACGACTCAGTCGGTATGCTAAAGGAATAGTGGCAACAAATTATGAACCTTGTGTTCTGTTCGAAGATGGCCTCAGAGACAGTCTTCGAGTACTGAATGTTCCCTAAAAAGAGTGGGATTTCATACCATTGGTGAAGAAAACAAAGATCGTTGAAGATGTGAAGCGCACTGAGCGCCTAAAAAAAGAAAGAGAAAGGGGCAGAAATAAGAGGGATTCTGAGCCCTCCAATCCTGCTTAGAGACCTAAGAGAAGGGCCAGAGTGGATGGGCCAGTCAGAGCTGGGCCCTCTGTTGATGCTACTGGGTTACCACCTTGTGCTATTTGTGGGAAAGGTCATATGGGCGAGTACTGAAGGAGGACAAAAGCTTGTTTGAGTTGTGGTTCCATGGAGTATCGTCTTAGAGAGTGTCCCAGAAGATCGGATTAGATGCAAGTTTTTGGTAGGGGTAGTGTACAACCGCCTAGAGGTGGTCAGCAGCCGTCTAGAGGCTGTGGACAAGTCAGGGGTGGAAACTGTTTGGGTCGTGGAGCTCCAGCTAGAGGTGTTAGTCATGCAGAGGCGAGGCAGCCAACTTTGATTTATGCAGCACGTCGCTGAGAAGATTGAGACGCTCCAGATGTGTATACTGGTACGCACTTTATCCATAGTGTACTATTTACCTAATTTGCAATTAGGATTAGAGTTCGCAGCAAAAGCGTAGTGGTGTAACCTGTGTTGTGTGGCTAATCTGACAGTTGGAAATTTCAGGGATGAAATTTCTTTAAGGAGGGGTGAGTTGTAACGCCCCTAATTTTAGGCCTAGACGGAAATAGCTCTTGAGCGTGGGAACACATAAAAATTTATGTGTGCAAGAAAATGACATAAAGGAATATCTGCTTAAATGGTTAAGTGATTTAGGAGTGTTTAGGAGTGTCTGAGAAGTCTTGGGATCAAACCTAGGCTCTAGCAATATTTTAGTTTTTCCTCTTAAGTAAACCTTAACTTTGGACTGTAGGCCTTATATATAATTGTGGTAGATTCACATCACAAATAAGCTTGTGGCCTAGTGGTGGTGGCATTCCTTGGCTATTGTGAGAGCTTGGGTTCGAATATCATGGAATGCAAAGGGATATTTATTTTAGTTCTTTGTGGTGAGAGAGGTGGAGTTTGAGTGAAACTCTGCTGGATGAGGTTTGAATTGGTCAAGAAGGAAAGAATCAGGGGATGTGGTTGATAGTTGGGTTATTAGGAGGAAGAAATCAAGGAATTCAAAACTTGGAGAGTTGTAGCTGATTGGGGAGGCTTGTATATGCAAATTTTGGCTAGGGGTCTCTTTTGCGTGATTTTCGACAATTTGAGAGCATTTTTGGGATATTATTGTTGTGCCAGGTTCGAGTTTTGGGTGTTGTGTTAACTAGTCTTGGTTTGGAGGCCACTGAAGGGATAATGGATGACTTGGATTGCACTTCGTAACAAAAACTAAAAGGTGTAGTATCGTCCCTGCGAGATGAAGCTTACCAGTGGTGGCTTGCAGTGAAAGAAGGCACTCAGCCTGACCGAGTCACTTGGGAGTTCTTCAAATCCACATTCCAAGGAAAGTACGTGGACACAAGCTATGTGGATGCCCGGAGGAGGGAATTCTTAAATTTGACTCAGAGAGACAGATCAGTGGCAGAATACGAGGCAGAGTTCCTACGACTCAGTCGGTATGCTAAAGGAATAGTAACAACAAATTATGAACGTTGTGTTCGGTTCGAAGATGACCTTAGATATAGTCTTCGAGTACTGATTACTCCCCAAAGGGAGCAGGATTTCGTAGCATTGGTGGAGAAAGCAAAGATCACTGAAGATGTGAAGCGCACTGAGTGCCTAAAACGAGAAAGAGAAAGTGGCAGAAATAAGAGGGATTCTGAGCCCTCCAATCCTGATCAGAGACCTCCAATTAGAGCTAGGCCCCCTGTTGCTGCTACTGTGGGTTACCACCTTGTGCTATTCTAGGAAAGGTCATATGGGCGAGTGCTGGAGGAGGACGAGAGCTTGTTTGAGTTATGGTTCCATGGCGCATTGTCTCAGAGAGTGTCCCAGAAGACTGGATCAGATACAAGTTTTTGGTAGGGGTAGTGTACAACCACCTAGAGGTGGTCAGCAGCCGCCTAGAGGCCGTGTACAAGTCAGGGTTGGAAACAGTTTAGGTTGTGGAGCTCTCTGTAAAGGGATATTTATTTTTTTTATTTATGGTGAGAGAGGTGGAGTTTGACTGAAACTCTACTGGATAAGGTTTGAATAGGTCAAAGAGGAGAGAATCAGGGGATGTGGTTGGTAGTTGGGTGATTAAGAGGAGAATTAGGAGGAGGAAATCAAGGAATTCAAAACTTGGAGAGTTGTAGCTGATTGGGGAAGCTTGTATATGCGAATTTCGGCTAAGGGTCACTTGTGTATTTTTGGAAATTTGAGAACATTTTTGGGATATTATTGTTGTGCCAGTTTCAAATTTTGGGTGTTGTGTCAACTAGTCTTGGTTTTCCTGAGTGCCGAATTTTCCTGCTTTCTCCTCTTTTGCAATTTCATGCTCTACCTTTGTGATCAAATTGCTTTTGGGCATTTTCTTTGCTTTATTTCTTGAAGCCGAACCTTGTCTCTCTACACTCGATCTTAACCCTTCATTTGGCCAAACCCTTGTTCCTCTTCTCTCGCAATCAAAGTCGACTACACTATATTTCTTTCCCTCTTTATTCACCTTTCTTCTCCTCTCAATATCTCTCTTTGTCTTGGCTGAACTTAACATCCCTCTTAAATACTAAGCCGACTACTCCTTGGTATTTTGGTTTCGATTGTACAAGACTTCAGAGAAATCGATTGGCATTTGTATGTTCCTTCTCAAGTTCGCTATTATTCCAGATATTATCGAGGAGTGAAAGGTGCAAGTGTTTTTGGGTTGTTGAAACCCTATCTCCCAATATTTGATTAACGTATTTTCGACACCTTTTTTTTGGGTATAGGCCAATTACTCTTAGATTCTGGAAGTGTTATGTATAAGGTTTTGAGCTATATTTTAAGTGGTTTTATCTATCTATCTATCATGTGTGCAGTTAAGCGCCATGATACTTGTGGTTGATTCTAGCCACGATCTAAGTATATTTGGCCATACTCCTTTCGGTCAAGGTAAGCAGAAGTTTTGTTTGGGGATTAGATGTCTAAGAACACTGTTGAGTAAGAGACTAACTGAAGGTTGGAATGAATGTAGGTTGGTGCTCAAGAGTTTTTGGCGAGTGTTCGTAATAGTTGTGTATTTGTACTTCGTAAATCATTACTGTCGTATGCTGAAGCAGGTGTGTACACACCCTGATTTGACTGTAACACGGTAAAAACTGAAAAGCTGAAAATATGGCAATTGAGGCCACATGGGTGTGCGAACACTCGTATGGTAAACCAAGCCCACAATTATAGGTGATAGACTGTTGAGGCCACTATGAGCGTTCTCGTGCTCTTGGGCCGTTATGGGCCTCGTTGGGCTAAAATGGGTCATGTGGGCCAATGGGCTTATGGGCCTCACATGGATAAAATCCACTTTAAGTGGAAAATACTAGACTGGGCTATGTAGTTCGCATAGTCATGACTAAATTTGGGTTAAATGGGCCACACGAGCGTGTGGGCCCACTTGGGCCGAATATGGGCCTTGGGCCCATTAACACCATTATGACCATTTAGGTTATCTGTGTTGCTCAAGGTGATTGTAGACCTTCAAAAAGGTTGTTAAATGACCGAAATACCCCTATAAGTTAAAATGATTGAAATACACTCAAAAGGTAAAATGACTATTTTGCCCTCGAGGGTAAATGACTGAATTGTGCTATGGTTTGATTGGCTTAATTATTAATGATATGACTGACTCTGAGCATGGAATACTGCATGGGGTTGGGATCTTGTATTGGAGGAAGTGATTGATATGTGAGGGTCGCACGGGCCGCATGAGACAACTGTGGACCCACCGATGGCTATAAGCCGATTATGTGATTGGCAGCTCTACTGCAATATTGGTTAGTGCCGCAACCGGTGCTACATAAGGAGTGTAAGGATAGGTGGGTCGATTTAATCCCCACAGGAGAGTAGGGTTGGACAAGAGATGGAGTGCAAGGTTGGTATGGGTATTTATGCATTGCATATTTTGATTATAATATTGAAATGGGCTTAGGCCCAGATATATGTGATATGTGCCTTTTGATATGGGCTCGAGCCTAATCCAGGATGGTGTGGGCTAAGGCTATTTGCCACCGTTATTGTAATAGGCTAAGGCCCACCCTGATATTATTCTGTTAAAGGGCTCAGGCCTAGTTTGAATATATTTCTTTAATGAGGGGATTACACACTGAGTTTTTGTAAACTCTCCCCGTTTTTAACATTTTAGGTAATCACTAGCGTTAGACGGTTCGGAGCTGCTAGGACTTGGAAAGGGCCACACAACTGCACATGTTTTATTCTGTTTTGCTCATTTACTAAAGCACTTTGATTTTGATTCGGGTTGTAATAAGGCCTCTATAATTTTTGGATTTTAAATTTGGGATTTGATGTGATTGTGATTTATATCTACTAGAAGTAGAACATGGTTTTCCAAAACAATAATTGTTTTCTAATACTACGTTTTCGCAATTCAATTTTTAAAAAATCACGTTTTCGTAAATCATTTGTTTTAAATTAAGCTTCCACAACAATAAGGTTTTAAAGGTAGCAACTTTTCTTTAATAAACCTCAATTGAAAATAAACAAACTTGAACTGAGGTTTTGTACAAGTTTTAAATGGCAAGAAGTTTGAAATTTCAAGAAGGGTTTCCAATGAAAACATGGTTTTCAAAAAACACTTCTACGTGACACACCAGATTTGGACCTAACTTCTAGGCCGGTTTCGGGTGTTACAGTTGATACGGCCTAGGACACAAGCATAAGACTCAGTCGTGTGAGGCACACGACTTGGCAACACAGCCGTGTGTCATTTGATGATTTTCTTAGGGTGCAAGTTAGTGAGTTACACTGCCTAACATACGGTTTAGCACACGGGCATGTGGGGAAAATTAGAGAGTTACACGGCTTGGCACACTAGTGTGTGACACGGCGGTGTGACCCTACTCAGTGAGTTACACGGGTGAGGACACGGGCTGGGACACAGCCATGTGTCCCTAGTTCGAAAGTTACACGGCCTAGAGCTATGTCACACGGCCTTGTGACCCCTGTTTTACAAATTTTGCATCTTTTTTCTTAAATTTTTAAAATTGTTTCAAATTGGTCTCGAATTTCTTCTAAACTATTTTTAGGGCCTCAAGGGCTCGATTTAGGAACTGTATGCATACGTATGAATGGTTTATGATGTCATTTAAATTATTGAATGATATAATGTTTAAATGATTCTGATTATATGGTAATGTTGTGTAACTTTAATTGTTGATGACGACGGGTTAGGGGTGTTACAGCGTAAATGTAGAAATTTGTTATATTAATCTGAATTGAATGAAAGAAACTTAGTTCGCTTTGATTTAGTTTGGAAAATTGAAAAAAAAAGTCAGAATTTTATAAGATAATTTGAAAGTGGCATCCAATCATCAGAAATCTTATGCTGACTTGAAATGTAAAGATATATAATTTTTAATTGGTGAGAAAGTATTTCTGAAAGCCTTGTCCTGGAGAAAAGTGTTGTGTTTCGGCAGAAAAGGGAAAGCTCAATTCAAGATTCATTGGACTGTATAAAATCTTAGAAAGAATGAGACCCGTGGCGTATCGTTTGGCATTGTCTTCGGAACTTTATAGAATTAAGAATGTTTTCCATGTTTTGATGTTCCAACATTATCGTTTCAATTCATCACATGTGTTAACTATGGATGAAATTGAATTATAGTCAATTTAACTTACAACAAAGAACTTGTGAGAATTTTAGCTTGGGAAACAAAAGAATTTCGAAATAAACGTGTTCTACTAGTTAAAGTGTTGTGGTGTAGGTATGGAGTTGAGGAAGCTACATGGGAAATAGAAGAATCAATGAAATCACAATAGCCGAACCTATTTTCATGGAGGAAATTTTGAGGATGAATTTTTTTAAGGGGACAGTTGTAACAGGCCATTTTTCAGTGGTGTCGAAACAAAGTGGTTTCGGGACTACAAATCCGGCGAGTAAGTCCTTAATATTATTAATTTTTTAATACAAGCCAATTATAATTTTATAAAGAATTTTTATTTGATAAATTTTAGCTAATAGAATAAATAAGTTAGGTATAAGTCATTTCTAAAAATCGAGCCCTTGAAATTTTTTTATTAAACATTTATGAAGTTTTTATTTTGGTATTTGATGGTTTGGTTTTGAAATTTTAATGTTTTATTAGCTAATTAAGTAAAAACACTAACTTGTAAAAGACGCAAAACTTAAATTGCTATTGATTTCAATGATTAAAAGGTTAAATAGCGAGTGAGAGGGGGTTTATATGCCAAGTAGGCCGTCTCTAATTAGTGTGCACAGTTGAATATTAGGATTTGTTATATTTTATATACTTTATATTTAGTTTGGTTATTAAATATCATAATGAATAAAACTAATAAAACAAATAAAATAAAGAAATGCATGTTTCATGATTTTCATTTTCTTCATCCCATAGCCGAACTACCATTTTGGTACCTTGAGAGCTTCGGTCATCCCTTTTACTCTTGCATGGTATGATTTCTTAATCCATTTCTTGCACTGTTATGTTTTTGAGATCATTGCAACTAGGTCCAACTAACATGTATCTCTGTTTTCAAAACTGTTAAAAATTTTGTATTTTGCCATTAATTAATCCTAGTTAGTTTTTTTATGTTAAATGATGAATTTGTAGTATTGATTTTTGTTTAGGACTATTTTGTAAAGAGATTTTAGTTAATTTTTATTTAAAGGATTAATTTGGTAAAATATTAAAACTGACATGGAATTTTTGTGAATTGTGAATAATTTTGGACTCAATTAAACTAGAAATAAGTTCAGTTAGCATTGGGTATTTGAGAAATTTTATTAAATTTGAAATTTCAGGTTTAAGGACTAAATTGTGGGAAATATAAAAGTTTAGGGAAAATGTGTAGCTAATAAAACTTAAGGGTCATATGCATAAAATGAGTTGAAATATTTTTTTTTTGAATTTGATATATTGAATTTAATCATTATATAGATTAAGAATCAAATCGTATGAAGGTTAACCGGGGAAAAGAGAAAATTTCTGATTAGTCCCTACGAGTCAACCGAAAGTATAATCTACGTAAGTTCATAGTGTATTGATATGTGTATGTGTATTTCTTTATAACTATATTATTGTTTGCTAGTTAATTGTACAAATTTGAAAATTTTACTAGTTATACATATAGTATTTAGTGATGGAAATTCTTATGATTGAACATTATTGAAATGAATGTAACATATTTTTAAAAAGTGCACGGAAATAAGAAGTGCCTCTGAATGATTGATTTATTGATGTTATGCATTTAATTATAATACCATATTGAACGTAGTAAACTGTTAGGATACGATTGGCATGCCAATAGGGTTAGTAGGCGTGCTTGTACGAGATTACACTTCAGTGCCTCTGATTGCACATTTCTCCCTCTGTTTATACTTGTAACCTCCCAAAACCAGCCTAGCCATTGAGAAGGCTACATTATCCACCGAAATGGCTAAGCTAACTTACGTTATTTTTGAAGACCTTAAATAAACTCATTTTAAAGAAAACTATAGTTGTACTTTGAGTTAGCTTAAAAGCATTCATTCATTAGGTCGTGTATACTTAGGATTCATTTTATTGTTGATAGTGTTGTTTTAGAAAAACCGTTTGCTTGTCACTCTTCTTTTAAAAAAAACTCAATGTTAAACTAATGTAGCGGAAAAAATCATTTTTCAAGTCATTTTGGAAAATTAGTTGCTTATCGATTTGTTTTTCGAAAACGGTTCCTTTGCAATACAGCAGAAACTAGGGAACAATATTGAATTTTAGTTAAGTCTGATATCATACATTATCCCATTATTATGCTTGAGTAATCCATGCATGCAAAAATCCTACAAGAAATGTTACTAAGCCACAGACTAAAAGTCATTAAAAATTACAAACCAAAACAAATAGAGACTGATTAACTTATTAAAAAATAATATGAGGTCCAAGGTGATTCTCTGAATGCCGAGTCCGGTCCTAATTTTGAGTTTTACCTAAAAATTAAACACTATTGAAGGGTGAGCTTATGAAAAGCTTAGTGTGAGTCAAAAAATTATTTAAACAAAAAAAAACATCAAATACAGTGAAATATATTAGCATTAACAGAAGAAAACAAAACCATCATAGGAATTTCATATCATTACATAGCCATTATCAAATTGATGTCCAATGGTGTATAAGCATGGGACATTATTCATTTGAGTAACAATCATTAATTTCGATACCATTCAATACAACACAATACAACACATATCATAAATCAATAACA
>CM025252.1:16719418-16734159 GCA_013677275.1 Gossypium schwendimanii
TGGGCACCAAAATCAACCCGCTGAATATTTTTTAAAATTTTTATTGGATTTCATCTTTTTCAATTTTTTGACCTTTTCGACTGACTTTTTTTTGTGAGAAATATTTTTTATATTCAATCACAGTGCCAAAAATATGTATGTAAAATTTTAGATCAATCAGAAAGCGTTTACCCACTCGAATGAATTTTTTTCCAAAAATTTTTCTAGGTAAAACTGCTATTTTTAGTTTAAAAAATAGAGATCAGTTTAAAAATCAAACAAGAACACCCAAAACGCACAAAATTGTGTTTAAATTTAATAGGTTGATTTCATTTTATCCACTTAATTTATTAAAATTGTGTTTATGTTGTTATAGGTCTTGTTAAGATGTTTGATTATGGAAAACCATGACTAAGTTATTATGGCATTACAATTGTAAGGTAACTAATGATTTAATTATTTAAACTGATTGAAATTGTAATTAATTGACACAATACTTAATCAGTGCATGTTTAATCATCTAAGGTAGCTGAGGGTTAAATTAGCAACAGTATCTAACGATACATTAGCCTTGCATAAGTTGCAAGATTATTGTGATTACATTGTTTCAAGGTAGGAATATATTGTTACCTCACATAATCTTTTATGTGCTTATGAGATTGAATTAATTGTTTGAATTGGCATAGAGATATGTATAAGAGATTATTTTTAATTTCATAAGTATGTATGTGCATTAACACATTTGCGTCTCAAAATTTGTTTAATCAGTTGAATTCACATAGAGATATAGTCAGGAGATAAATGGATTTTGGTAGGCGAGTATGTTCATAAGTTAGCAAATTACCAAGTTGTCGTGAATTTATTCGCAACAACATGAACATGAGTTAGTAATTCTATGTTAAGAAATGTAATTAATCTAACATAATTATGCCATCTTGATTGAAATCATCTTTTGTAATCATGCATTGAAACTTTTATTTTCTCTTTTTTTATTTTACTTAGTTTAAAATATTAGTTTTTAATCACCTCCTCAAATTAAAATAGTTTTCTTCACCAAAGTATTTTTCATTGCATTCATAAATAATTCTTTTCACAGTCCCTATGGGTACAATAACTTGACATTTACTTGTCACTTTATTACTTGTTGCAATTGTGTACACTTGCACATTTTCGTCGTTCCACATAGTTTTTAGGTTTATGTAAATAAACTGTTGCAAACGTAAATTTCCCTATGGCCTTACATAAATGCTAAAAACCCCTTAATCTTATATGATCAGTAAAATGCATATTTCCCTTAATCTAGATTAGAATTGCATAGGGATTAGTCTTTGCATCTAGTTAATTTTGCTTAGTTTAATCATTACCATCCAAATTATTAAGTTTTTATATCAAATTATGAATTTATAATTTTGCAGTTAATTGATTAAGCTTATACAGTCCATATGGAGACGATAACTCATTTTACTTACTTATTACTTGAATGAATATGTACACCTGCGCATAATTCTTGTTCCAATTTTAATGCTCATTTTTCTTCAATTTTTTCTTCTCTGTTTTCCTCCTTTTCACAAGTGTCAAAACCCTTTCTCTTTTTCATTGTCCTCTACCATATTTGTCACCGTGATCACTACCATCCGCCACCGTGATCGTCGTCATCCATCATAGTGAAAAGAACCGTAAAATAATAGTGTTTTCCCTTCCTCTTTTTTACGATTTTATTATTTATCATAGTAAGATTATTTATTATTATCTTTTAATTCTTCTCAGTACTAGATATCTTAGATATGTTTGTTATTGCTCCAAAATCTCAGTCATCTTCTCTTCCATATCAATTCTCGATTAGTGAGATCATAAGTATTTGGAATGCTTACTTTATTAAAAACTTCTTACTTCCTATATAGTGACCAAATGACATCTTCCTTACTTGGTGTTTCTTGTTTGAAGGATGATTTCAAGCGTGTAATTTCCTATGATTCAAAGAGTGAAATCATATTGGATTAGTGAAGAGTAAGTATTGTCATAAAAGCCAAAGCATAATCATTTACCAAAGATTTATAAAGGGTGTTTTAGTGATGGGTTATTCGTTTTATGTTTGGATCTGAGATAGATCTAATTAAATTCGAAAGTGGGCGTTAGAAGGAGTTTTTGCATTTGAATTACTACGATCAAGTGTGAGTTTTAACACTAAACAAAATTATTTAAATTATGTTTTTTTGATGAGGATTCTTTATGTAAAAACCATGTTTTCATTTAAAACCCTTCTTGTAATTTCAAAACTTCTTGCCACAAGCTATCGTGATTTAAAAAGTTATTCCTTTTAAAAAAATTTATTACCTACAAAACATTGTTGTTACGGAAGCTTAATTTAAAGCAAATGATTTACGAAAACATGATATCTAAAAATTAAGTTGTGGAAGGGTAGTGTTTCGAAAATAGTTATTATTTTGGAAAACTGCGATCTTTTTTCAACTGATAGAAAACGTAATAAACTGACAATCCCAATTTCAAAGCTAGAAATTAACAGAGGCCTTATTAAAACCCAAATCAAAATATAAGTACTTATAAGTACGTAACTTAAAAGAAAATCAAAAACAATAGCAGTTGTGTGGCCATCTCTGAGTCCCTCGTAACACTGATCCTCCTAATGCTGAGGATTACTGGCACATTTAATAAACGGGCTAAGTTTATGAAAACTTAGTGTGTAATCCTCTTACTACAGTAACAGTCAGTATATAAAAATAGAAATAGAAATCAAAATAGTCAGGGCCAATGCCTTTTTATTAGTAACGGTACTGTCCAATTCAAAGCATACGTGGGCCAAAACCCACTACAATATCATTTGGGTCACAGCCCATAATAGAATCAATTGGGCCTAGCCCATTCTCAACATCATTAATAGCTGGGCCTAGCCCAGATCAGTAATAGAACAATGTGGGCTTAGCCCAATACAGAACAAGGTGGGCCTTAGCCCAATATCAGATCAGTACAGTGTAGTCTTAGCCTTATACAAAATCAGTGTGGGCCTAAGCCCAAAATAGTATCAATGTGATGCAAGTATGCAACCCACCCCAATCCATCCCAACACACCACCCGTACCAACCCTACACACCATGTGGGGACAAAGTCGACCCATCTTGCCTTACACACCAATATTGCAGCAAAGATGCTAGTAATAATAACGCAGCAAAGCTGCCAGAATAGTATATGTGGTAAAGCCACCAGTAACAACACTTCCTCCATAACAGAATCCCAACCCCATGCAATATGTTGTAAATGTCATGCTCAACCATCACACGTATATGCAATATGACCATGCAAAGTAACAGCAATTTACGCACATATTAAAACCATACCAGTCAATCGACCATGGTCAAGTCAGTCAAATTCGAAGACCAAGCTAGTCGGTTGCTCACAAGGGCAAAACGGTCATTTTACCCTATAAGGTTATTTGATAAATCTCCAAACTGAAGATATTTCAGTAATTTTGTAATTTAAGGGAACTTTGGTAATTTTGTAAACCGATGGTATTTCGATAATTTTGCAAACTGAGGGTACTTTGGTAATTTTCCAAGTCGAGGATATTTCAGTAATTTTGTAAACCAAGGGTATTTCAATAATTTTGTAAATCAAGGGTAATTCAATAATTTTGTAAACCAAAGTATTCTAAATAGAGATAACGATGCAAATGGGCCCACACGCTCTTGTGGCTCATTTAGCCCAAATCTAGCCACAAATATAAGATTCACATAGTCTAGTCCAATATTTACTACACAATCATACAACTTATCCGATTGGGCCCACAGGCCCATTGGCCCCACATGGCCCCTTTCGGCCCATCATGGCCCAAACAACCTAAACCCACAAGAACACTCATGATGGCCTCAACTATCGCGTCAAAGCTCCCACGCGTGCGCTCGTACGCTAGTGTGGCTACCATCGCCGTGTGACCAGCATTTCGGCATTTGCCGCTCTACAGCTGAGTAGTGCGAAATACACACCTGATAGGAATCTCTAGTTAATCTGTGCTTCGAACACTCCTATGCCCAAACGCCAACCAAGGTATGCTTACTCTCTTCATAGGTCGCTCTATTTAAAGCCAACTTCTCGCCTACTCTCATGCTAGCTTCCCGATGCGGGATCCCTCCACCAATCCTCCAAAACCATCCCAAATTAGCAAAATAGTTACATTTCGCATGCAAGTGGTTTCAAACTCAAGCTCCCCTGTAACTTAATCTACATCACTAGACACCTTACCAACTAACTCCTTGTGTAACAAAACAAGCACAACTAAATATAAGCCCATGGGCCAAAGTCTAAGTTCATTGAAAAGAAAATCAAAATGAATTGCAAGCGCCAAGACTTGAACCCATGCTCCCTTGCAACCTTAATGATCCCTTGCCACTAGACCACTCACTTTCTTATGTCATATTTTAACCAAACAAATTTATAACGCCTTCCAGCCAACGCCAACTCCCCTTTAAGGAAAAACTAAAAGTTTTTCTAGAGCTCTGTTTTGAACCCTGGACTTCTCCAACACTGCCAACTCTTCCCAAATCACTTAGGCACTAGACTAAACATGCAATTAGTGAAATTTCCGTGCACAACTAAAATCCAATTGCTCTAATACTTGAAGCCCATTTCTCCTAGGCCCAAAATTCAGGGTGTTACAATTCACCCCTCCTTAAAGAAATTTCATCTTGAAAATTTCCAACTGTCAGATTAGTCGCACCATACAGACTTCACCACTATGCTCTTGTTGCGCACTCTGATTTCAAAACACTAATACAGTTTTAACTTAATCTTGAAACCTCTTGCACTCATCCAAAAAATTTAACCACAGAAGCAAACCAATATTTATCACACATGCATAAAATTTCTATATCCAAACAAAACACACCTGACTTAAAAGGGACTGGGTAAACTCAAACCTGATGCTCCTTAGATCCACATCTACGACAAGCTCCTGACTTCCTCCGACATTCACTCGGATGACACCTTTTACAATGCTAGTAAGTTTAAAAGATCGGATGCATTTCAACTTGCTTCACAAAATGAGGTTCCTGCTTTAAAGGATTGTGATCCCTCTTCCTCGAGCAGTCAACACATCTAGCCTGAAACATCTCACCAATCTCTTTAACTTTGGTCTCAAACACTTCCTTTACCACCTCCCTTAACAACTGGGTCAATGCCTCAGTCCCAAGCCCTGAGTTACCGCTACTCAAAGTTGGCAGACTTACCTCGACCACCGTCTTCTGAACAATCTCATATTTCGTGGAAACGGGTAACTCTTCATGACCTTGCTCGCCCTCTAAATCCATCACAGTACTGTTGCTCACTTAAAAAAATCTGATTGCCAAAACATATACTAAGTAAATACAAAATCTAACTTTGAGCATAGTCTAATATCTAAAAAACTTACGGATTTGGCGCCGGAGACTCGATAAACCACACTTTTTAGAAAAATACCTCAAAACACTTCACACATTTGAAACCAACCTCTTGTGATACAAAATTTTGGAAACCCATTCCACAGTCGAGTTTTGCAAGTTGGCTCTGATACCACTAAATGTAACACCCCAAACCTGGCCTAGGAGTTAGGCCCAAATCTAGCGTGTCACATTGAAGTATTTTTCGAAAACCATGTTTTCATTTAAAACCCTTCTTGAAATTTCAAAACTTATTGCCATAAGCTATAAAGATTTTAAAAGTTAGTCCTTTAAAAAAAGTTATTACCTTCAAAACCTTGTTGTTTCGAAAGCTTAATTTAAAGCAAATGATTTACGAAGACGTGATATCTAAAAATTAAGTTGCAGAAGCGTAGTGTTTCGAAAATAGTTATTATTTTGAAAACGTAATAAACTCACAATCCCAATTTTAAAAATAGAAATTAACAGAGGCCTTATTACAAACCCAAATCAAAATATAAGTACTTATAAGTAGGTAACTTAAAAGAAAATTGAAAAGTAGCAGTTGTGTGGCCATCTCCGAGTCCCTCGCAACACCGATCTTCCTAATGCTAAGGATTACCTACACAGTTAATAAACGGTGTGAGTTTATGAAAACTCAGTGTGTAATCCCCTTACTATAATAACAGTTAGTATACAGAAACAGAAAAAGAAATAGAAATAGTCAGGGCCAATGCCCTTTTAACAGTAACGGTACTGTCCAATTCAGAGCATACGTGGGCCAAACCCCACTACAATATCATTTGGGTCACAGCCCATAACAGAATCAATTGGGCCTAGCCTAGATCAGTAATAGAATAGAACAATGTGGGCTTTAGCCCAATATAGAACAAGGTGGGCCTTAGCCCAATACCACATCAGTACAGTGCATTCTTAGCCTTATATAAAATCATTGTGGGCCTAAGCCCAAAACAGTATCAATGTGATGCAAGTATGCAACCCACCCCAATCTAGCCCAACACATCACCCGTACCAACCCTACACACCATGTGGGGACAAAGTCGACCCACCCAGCCCTACACACTAATATTGCAGCAAAGCTACCAATAATAATAGTGCAGCAAAGCTGCCAGAACAGTATATGTGGCAAAACCACTAGTAACAGTACTTCCTCCATAACAGAATCCCAACCCCGTGTAGTATGTTGTGAATGTCACGCTCAACCATCACACGTGTATGCAATATGGCCATACAAAGTAACAGTCATTTACACACATATTAAAAACATACCAGTCATTCAACCATAGTTAAGACAGTCAAATTCGAAGACCAAGCCAGTCGTCGACCCATAAGGGCAAAATGATCATTTTACCCTATAAGGGTATTTCAATAATTCTCCAAACTGAGGGTATTTCTATAATTTTACAATTCAGGGGTACTTTAGTAATTTTTCAAATTGAGGGTACTTCGATAATTTTACAGGTCGAGGGTATTTTAGTGATTTTGTAAACCAAATGTATTTTAGTAATTTTGTAAACCAAGGGTATTTTAGTAATTTTGTAAACCTAAGTATTCTAAACAGAGATAACGATGCGAATAGGCTTATGGGCCCATTCTCGACCCAAATGGGCCCACACGCTCGTGTGGCTACCATCACCGTGTGATTGGCATTTTGGCATTTGCTGCTCTACAGCTAGAGTAGTGCGAAATACACACCTGATAAGAATCTAGAGTTTATCTGTGCTCTGAACACTCCTATGCTTACTCTCTTCATAGGTCGTTCTACTTAAAGCCAACTTCTCGCCTACTCTCAGCCTAGCTTCTTAATGTGGGATCCCTCCATCAATCCTCCAAAACTGTCCCAAATTAGCAAAATAGTCACATTTCACATACAAGGGGTTTTGAACTCAGGCTCCTTTGTAACTTAATCCATGCCGCTAGCCACCTTACCAACTAGCTCCTTGTATAACAAAACAAGCACAACTAAATATAAGCCTATGGGCCAAAGTCTAAGTTTATTTAAAAGAAAACTAAAATGAATTGCAAGTGCCAAGACTTGAACCGATGCTTCCTTGCAACCTTAATAACGCCTTGCCACTAGACCACTCACTTCCTTGTGTCATATTTTAACCAAACAAATTTATAACGCCTTCCAGCTAATGCCATCTCCCCTTTAAGGAAAAACTAAAATTTTTGCTAGAGCTCTGGTTTGAACCTAGGACTTCTCCAACACCCCTAACTCTTCCCAAATCACTTAGCCACTAGACTAAACATGCAATTAGGGAAATTTCCTCACACAACTAAAATCCAATTGCTCTGATACTTGAAGCCCATTTCTCCTAGGCCCAAAATTTAGGGCGTTACACTTTATGTATCCTTAAAGAGAGATAAACCCATCATTATTGTTATGTCAAGTAAGTGATTCTAAACTGTATATGTTGTGAAAAGCATGTTGTGTGATATTGGTGATTATTATTGATTGAAAAGTATTTAAATTTCATTCTCATGTTATGTGATCTTATGTCATATGTGATTTTCGCATGATTTATAAAATGTGAAATTTTTGTACATGTGTACATATCTGATTTGCATGCTAAATATGCCTATGTGATTTTAAGATATTTTAGTCATATCACATGCATCAGGTGGGATCTGTGAAAGGTGGAAGTATGTGGTAGTTTATAAGTGATTTCGGTGGTTTGTCCACAATATTGATTATTGGCCGTTTATCTGCGTTATTGTGACATTGTTCACAATTGGTGTGTTATTGGATGGACGAGTTCTGAGAAACTCGATTTTGGTTTGTTGCTGATATGGGTAGGACCTTTTTCACAAAATCTGCATCGTTTTACGAAATGTGCATTGACATGATCATGCATAGGATAAGTGTGAAATATTGAGTTATATGGAACTGATATGATTATTATGATTGTATAACATGTATGTTTATATGTCTGTGATTGAGTTTATGTTAATCTCACTCTGAGCTTTATAGCTCACCCTTTTTAGTTTTCTGATTTACAGATAGCCCCGAGGTTAGGATTCAATGATGGCATTTGGAGGAGTTTCTCAGAAGTCTTTTTACATTAAAGTAATTAAATTTTATTTTGATATTTTAGGTTTGTAATAAGTTTGAGTATGGACTATGGCATGGGACTTTACTTTGGGGATTTTATTTTGATTTGCATGACTTGATTGCACGACACTAAGTTTTAAAAATTGCATAAGTTAGTATTTGATAAGATTTCATATGAAACTCAGTTTTTAAAATTAAATCTATCAATAATACATTTCCCACTACACTTCTGAAATATGAGTTTTTAATAAAATTAGACTTAGTTTTCAAAATTATAAATGTTTACAAATGAGAATTCTAAAGGCATTTGATTTCTAAAGTTAATTTACAAATGAGTTAGAAGTATGATTGAAAATTCAAAATAGCTTTAAATAAATGATTAAATGTCTACAATTGAGATATTAATTATTTCGATTCCTGAAATTTGCACGGTTTTTACGAAATAAAAATAAACTGTTAACTTCATTTATTTTGAATTGAAAAGCCAATAGTTTTAAAATATTTTTGAAAATTCTGAAAGATTATTTTGGCCATTTTTGTTGACAAATGGATTTGAATTGTGATTGAAATTAAAGTTGAACATTTGATTTTACTAGTGTTGAATGAACTGTGCAAATGGTTTAAAGAGTACGTTTGAAATTACGAAGGTTTTTCTGGGTCATTCTGGTGGCCAATGTAGCTTTCCACAGTCGGTCTTAACTATTGGGTCAGGTTTGGGGTGTTACAAAATACACAACTCACTCACTAGGTAGATTATAGATTTCGCCACTCAATGCAGATCTCGTTTCCTTTTCAAAAACGGATGCATTTCTAAGAAGGATATTCATAAACAATCTACCTTCGACGGATTCTCACATAGACAGATGTTGAATACTTCACCCTTGATGGTATACTCACTAATATTATCCTTGGCAGATATTTATACTAACTGAACTTTTTAGGTGAACTTCATACGGTTCCTACTTATGGCGAATTCTCATACTAAATTTGGTAGCTATAAGGATAACAGCTAGATCATATCTTAAATCAACCAAGACCACAACTTATTCTGATGGATGACACATTTTGAGTCATCTTAAAGAATCCCAGACAATGATGTTACATATCACAAGAACTCCCAGGTTTGGCAGACCACTTAGACTCCAGATAACCTCTATACAACACGTGAAAATACTCAGATTTGGCAAATACCATATACTTTAAATAATTTCCATATATAGCGTAGATACACTCACATCTGGCGAACAATTAGATCACCTATAATTATGAATACGTTAAGTTCTTTGTACAAACGAGCTACTATGAAGAATTCACTCTTCAGAAACATTGCTAAAAACTCTCTTAAAAAATTCCCCTAAGACAAATTCAAATTTCTCCACAAGGCTATCCAAATAGGGATATCTTCAAACTTAACCAATTCTGTGACATAGAGTTAGATAGTGAAGAAGTCTCAAAACTTACCCAAATTTTACCACAAAGGTGGTTAACCCGACTTCGCCTCAATGGCATCACAAAATATGCCACAAAGGCATCACAAAATACACCACGAAGGTATCAAAAAATAGATATTATTGTATTGATTTTTCCAAAAAGTTCCATGGCCATGGACTTTCCACAAATTTATTTTGTGATCTACCATTCCAGTTAGCATTATAGCTATTTCACCAGAAGCTATACAATAAATCTCCATTTTCACAGTGATTTGCCTATACGGTTAGCAATGTACCTGCCCTACAGGAGGCAACAAAAATTGATCTCTTTCTCACCTTTTTACATAACTCAGAATTTTCAGGTATTGGAACCGTATAATAGGAAAGTATTAGGCAATGACTACACACATGCCAACAACACATCTTATATCACAGAACATCATATCATGTTGTACATTGTTCACTTCATTTACATATTTGTAGATGCCTCTCAGAAACATAAATACGTAGAATTTTATGACATGTAGGATTTGGGTTTAGAGACTCGCCAGATACCTCACTTCAACTTGTAGTTCCTATTTTGATAGTCCTACCCGAACCAGCAGTAGCAACTGCTTAAAAGATCATGGCACTTCTATTAAAACTCCATTCACGGGTAGTTTACCAACATATCAAATACATGCGACCCGAATATAGGGCCTCCCACTCACACTCTATTGTTCTTCTGCCTTATAACATCCATATTCTTCAGAAATCTCAACATGTAGAGTTAGAAAACTTACAAGGAAATTGAAACAGTAATCTGTCATAATTTAGTGTAGCAGATTAAGATAGTTTTCGCACTTAAAGAGCATGAATACAAACATTTTTGTTACATTCTAGTTAAGTTTCTTTAGTTTTACTTATATCTAATAAAATGTGTGAATTGAGTCTTTTATTGACCTTAAGAACCGAATGAGGCCTAAGGGAGAGCTAACGTACTTCATGACTGTGCAAGAGACCATTAAAAGGGATTTTAGGCCAATATTGGACGCTATGTCGAAACATGGGAAGTTTGATGTCGCAACATAGAGAGTAGAGTGGAGACAATATGAAATTGCTTTTGATGTCGCGACACTGACTAAGGGTGTTGTAACTACCCCTGAAGATATCCCAAGAAGAAGCTGATTTCTATGTCGCGACACAGGTCCTATTGTGTCGTGACATTTACTTTGGGATGAAAAATAAATACGAAGTAGGGGCATTTTGGTCTGCACAATTGATCGCCTTCGGACGTACCAATGTCCAGAGTGTGAATACTGTAACTAAATATATAGGTTTAAGGCTGTCTTCGCAAGTATACAGGTCAGGTTGTAATATAGTGTTTTTACAACGAAACATTTGGTGAGCATTCCTAGTATCATACCCAAGGGATTGTAGTGTGGGGTAAAACTGTTATTAAGCTAATTATAAAAAATAATTAGTAATCTACTCAAGTCACAAATCAGTAGTGTTAATCAAGAAACAAGTTTGATAATAAAATGACTTCCTAGTGTTGTTAAGCCTAGGGTTTAAGTTCTTCCTCACTCAAACAGCTGATCGGCTAAGAAACTCTATCATCCAACCAATTAATTAAGTTAAAGAAATTAAAACATGCAAAATATGTAGAAAGCCTAAGTTGATTCTAATCTTTACCCAAACATTCATCTAATAATGTTAAAGAAAGAAAATATAAAGAAGAGAATAAGGAAAAGATATGCCCTTGGATTTATCGATGAAAGCATGGTTTCGAAACAATCTCCCTTCGTGAAAGTCTCACTTTGAAATAGGATCTTTGACTACAATAACATAAAATAACCTAAGTGAAAACTTAAGAATGAAAGAAAAAACCTAAAAATAAAACCCTAAAAATTATGTGTTTAACCTAATTACAATGGCATTTATATAGGCTCAACTTGGAATATTAAAGTGCCTAAATTATCATTGATGTCCTTACAGTTGGATTAGGATAAATACACCTAATTTCCCTCCAAAACGTAGTTAAAACGTGTAGGAATTTTGGGCTGCGTAGGGGGTATGTCACCACATAGGAGGGCTATGTCGCTACATTGAAGGCAATTTTGCTCTAGAACTCATTTGTAGCTTCTGTCTTCAACGTTGGGACATCACTATCTTGGTGTCACTAGAAATAGTTAGGCACATGATATTGTTTCCTCTCTTTCCCCTTAATGTCCCATTCAAGCTCACTGTTTTTTTTTCTCTCTCTCACCTACCTTATCTCTCCATGTAGGAAGATACAATATAATACTAGCAACTATGGTCGACATAACGAGTTTTGGTGCATTGATCATTGAGTTTTCTTACTTTTGTTACTCTTTGTTTTTGTCACTTTGACTTTTTACTATTTTCTCAATCATAGTGCTTTTGTTTCTATTCATTACTTTTCTTCTCGTTTTTACTTTCAACTTTTTCTCGATTCTTCTTTGTCACACAATTTTTTCCGACCTATATTCACTGTATCAGATTATTTCTTCCTTTTTTGCCTTTTTTTAAACCACCGTGATGTATCTACCTAAACCCTCAATATCTGTGGCCTGACGTCTATTCCATAATGTATTAAAGGACCAATGATAGGGAAGAGTTCAAGTTTTCAATTTTATTGGTTCATCAAAAAATAATTTGTCAGGCTTAAATACGGAGACTAGGGATTCATAGAATCAAGGTATACTCATTTGAGAACTAGCTATTCAAACAATGTCTTAGGTAATCCCTAAGCATCCCACTATACATAATTTCTTTCATGCTTCGAATTAAACCGAATAAATAATAATCAATTCAAGCATTCATGTCTCTATGACTATATATACGACTTATATCTCATATGGCATCATCAAACATTCTTACTTAAGCACTTTTAATCTCTTATGCAATTTAGCTAGGTAACCTAATCACTTTCCTATAGAAATAATCAATTTATCTTATATCAATAAAAAAATTTCATGCTTGAAAAGAACCATTACATACTTTATTAATTTCAACAACTATTCACAGTATTAATATAATCCAAGCACCATGCAACAACAAAAAAATAATTTTCTTAAAATAAATAATCAATTAAATCAAAGTAAACACACAAAAATTAATCCTACGTACTTCCCCCACACTTTAGAACATACATTACCCATAACGAAAAATAATTAAAGTGTAAACAATAAAACTTCCCTAAGTAGGTTAGATTATTGTTGTTGTAAAAATCACAAGATTTGTGTGCTCCAAACAAATGAAAAGAGTACCTAGAAAAATACTGTGGCAAGAAATATATAATATAAAAATAAAAATATGAAGGAGAAGTGTCGATAATGGATAACAGAATGTTTACTAATATTCAAAAAAACTTGGGCCTTCGATGTTGTGAGGTGTGTTCTGCCTAGGATGTAACGACACTAGGGTGCGATGTCGCGACATCGAGCCCAGTACCTGATTTCTTCAAGATTTTTTTAGGTTCTGTCACTCCATGATATCTACACCTGCTATGGAAAAAAACTAAACAAAACTAAAATCAATAAAAAAAATAGAAATTAAAAAAATAAAAATAAAATTGAGACAAAATTTTAAAATAGGGAATAGAAGTTCTTTAAAAACCCACACGATCCGTGTCACCACCATAGAGGAACTTCCATCTGATTCTTGAGACTTTGATCCGTCATTTGTTCCTCTGTCGATGTATATGAACCACCCATTTTGATGCGATCTGGCTCGATGATGTGAGTCAAGTCGTTGATGTGCCCGATCTCAAAATAGAGAAGTATCACTTGATTCTGAAATGTAGTTTGAAAGTTGGCTAAATATGGCGTAAGGTTTCAAAAATTGGTTTAAGAATAGGCTTGGCTAAGTGTTGAAACAAAAAAATCTGAAGGTAGGATAGAACGGATAGTAGAAGTTAAGGACAAGAGAGAACCAATACTATAGAGAGTATTGACCTAAAACTTATAAGTCACTTAAGGTGGACCTTAATCCGCTAACTATAGAGAGTTAGGAACCAAAGGTATCAAATGGTTGAACGCCACACTCAGGATTGAGTGATAAGTTCGAATAAACAAGGAAGACGCCACTAGCAAGCTAAATACTTGAGTCTAAAACGAAATAAGAGAGTTGAAAAACTCACAAAATCTATAAACATTAATCAAAGGTTCAAAAGTCCTTTTACAATGAAAATAAACAACTATTTATAGCGTAGGCACTAGCTAGATGAATGGTCAAAAATAAGTCTTAAGAACTAAGTAAAATTCAGCTAGAATAAGCTGGAAAATTACAGAATAAAAACCATTAAAAATCCTTAGCAAGATTCGGATGAATGGAGTCTAAAAGACAGCTTCTAGAATGGGCAAATGAACCAGCATTAAAGGAGAACGTGAATAGCCTTGAAGGTATGAAAAGTCAGCTTCTAGACTAAGCAATAACCTGGGAAAGATGAATGCTTGAGAGAGGATAATGGCCATGTCCATTTTCCGCCACTTAGGACGCCAATGGTCAGTTTAATGATGAAGAAAAATTCAGCTGGATGAATTTGGGCTGTAGGGAGGTGAATGGCTTTGTCTAAATTAGGCCAAGGCTTGAAGGACATCTCCAATAGATGCCTCTTGGTCGAATGGTCACCTAGGAGATTCAAAGGATCAGCACAATTTCATGTGTCTAGACATGCATGCATTTTTTGCATTCATTGTAACTTGCTGTTCAAGCATCTAGCTCCTTCATGAATGTGTTTTAATTTGGTAGCCATTCCTTTTTTTAATGCCATCCATGCATGTGCTGCACAAATCAAATGAACAAAATTAATTATCTTAAGACACATTAAATTTGGTAGCAAAAAAA
>CM025252.1:16734944-16758673 GCA_013677275.1 Gossypium schwendimanii
TTGGTCGAATGGTCACCTAGGAGATTCAAAGGATCAGCACAATTTCATGTGTCTAGACATGCATGCATTCTTGCATTCATTGTAACTTACTGTTCATGCATCTAGCTCCTTCATGAATGTGTTTTAATTTGGTAGCCATTCCTTTTTTTAATGCCATCCATGTATGTGCTACACAAATCAAATGAACAAAATTAATTACCTTAAGACACATTAAATTCGGTAGCAAACAACAAAAAAAACCTGCACATTAAATGTAATTATGGCACCTAATTAAGTTGTCTTAGACTGAGACATATTGAATGGCTGTGGAATTAAGACAAATTAAATGGCCTTAAACTCATTAATACCAAAATTATTCAGACACACTAAATAGCTTAAAAACACATTTAACACTTAACTAAATTAATTAAATACTTTAAACTAATTTATTCCAGCAAATAAAATTAATGAGCTGAAAAGAAATTAAACCGAGCTCAAACGAGCTTTGAGCTGAATTAAACTCATGTGAGTTGAACCGAGCTAAATGGAGCTTGAGAAGTTAAATTCAAGCTGGGAAAACTAAGATTGAGCTCGTTGAGCTTCATCTTGCACTTGGGGCCCGCGTGTTTAGGCCAATCTCGATGGCAAGAAGTGGTGCCATAAGATGATACGATTGGGATCGCATCTCCTTTCAATCGATTCCAACGATATTTCCTTATCTTGAAACGACATGACATCCACATTACAAGCTATTTGGTACCAAATCTAAGCCAACCCCAAATCATTTTTTGGGGGTATTATTGCCTCGAGCTTCCTCCCTTCAATGCCACGTGAAGTTTTGGTCACTTTAATTTTGTTGCCTTTGTCAGATGAGAATGGGTCAAACTCATCGATCTCTTCGGCTAGCACCTTCTCTACTATGTCTAAAAATTGTATTGTCTATTTTACACTTTCATTCAAAATCAATTTAAGCTTGATATTAGTGGTAACTTCTACTTTTACGTCAGCACTATATCTATTGTTATGTGTAATTCTATGTCAATTGGATCGAGGACCGCTTCAAGTATGTTTAGTTCATCAATATAGTCCCTAATTCCAAACTCTTGTTGATTTCCATCATCTAGGTCCTGACAATTGTTGGTAGTACAGTGGTCATCATGGTCAGAGTGGAGAAAATCATGTGTGACCTCTTTTAAATGGAGTATTGCGTCTGATATCTTATGGAGCATTGCCATCATTTATGTCATCTTATCTGACAATCTTCATAAAATGTTGGATGATTCATTGTTAGCTTGGTATATTTTATCACACTCAGATGGATGTTTATTCGGTTCTCGTATGGGTTCCTTTGGATGCTTGCCTTTATATTTGTGGTCATAATTCCCATACACGTTGTAAGGTAACTCGTCCAGATGTTTGGGCATATTGTATTCATTGTTACCACTCCACCGAGTTTTTAAAGCTCTGTTAAACCAAATTTTTCCTTCATTATTGTGCCACTCATTATACATAAATGATGACTCATCTGACTTAGACCCACTATTGTCATCATCAAATTTATCCATGTGTGTGTCTATGTTATAGGCTAAAGGTTTTTTAGGCTTAATTGTTCCACACGACAATATCTCTGGTGGATTAGAAAGAGTCTCTATTTGGCATTCAGGCATATAAATCTTTTTATCATCTAACTCATATAGAGGTTTATATGAATACCTTTATTTTCCATATTTTCTATAAAATTCCATTGATCAATCGAATCTCCATCTAACCAACTTGATTCCATGTTAACATATAAATTATCCCATGTCTTGCCCTCATACCAATTGTAATCATCATTTATTGCACTCATGATTAAATTTGCTTAGTCAAAAAGGGAAATAATAAAATAATAAAAATTATGAAAAACAAAAATTAAGTTGAAGAAATAAATTAATAGAATTAGCACATTATCTAACTCATTTTTCTTTTAACTAATATTATTTACAAATAATCGATTTAATAACAATTATCACTGTCACAATCTCCGGCAACAGCGCAAACAACTTGACTGCCTCTCGACATACCAACATCTAGAGCGTGAATACTGTAACTAAAGACATAGATTTGAGGCTATGTTCGCAAGTATACGGGTTAGGTTGTTATGTAGTTATTTATAGCGAAACACTTGGTGAGTATTCTGAGGATTGTACCCAAAGGGATGTAGTTTGGGGAAACTGCCATTAAGCTAATTAGCAAAAATAATTACTAATCTATTTGAGTCATGAATTAGTAGTGTTAATCAAGAAATAAATTTGATAATAATAATGAACTAAATAAATTTAACTAAACCTAAATCTACTCCTAAGTTCATGTTTCGGCTTTTCCTATTCCTTGTTTTGACTACGCAAGTTCCTTTTAGCCTAGATCCAATTGTTCTACATAATTAATTATTGATGTAGGGTTCTAACCAATCAACTACTCGATACCCTAGCAGGATCTTCTAATCTTCCATTAGAATAATGAGTCAGCAAGAACTACTTACCTTCTGATCCAATAGTCCAGATCGATTTAGGGTTAATGTGATCACGAATAGGCCATACCAATTTTGGGTTAATTCCCACCTAAATGACTTCCTATGGTTTTCAAGCCTAGGGTTTAAGTTTTTTCTCTCCCAAACATCTGATCCGCTAAGAAACATTATCCTCTAGTCAATTAATTAAGTTAAAGCAATTGAAACATATAAAATATGTAGAAAGCCTAAGTTGATTCCAATTTTTACGTAAACATTCATCTAACAATGTTAAAGAAATAAAATATAAAGAAGAGAATAAGGAAAAAAGGTGTTCATGGATTTACAGATGAAAGCATGGTTTTCAAACAATCTCCCTTCGCAGAAGTCTTACTTCAAAATAGGATCTTCCGATTATAAGAACATAACATAAAGTGAAAACTTAAGAATGAAAGAAAAAACCTAAGAATCAAACCCTAAAAATTGTGTGTTTAACCTGATTACAATGGCCTTTATATGGGCTCAACTAGGAATCTTAAAGTGCCTAAATTATCCTTGACATCCTTAGAGTTGGATTAGGACAAATACACCTAATTTCCCTCCACAATGTAGTTAAAATGTGCAGGAATTTTTGGCTGCGTAGGGGGGATGTCGCGACATAGGAGGGTTATGCCACGACATCGAGGGAAGTTTTGCTCTAGAACTCATTTTTAGCTTCTGTCTTTGACGTTGAGATATCAATATCTTGGTGTCACAACATAGGCACCAATTTGAGCACAAATAAGCATCTTTAGTTCCCAATTTGACCTACATGACCATGTAACCTTATTTAGATATATAAAATGTAATAAAGACTTTTAAAAAGCATAAATTACTACTTGAAGTATGAAAACCAAGCATGCTAAAGTTATATGTAAAAGAATGCAAATAATAGTGTATTTCATGGGAGATCAACAATCGAACTTAAAGCTCGAGAGCGTCAGCTAACCTAGTGTTAAAGACAACGACCACCTAAAGGCTATAAATAGGCTCTTTCGACACATATTATGGACATAATTCCATTAACCAAGATTTTCTCTTTAGATTTAATTTCATTTTCTTTCTTTTTTGGGTTTTTTAGAGTTTAATTTATCTGTTCGTTGCTTTCCTTCAAGAGATCTGATTTGTAAAGACGATTAACTTCTAGATATTCATGTTATTATTTATATAAATCAAGCTTTCTTAAACTCTACACTTCATTCATTCACCATGCTTTATTCTTCCATCTTTTCCATACTATTTATGAAAGCCATGAGGAACTAATCCTTTTATGGGGGATTAGCGAGTAGAGGCATGATCTATTAACTATTTTGCAGGGTTACTCAATGGAACATTTGTTTGAGAAAGGAAGAGAGTGAAACAAACCCTAGGTATGACAACCCCAGGAAGTCATGAAGTTGTGAATTAACCCAAAATTGGTATTGCCCATTCGTGAACACCTTCAAGCCAAGACAGTCTAGACTGTGAGATTAGAAGATAAGTAGTCCTTGTTGACTTGTTATGTTAGTGGTAGATCAAAAGATCCTTTTTAGGTAATGACTAGTTGGTTGACGAAAAATTCAAAATGATAGTTGATTGGGATTGTCGAAGAAAGCTAATCACCTATCATCATATTTGATTCTTTCTACATTTTCTATCTCTTGAAATTTAGTTTTTCTTTTATGTTATTTTGTTTTTATTATTAGTACTATAAAACTCCAAAAAATCTTTTATTTACGTTTTTGTACTTAAATTGGATTAAAGTATTAATTAGATCTTTTACTGTGTAGGTTAAAATTAATCTAGCCTTCGCCTCAATTTGGTACGATCCTTTGAGTACTCACCAGCTCCGTTGTAAAACTATATTACAATTGGACCTGTATACTGGCAGATATCGCCTCGTAATTCTATATTTTAAAGTAGTATTCATACTCGGATGTTAGTACATTCGGATATGGTCACGTTGTTGGCATCATTGCCAGGGAGGCAATGCCACTAGGTTAATTTTAATTTTTGCACTTTTAAAGAATAACGAAGAAACTTTCCGGTTATAATTACGAATTTTTATTTATTTTGTTAATTAAAATTTCTAACATTTGCTTATTCTAGGTACAAAACAACTAGTCAGCACAAGTCATGGATGATTTCTATTATATGTGGTTTGACGAAGACTTCGATCATGAAAAATATATTTACAAAGGAGTCTATATGAAGATTGAGAGATCCAAGAGAATCAATGATTAATTATGCTTGAATTAAGTAAACTAAGGGGAGAAACCCAGTTCTTTCCCAAGACGATAACGGCCACATTGATATACTATCAGAAAGATACCAAGAGATGCTAATTCTGCGGTTGAGCAAAGAGGAGAATGAAATTATAGACACTTGTGAGGAATGAGAACTCCTAGACTACTAACCATCTCAGCAGATAGAAGATTATTTAGACGTGTTAAACACCACTGCAGAAGGGGAAGATATAAAGCTAGTGGGGAAAAAGGCAGCAGACTAAAGAATCTATTAACATGGAACTCATTTTCCCAAAATCCTTGGAGTTTGTCAATGAGGCTAAAATTCAAGAGCAGTATAACATAGACCAACCAATAAAAACAATGGTAATTAAGGCCGAGCTCGTCAAAGAATGCCTGTTAATATAGGAATTTTCAGGGAAAAATAGAAAGGACTTAATAGACCTTGTTATGAACATGAATTAATTACCCTTTGCATGACTTTAGTCCTTAACCTTGCACCTCAAAGATTTGAGACCCTAGGAATGTTTTGGATGCTAAAAAAAATGGAAAAATATATATAGACAGAACCTATGATCATATAGCCAGGTTCGATCAAGTTGGGCAATTAATATGTATAGATGTTGAGCTGCAAGCATCACAGAGTGAGTTGACATTGTGAGAGACATGTAGTCAATGAATAGAGGAATTCAATGAACTGAAAATGGACGAACTTAAAAATCTACAGAGTTGGTATTTAGGAAGTTTAGTACAAATTCCTTTGTTGGTTCCTTCAACAACACCTATGCCAACCATTACCTCGAGTATATCTAAAAATCTACTCTGGAGTGATGAGACAAGCAGAGGTATGATAAGGGATAAGTTTGAACCATACTTTTCACCCTTCTTAGGAGGTAAAAAATGCTAAGTGTAGGCTAAGGAGGTTGTGTAATTATGTGGTATTGAAAATCATCAATTGTTATGACCTGCGAAAAGAGTTGCTGTTGTTAAAGTAGGACAAAAAGGTAAATTGAAGGAAAGAGACAATCGCAGACAAATAGAATGGCATGATGGGCATTGGACTAATACAGGCATTGGACTAATACAGATATAAACAAATTATAGGGAGTCCATTGGTGCATATTCACTAAGTCGAGGAACAATTTCGGCAACAAAACCTAACCTTTTCCATTAATTGATTATTACTAACTGTACTGACTGCATATTCTACTAACCAAATTGTTAACATGTTATAGGTAGGTCGAAAACGGATCTAACAGGGGTTTAAAGCATGATGAAGGACCATAAATGTGGAAAGTAAGGTCAACATTGCAAAGCAAAAAATTTTGTGCTACAACATCAAGGGCAATCATGATGATGTTCAAAAATCAACGCAATGTCGCGACATCACTAACATATGCCGAAACATAGAAGACAATTTCTTAGAATTTTAAAACTGCAGGGTCTGTCGCAACATTGTTGCAATTTTTTACAGGGTTAACCTGAACTGGTTGCGTAATCCGATGGAATAATCTTTATTTCACACAAGTTTTAACCTAAAAACACCCTTTAAAACTTAAAAATACCCTTCTAGCTTAATCCAACTTCAAGCTAAACATTTGAACTCCTATTTTTTAATGGTGATGGAATATTGGTTTTAGGACCACAAATTCTGGCATGTCAATTCATAAACATTATTTATATAATATTAATGAGGTCATTAAGATCGTATTAAAATTTAGTTAAGAAATTGTAAGGTTTAGACAACTAATTAAAGAAAAAGGGCTAAATTGTAAAAAGTGCAGAAGTTAATAGCTATAGATGTTTTAGTGTCAATTTTATATTCTATTAAATGAGGGGGGTTTAGTATAGTAATTAAACCATCCCAATGGTTAGTGGACGGTAATGGAGAAAATAAATTGATTAAAACATGTTATAATGGCAATTTTGTAAATAAAGTGAATTGAGTAAAAGAAAAGTTAAAAGAAAAATCATCTTTTTCATTTGGTAATTGTTTTGGCTGAAACACCATGGGAGGTGAGATCTTGGAGGTTGGGCTAGTGAAGTACCTATGAATGTTACAATGGTTAAAAGTTTAGGTTATTAATTTTGATATGTTTTAAATATATGTTTTCATTGTTTTGGTCATGGAATGGTTTTTTTTTTAATTGTACCTTGTTGGGCAAGTTTCAGCTTGATTTTAGCTTGTTTAAGGAGTTAACTTGGAAGCACACGGCCTGAGACACGAACTGTCACCCGGTAGTGTGCCACACACGGTCATCCCACACGATCGTGTTTCTTAATTTAGTGAGTTGCCTGGGCTAGCACACTGCCTGCGACACTACCGTGTGAGCCAAGTCAGTGAATTGCACGATTTGAAACACAAATTGGGACACGACCGTGTGTCCCTACTTTGAATACCCACCTGGTCTGGGGTGTGTCACACGGCTATGTGACTCTTATTTCCAAATTTTCAAGTTTTGCCTAAAATTTATGTTTTGAATCATTTTGATCCCCGATTGCTTTCAAACTAATTCCAAGGCCCCGTAAACCTGAATTAAGGCCTATGTGCATATTTATTCTATGAAATAATATATGCTTAAAGATTAATTGAATACTTGTTTTGAATTAAGATAAATTGTTCTGCTTGGATCTGTAGCTCTCCGATCCTTAATCTGGTAATGGAGATGAGATATGGGTGCTACAAAATGCTTCTTGTCCTCAAAACCTAAGTTCCTAATCCCTCATTTCCAATTCAAGAAGCTTCATTGGAAGGATTCAGCATCAACAAACACCAAGAGGAAGCACAAGCAAGTTCAACAAGAGTTGAGGTTTAAGTATTTTCAATCCTTTCTTACTGTTCTGTTGGATACCTTTATTATTTTGCTTATATACTCTAGTGAGAATGCCTCCACGTAAGAACAAAAGAACTCCTATACTGGAAACCCCACCTGTTTCTGAACCCTTTCGATTTCATAATGATAATATGGAAAAATATTTTTAGGAGTCACAAGGGAGACCTCTAATTCAGGAATGAAGGTTCAAACCCTTGATGACCCAATGAGAAGAAATTTAGACTTTGGTCTATTATCATCAATGGGAGCAATTCTACGTACAATAATGCAAACATACCTATGGTTCAGGAATTTTATGCGTCCCTTAAAGACCAAATGATTAAGCGAGGCTATAATGCACTAAGAGCTGATGTCGAAGTACGAAGGGAGATGTTCAAATCTCCCCTAATGATAACTATTAACTTTATAATATCCCATTTTATTAGAATGATTTTATTGATAATACGAATCTAGATAGATTTCAAAACATTGACATGGAAGATGTTATAAAATATTTAACATAGGGCAGAGGTAGTCCGAACTACAGGCCAGACACTGAGCTTCCCATGAATTTTAATCAAACTATTATGTTTCCTATTGCGAATATGTGGATGCAATTCATTTGCACTAGAATTGCACTCACATTGAATGTCTCTAATGGTAATGTCTTTTGAGCAGTTTTGTTATATGGTATCTTATAGCATAAACAAGTCTGTGTAGGGAGTTAGATCTTCAGAGAAATGAAACGCTACGTATAGAATAAAAAAGTGAGACTTTACTTTCCGCATTTAGTGACTACATTATCCGACGGGAAAAAGTACCCATGAGTGAGAACGAGCAATCTATGAAGCCAAACAGAGCATAATCAGAGATGCAATGTATACACAATATGTTGAGCTTTAGCGAAAGCAAATCAGTAAATGGAACCAAAAAAGGAAAAATAAAGATGGATGTTCCGGTGTAACACCCTATACCCGACTTGGTCACCAAGCCCAAATAGGGGATGCCACACCACCATCTCATCTCATGTACTTCAGATAGGGAACTAGATTCAAGCAAACCGGTCTTCTTTTGTTAACCAATATAAGTTTGAAGTCATCAAAATAGTTAATTAACATTGTTACATGCAAACCATTCGTTAATCGGTCATACATATAGTCAGAATCATGCATAAGGGCTAATTAGCAAACTTTCATAAAAATGTCTGTAGGTATTGATACTGACACTAAGGTATCGATATTTTCTTTAAGTGGTATCGATACCACTTAGGAAAATGATACCAAATGAGCATATTATTCCTCAACCAAATTCTCGTTTGTCAAAAATTATTGGTACTTGCTAAAAATTATCAATACTTTAGTCTCGAGTATCGATACTCGAGATAAGGTATTGATACCAAATCCCTTTTCATGTTCCTATTCATTTTAATTCATAGACGTATCAATTTTTAAAGGCAACTATTGATAGCTTTGCTACTGAAGCTAAAAATGTAGCATAGAAGAGCAAATAATTCAATTGTTATAGTCCTTAAGCAACATGCTTCAAGTACTTTATTTGATTCATCATTCAACAACTACATTTATCTGTTCAAAACATCAAATCATTTAAACAAGAATTGTCATGCCAACATCAATGTCTATTATTCTAGCATAATAATAACATGAAGATCTTATAAACCAAACCAAAATGTTTAGAACTCAACATAGCCGTAATAATTCTACCACATTACCTATCTCCCTAATATGAATAAAATAATAAAGCACCTATGATGAATAACCGGTCTTCCTTGGATCACTCCCTCTGAAACCACACCACCCACACTATGTTGTCACTAATATGCATATGTTGAAATGAGTGGGTGAGCCTCTACAAGCTCAGTGAATGCAAAGAATTTCCACAACACAAACATGTCATTATGTAACACAACCAATCATTTACTCACAAGCACCTTATTCTTAAGTCTAACATCATGTAGTGTTAAATCATGTATCTTCTAATAGGTCATTCTCATAACGCATGCATACTCATTCAAGCATAGAACATGTTCCACACGATTACATGAAATATGATAAATTAGCACTTTAGTCATGAAACACATAGTGAGCTTTATCATCACACATCGGATACATGGATCTCCGTTACACCACATAGACTCATAGAGTCAAACATGTCCCAAAAGTGAACCATTTAGCGAACACTCTCCTTATTTCCCTCACATGTCCCATTGAGTGGAGCTTAGCTCTCATTCCATTATCCCTCCAAACATGTCCTAGGGCCTCAATGCCCACAACCGTAACATAGTCAACTATATCCAATGGTTCCAAAATTTAAAGGCCAAAATATCTGAAAACAACACATTTTACTTACCGATTATCCATGCACTATCACTGTCGAATAACATATTTTGAAAAACATTAACATAGTCCTATAACATATAAATTTCATGAATATAATTGCACTTAACACAATAGTCTCTATATCCACATACCACCTTTCATACACAATACATAACCATAAAATCACAAGATAATTATGGATTCAAGGAAACTTCCACTTGGAACTTAGAGTAGGGGTTTATGCTACATCTAAATTCCCAATCAACACATGACTCTTGTTTACGAGTAGCAATTCCATACACTCACCACTTTATGCTTTTGTTGAAAAGTTGAAAGCTCAACTAACTCTTCCCTAGCTTGTACTAAGCTCTAATGAATCTAGGGCTTTACACACAAAAATCATACAATAACCACATTCAAGTAACAACAAAAAATTCACTCAAACCAACAAGAACACAAGCTTTAAGCTAAGTTCCCATGTAACTTAAACTGTTTGCATATCAAACTTTAAATACTAATATCTCGATCTATACTCAACCTTCTTGCTTAAAATCAGTTTGTTCATCTAATTAATCATCTACGCCTAATTCACAACCTTCAAACTAGACAAAACTACTCAATTCATGGTATCAACATTTTTCAACATCTTTTAGGCAATTTTCAGAAAATTCATTTAAACATGAAAAATCCATAACAAAACTTCAAGGTTAGTTTAAAACCTTCTAATCATGCTAAAACAAGTTGAAAAACACTTTGAAACTAAGTTTTTATGCAAAATCCTGAATCCACCATTAATGGCTTAATTTTTTGCTTTTTATTTAAAACATGTGACTTGAGGGCTAATAATTTATTTTTAGAGTCTAAATAACATTAAAAACCAATGGATACATGAATGGCTACCTCTATTGAAAGAATGAAAAAGTTTTGATGTAAATCTGAAAAACCCACGTTTGGAGAGGATGATGAAACCTATGAAATTTTAGGTGTTTTTCTTGAAGATTTATGATGGTAAATGACTTAAGAATGATAGGATATTAGGGTATTAGGGTTTGGGAGTCAAAATTGAAAGAAATGGCAAGAGAAAAGCAAAAGGTAGCAAACACAATGAAGGGGAAAAGAAAATGACGTGAAAACATGTTGATGGGGAAGAAATAGGTTCAATTTTATAAACTGGTTAAATTGCCACATAAATGCTCACTATTTTGACTATGTTACAAATCAGTCCTATATGTAAAATTAGGGATTTCTAGAACACTTTTTCAAAAATTGATTTGACAGCTAAGATGCCATAGTCGACAACATTACTGAGCACCAACCTTACGAAATTTTGAGCTCATAGAGGCCAAAATTCTTAAAATACCCGTAAAACTCCTAGGCCTTATTTTGGGGTGTTACATCTTGTATCACTTAAAAAGAAGGGAAAGACAATGGTTCGAAGAGGGGGCAATGGGAGCATGGAAGAGAAGCTTGATGGGATGATTTAGAGGATACAAGAAACTGGCCTGATGTTTCATGAATCTGGAAAAGTGAACATGTTAAGGGCTCCAAATTATCCACTAGATATGATCAGCTCATCGCCAGCTCAACATGAGGGAGAGAAGGAGGACAACGTTAAGGAGGAAGATGTTGATCAAGGTTACCTAAAGATAGATGATCAATATGAAGCAGCATTCCAGCCGTAATACTCAACACAAAGGGTCCTATTATTGGAAGCGCAGCCCGACAAACATATTCAAGGGGTGGAAATTCTCACCAACATCACAGCTCGAGCAAAGGCAAGGCACCTATGAAGCAAAGTCACTCTCATTCTCTAAATGACTTAGATGAGGATTGAGTTTTATTTTTTTTTTTTAGTTTTAAAAGACTTGTATTGATTTTTGGATACTTCTTTAATTTTAACTTTGTAGGAGTAAGATTAATAGTAGTTTTTTTAATTATATTACATTCTATTTATGTTTTCTATGTAGGAACCCAACACGAGAGAGATAAACAATTCAAGCTTAACATGGTCAAAGGAGGAAGCACTCACCATTAGCAGTTGGCGCTATCATGATCAATCAGGCAACTTCTTTCCTTATCTTTTGATGGGTTGCACATTAAGGACAATGTGTCAACTAAAGTGTGGGGGTAACAGAGGAAATTTTTTAAAAAAATTTTCTTTTCTTTCTTTGATTTTTCTTATTTTTTGTGTGCTTGAGCTTGTAGAAATACAAGTGATTGCTTAGGAGCATGCACATAGGTTGCGTGTGTGTATGAATAAATTTGGCATGATGATAGGTGATTTTAAAGTTTTTAGTATTAGACTACTAAGTTCTATATGTTACACTGTAAATAGGCATTAAGCAATCAACTGTACCAAGTGATATAGAAAATACAAGGATGTTGAGATATTTCTTTTGTGTCTTTTTGGCTCGTTTCCTTGGTACAACTGATTGCTTAATGCCTATTTATAGTGTAACATATAGAACTTAGTAGTCTAATACTCAAAAATTTGTATTTGACCTATAGGTTTGCCTAAAACTTCAAAATAAAAGAGAAATGCAAAAAAGAAAATCAATACAAGTAGAATAAGTACTTGATAAGCTAAAAAGCATTCTTGAGTGAGATGTATCGAAAAAGAGAAAAGACACAAAATTACAAAAGAAAGAAAAACTCATTCATTAGTGCATAAAAACTTGTAGGCTACCCATAGTTACTATGTCATGCTGTGATTTCCTATACATGGAGAGACAAGGAAGGTGAGGAAGGAGAAATAAGGTAGTGAACAGATAAGGGTCACTAAGGGGGAAGAATTGGGACCAATACGATGTGCCAAACTATTTTCGTGTTTGTAACCAGTTTTGATGCTTACTATTTTTGAATGTCATACCTGTCTTAAGCCTCAGAACGTTACAAGTTAAAAAGTCCTATGTGACCTAAAATATCGTTATACATGAACGGACATCATACTGAACATATGCATAAATGAATGTTTTTATTCTCTCGGATAATCAAAGCACTTGTATGATCTGTTGATGGATTCCCACAGGTGAGTCCCTTAATACTTGTATACTTTGTAACATACTGAACTTAGGTGATTGTGGTGAAAAGTTGTAAGTCAACTACTCATCATTTTAAGATTGTTTGTAAATATGAAATGACTAAGACATATGCTCTAAAGTCAATACTTGTATCATATTTAGTCAAGGGTCCTCATTTTATTATCTTTGTCTATGTTCCTTGAGGATAAGCAATGACTTAAGTGTAGGGGAGTTTGATCTGCCATAATCCGATGTAGCAGATTAAGCTAGTTTTGCACTTAGGAAGCTTGAATACAAGCATTTTCATTACATTTTGTTAAGTTTCTTTATTTTTACTTATATCTATTAAAGTGTGTAAATTCAGTCTTTTATTGACCTTAAGGTTGAATGAGGCCTGAGGGAGAGCTAATGTACTTCATGAGTCTGCAGGATACCATTGAAAGGCATTTTAGGCTGATACTAGATGCTATTTCGCAATAGGGGAGGTCTGATGCCCCAACATAGAGTGAAGAATGGAGAAAATATGAAACTAACTTTGATGTCTTGACACTGACTAAGGGTGTTGCAACAGACCCCTAAAGATATCCCAAGGAGGAGCATACTGTAACAGCTCGTTTTTCAATGGTGTCAAAAATAGGTGTTTTAGGGCCACCAAATTTGACAAGTAAGTTCATAAATACTATTATTTAATATTTACGAGTCAAATGTGATTTTTAAAAAGGTTTTTGATTTGATAATTTATGTTATTTAAGCGATTTATTAAGTTCGAGTGGTATGGCCCTAAGGTCAAGTGGTTTTAGAAAATGAGGTATTGGGACCTCTTTTTATAAACCAAGCTGTAAATAATTTTATAAATATTTAAGGAGTGTCATTAAGTGGTATTAAAATTTCATTGAAAAATTTTAATGTTTCGATAGTTAATTAATTAAAAAGGACTAAATCGTAAAAGATGTAAAATTTGATCACTATTTGATTTGAGTGATTAAATGGTTAATTGAATAAACGAAAGGGGACTTAAATGGTGATTAGACCATTTAAGAATTTGGTGGAAAATTATGGGCATGAAATTGGTGTTTTATTTATTTATTTATCAAGGTTAAAATGGTAATTTAATAAATGGTAATTTAATAAATTAAATCAATATAAATAAAACCAAAAAAGTGTTCATCTTTATTTTTTGTCTTCTTCACCAATTGTAAAAGAATAAAAGGGAGCCATTTTAGACGTATACATTTTGGCATGTCCAAAGCCAAATTGGTATGTCATTTTAGCCCGTTTCTAATAATTTTTATGTTTTTGAGATTGTTGCAACTAGGTCCAGCTAGCCCGTACCTTCGATTTTGAAACTGTTAAAGATTTTGAATGTTTCCATTAATGAACCCAGAGACTTTAGATGTTAAATGATAAATTTGAGATATTAGTTGTTATTTAAAAGTATTTTATTAAGCGATTTTTTATTAATTTATCGATTAGGGACTAAATTGTTGAAATAGTAAAAATATAATGATTTGATGTGAAACTAATGCAATAATGGGCTGTATTGGATGCCACAATTATTTGTCTAGGCTCAATTTTGGATAAAAATGGTTAATTTGTATGTTTTAGGATTAGGGACTAATTGAATAAAAGTAAAACTTTAGGGGTAATTTTGTAAAGATGTCAAAATGACTAATTTACATAAAATAAATTGTTTTAATATCTAAATTAATAGATAAAATGAAATTATTAATATAGATCAAGATTTGGTGGAAAATCGAGGAGAATGGAAATTTATCAAAATGCCCTTGTATTCTGACATTTCTGCAATTTAGTCATGTAAGTTCGTATGAATTGAATTGTGTATACTGTTGGTTAAATTGAATGTTAGTATGTAATTCTATTGTGATTGAATCAACATATATATATGTTATTATGCAATTTATCTTGTTAAGAAACGAAGGAATTCAACGACATACGACGACTATCGAGTCCCGTTTGAACCTTAGAAATATATAGGATACAAATGACATGTAATTAGGGTTACCATGTTTCGGTGCTGGTCTTGAACGTCCTATCAGTGGTTGAGTTTCGATATGTGTTGCGGATACTTGACAGCTTGTGTGAGCAGTACCGGTAGCTACGTTGCGACTAACAGCTTGTGTGAGCAACACCATTTATGGCTTGAGCAAGAGCATCTATGTAAAGGAGAATAAAAGAAATGGTTTTGACCATATGTTAGCACACAGTGTGTGAGATTCCTGCGTATCCGATATTATTTCAAATAGTTCAACGGGCATACAAAGGGAAGGAAACTGTAAGTGTTCCGATTGGCAATGTCATGAAAGTATGGAAAGGTATGAGTTGTTGATGATTAAAGTGTGTATAGCCATGTTCATGAAAATTATGAATGCTTATATGCTATATTCATGAAATTTATTTGATCATGTGATGATTTTTGCTAAGTTACGTGTTTAATCACTAACTTGTGACTATGGTTAATGTTATGTTATGTCTTATGTGTTATGCAAATGAAATGGTAAGTGTTCAATATGAATTAAGGTATGTATGCATGAAATTCCTTGAAACGATGATACATGGAAAACATGATATGTTAGGAGATGGATGATAAATCTAATCAAATTATGCTAAAGTATAATGCTTATCCATGTCAAATTCATATGAATCATGTTTAAATGAACTAACATGTGCTGATGATATGCTTAAGCTTATGCCAAGCTTGTGGATATAATTGTTGTTTATGATTATGCATGTATTATGCATGTGAAACGTTTAAGAAAAGAGAATGAAACGGTAAGTATGTAATTGGAATGTATTATAATGTATTTATATGTAAGAAATTTTACGTATACTATGAATGAATATACCTATAACATGGATAAATACACTTAGTTGGGAATTGATAATGTCGTTTAGGCTTATCATAAGCTTTGGGAACAAAATGGAAAGAAACTAAATTGAAAGGTGTATAATCTTATAGAAAAGGTGATGGTTATACATTATATCCCATAAAATCCTTTCAAGTTATGAAATATAAATATATGTGACATTAATGAATTTACTCATTTATGAGTCGATGATCATATAGATTTAGGAATTTTGGCATTGGCATAGGGTTAAGTCTATTCTAATAAGTTTATTATCGAAATGGAATTTTATACTTAAAGTTTATACGAGCTTACTAAGCATACATTGCTTACATAGTTGTTTTCCTTTACCTTACAGATTGTCAGAAGCTCAATCGGGTTGGAAACTACTTGAAGACCTATCACACTATCCATTGGCTATATGGGTAGATTTTGATGATTTTGAGTCATAGTTATAATGGCATGTATAGGTGTTTTGTGTTTGATGAAATGGTCATTATATATATGACTTGTAAATTTGGGACTTTGTTTGATGTAACTGGTAAGTTAAATGCATGCTATGAAATGCTATTTTGATATGCTTGAAGGTTGTCATGGAGCTATGGTTTGATATGGAAATATATAGTGAGCATTGAGTAGATAAATGGCTATTTTGGCAGGTTTGGATGTGGTTGGCATATGGCCAAGTTTACTAAGCTTAGTGATGATAGTTGTTGAATGATCAAATTGGTATATTTGATTATGATTGGTTTGTGTACATTAAGGTAAATGTTGGTATAGAATTAGTTCCAATGGTTGGTTGATTTATGGCTAAACTTAGCAAATGTTTAATCAAGTTTGATTTGTGTGATTGAGATGCCATTTTAGGCATATTGGTTCTATGATTAAATATTATGATGATCTAGCTTGAATATGCATGTGTTAGGTGCAATTTGGTTGCATGAAAATAGGTGCATTTGGCTTGTGTAAGTGACCAAGTTTTGGGTGAGAAAAATGACTTGAAAATGACCTATTTTTAGTCCACGTGGCCTAAGACATAGGCGTGTGTCTCAGCGGTGTGTAACATACAGCCATGCAACACGGTCGTGTGTCCCCTGTAGGTTTCAAAGGGTTGCAAGTCAGGCAATTACATAGCCTAGTACACGGGTAGGCACAAGGGCGTGTGAGACCATTTTGAGAGGTACACGGCCTGGCATACGAGCATGTGGCTTCTTCTGTGTGACCCAAGTCAGAGAGTTACGGGCACAGACGCAGGCTGGAACACAATCGTGTGTCCCTATTTCAAATGTCCACATGGGTTGAGACACGGGTTGGAACACGACCGTGTGTCCCTCTTTCGAATGTCTAGACGGCCGTATGACCCCTGTAGTATGAATTTTTCTATCTTTTGCCATGAAGTTCTAAATGTTTTCGATTTAGTCTTGAATCATTTTTAAAATTTTTAAGACCTTGGGGGCTCAAAAAAGGGACGTTATGTATGTGTGTTAATGGAATATAATGTGTTTTACAAATGATTGTAATCGAATGTTTTAAGTTAAATGTTTTTGGTAATGCTCTATAACCCTATTTCGATGACAGATACGGGTTAGGGGTGTTACAGATACTGACTTCTACGTCGTGACACAAGTCTTGTTGTGTCATGACATTGACTCACAGAAAGAAAATAAAAACGAAATAGGGGTATTTTGGTCTGTAGAATCGAACTTAATGCTCAAGAATATCAGCTAACCTAGGGTTAAGGACGACCACCACTTGAAGGCTATAAATAGACTCATTTGGCACATGTTATGGACACCATTCCATTAACATGGATTCTCTCTTTAGATTTAGTTTCATTTTCTTTCTTTCTTAGGTTTTTTAGAGTTTAGTTTATTTTTTCGTTGCTTTCCTTCAAGAGATTTGATTTGTAAAGATGATCAACTTTTGGGGATTCATATTATTATTTATATAAATTAGGTTTTTTCTTAAACTCTACACTTTAATTCATTCACCATGATTTATTCCTCAATCTATTACATATTGTTTATGAAAGCCATGAGGAACTAATCCTTCTATGAGGGATTAACGAGTGGAGGTATGATCTATTAATTATTTTGTAGGTTACTCAACGAATCAATTTTTTGGGAAAGGAAGAAATTGAAACAAACCCTAGGCCTGAAAACCCTGGGAAGTCGTCAAGATAGGAATTAACCTAAAATTGGTATTGCCCATCCATGAACACCTTGACCCCTAGCCAGTTTGGGCTGTGAGGTCAGAATATAAGTAGTCCTTGCTGACTTGTTATGTTAGTGGAAGATTAGAAGATCCTGCTAGGGTAGGAACTAGTTGGTCGATGAGAAACCCGAAAAAATAATTGATTGGGATTGCCGAAACAAGCTAACCACCCATCATCAGATTTGGTTCCTTCTACTTTTTCTATCTCTTGAAATTTAGTTTTTATTTTATGTTATTTTGTTTTTATTATTAGCATTATGGAACTCCCAAAAAGATCTTATTTATGTTATCGTACTTTAACTGGATTAAAGTATTAATTAAATCTTTTAGTGTGTAGGTTAAAATTGATCTAGCCTTCGCCTCCCTTGGTTACAATCCTCGGAGAACTCACCCACTTTGTTGTAAAACTATATTACAACTAGACCTGTATACTTGTGAATACCACCTCGTAATTCTATATTTCAAAGTAGTATTTAGACTCTGGATGTTAGTACATCGGGAGTCGGTCAAACATCCACTAGTTAAACCAAAAATTTTATCTTCTAGTCCTAATGAAGAATACATTGTTTAGGTTTAGGAAGAAGGACCTGAACATAGAGCAGAAGGAAATAATGACCACCTGAAATGTTCCCTTCCTACTATATATACTTAGTTTCCCTACTACATGGAAACATAAATTTTCCCTTAAATGCCATACCAAAACGAGGAAAAATATAAAAAGGAAATCCAAATGTAGATACTGTTTGACTAGTCAAGTCCTTTCAGTTGACTCTTAACCAATCTCATTATAGGACCCACTTGCACAATGTTCGAGAAAATCGAGCATACCATACCCTTGGCGATAACTCGCATGTAGCATGTTCTTAAAGACAGTTTAGTCCCCTGGAACTTTCTCATATACTTATTAGGTGCTTCATGCTCAGTCAAAACTCTGAGGCATACTCTTCGTTTGCCGTACCCTTTCTTCAATTAAAGAATACCCCGAGATGAAGTCCTTAGATACTTTCACGGACAAATACTTTATTAGCCAAACTTCAGTTTTCCAGAAGTCCGTAAAATGGTTGACTATGCTACCATAGTGTCCTAAAACAGGTAAAATGCATGTCTACTTGCCCTGTTACTCAGATTTGTCATTGTTAGGGTGTGACAACTCTCCCCTACTTCAGAAAATTTTGTCCTCAAAATTTTTCCAACTTGATATCACCATTACTAGTTGTGAGTGACCCACTTACTGAATCAAACGATGTATAATATTTGGAAAAATGCCCAAACATAGTAATAACAAACTACTCTATGGCGAATACCCAGGGATTCCAATTATCATGCTAATAAACTGACAGTCTCAATTGGCTGATTCAAGGTTTATGAGCATAAGTGGTGGACGCTTCTATGTTTTTAAATATCTCGTAGTCTTTGATAAATTTGAGTTGTGATTAAGAAATTTGAACGGTTGCCTTTGAAGTTAAAAACTTTTTAGACGTGAGCTTTTTTATAAATAAAAAGTGTTTAACATTTCTCCAAATCTTTTTTAAATTATCAGAGCCCTAATTCCTTTCTTCATTGAAGTCTCTTTAGTATCTTCTTTTTCCTTTAGATCATCACTACTTCAAAGGTAACTCTCATTCTTTCCCTTTCATAGTTTCATCAAAGATGGTTAGAACCACTTCACGTGGAAAGGGTAGTGGTAGCCGAGCCTTAGCCAGTAGAAGCAACAATCCTAGGGACACTATCAAGATTGGACCCAAAGGTCTTGATGGTACTCAGCGTGTGCTCGATCCTTACCACGATTGCACCACCACCGAGGAAGAACTGACCCGATTCTTGAGGGCTAGAGGGATTCTCTATCCCAAATTTACTTTCGATTTTCACATAGTTTGAACGTGGTTTCATCTGAGCGACAACACTGAAGGCTTTATCCTTCCCCTCTTTTTGATCAATTGTTGGTTTTCATTTGCCTCTACATGCCTTCTTTTGCTCAGTGCTCAACGAGTATGACATTGCACCAGGGTAAGTTTCTGCCCTTTCCTGGTGGACACTAGTGGCTTACTTCCTCGACTGTTGCATGCGCAACAAGTAGACTCAAAATCTTGTTAAAAGTTAAAACGTAGGGCACCTCGATTTAGATGGCCTATTTTAGTACTCGCCAAGGCCTTGAGCCAATCATTCGAAATTGGACCTCTAACCTCCATCTCAAAAAGAGTAAGTCTATGAGTGTCACTTGTAGACTCGAGATCGGTTTTGGCTTCCCCACTCTATGGTCACTTCCTCAAGAGGACATCTACTAACAAAGCCAAGATGTTGGTTTAGTAGTTGCTTGAAATTGGTCTAATCGGCTAAAGGTGGGGCATGTTTTGGAATTGGTGCAACTTGTCTCTATCCAAAATGTTTTCCAATATAGCTTACAAGGGCTGAGTCCCAATGGTCTTCAGGCACATGGCCTTCTTCAATGGACAGATTCTCATAATGTTCCTTCAAATGACCTAGCCTCACCATGCTAACAAGGATTTGGCACAGATCTTAGTGGCGAGGAGGAAGGAACCTCCATTCTATTTCTATGAAACTTGTGGACTTTGTCCATGCCACTAGAATATTATTTGTCACGGTATTTCATCTGCTCATTCCCCTAAAAAAGCTAACCCTTAATGTTGTTGCAGGGTAAACATCTGTTTCTCAATCATCTAGTACGCCCACTTCAGCACCCAACATGGATGCTTTGGCACTATTGGATGAAATTCGTGAGAATAAAGGAAATATCATTGCCCCAACCAAAGCATTGATTCGCCAAGCTCAAAAAAGGACAAGGGTGGAGATAAGTACCGAAAGTTGTGTTCCCCCACAACTGAGTACTCACCCCAAGCTTAAGAAAGGGCTTACTCCTTTGAGAAGTACTTCACCTCTTACTCTTGCCCTTTCCCCTACTTCTGTTGTATTAGTTGGGTCCGTCAATTCTATAGATTTCCCAACACACGCTGCATATCCTATTGTGGCCAAAACTGCACCAAAGCTAGTTCGTCAAATTCAGCCAGAGATCTTTCTTAGTTCTTTACCTGACATTATCAGGACCTCATTTCTATGAATTGAGCTGCAAATATTTTTATAAATATTTGCTGGGTGTTATTAAGATCGTATTAAAGTTTTGGTAAGAAATTTGATGTTTCGATAGTTAATTAATTAAAAAGAACTAGATCGTAAAAGATGTTAAATTTGATCACTATTTGATTTGAGTGATTAAATGGCTTAATGAACAAAGTAAAGGGGACTTGAATGATAATTAAACCATTTAAGGAGTTAGTGGACTATTATGGACATGGATTTGGTGTTTTATTTAATTATTAACCAAGGTTAAAATGGCAATTTGATAATTAATTAAATTAAATAAAACATAAGTAGTCATCTTTCTTGCCCTTTTGTTTTCAACCGATTTTTCCATGCAGACAAGCAAGGTTTGACCAACCAAAAAAATGGATGCATATCAAAGTCGAGTGAAAAATCGAGGAGAATGGAAAATTACCAAAAAGCCCTTGTACGTTGATATTTCTACATTTTAGCCAGGTAAGTTGGTATAAACTATTATAATTTAATGGTTGATTAGAATGAATGTTTAATGTATGATTATATTGAAAATGAATCAATATATATGTTATTATGAAATTTATTACGTAAAGAAATGATAGAAATTGAATGACGTACAACGACTATCGAGCCTCGTTTGAACCTTAGGAATATATAGAATACAAATGACATGTCATTAGGGTTACCATGTTTTGGGTGCTAGTCCTAAATGTCGTACTAGTGGCTGAGTTTCAGCATTTGTTGTGGATACTCGACAGCTTGTGTAAGCAGCACCGTGTATCTGCGTTCCAATTGATAGCTTGTGTGAGCAGACCCATTTATGGCTCGTATAAGCATCTATGAAAAAGAAAAGGAAAAGGAAAAGGAATAGTTTTGACCATATATTTAACACACTTTGTGTGAGCTTTACTGCGTATCTGATATTATTCTAAGCAGTTCAATGGGCATGAAAAGGGAAGGAAAGAACGGTAAGTATTCAAATGACTTATATCATGAAAACTATGAAAAGAAATGAAAAGGAAATTTTAAAGGAAAGTATTTCTATGTTCACAAAATTGATGATTCAAGTGAGGTTATTCATGTTTAATGACTTTTCTTATGTTATTTCAAGTGATTTATGAGTTGATGCTCTAACACGTCTTGTTGATGATGCTTACGCTTGTGCCAAGCTATTGGTTGGATTGTATTATGTTTACTTATAAAGTTATGCATTGAAACAATAAGTGTTCAACTGGTAATATGCTTATGCACATAAAAAGGTGGTATAAATTAAAGTTTGTAATTCCTTATGAAATTGTTTATCATGTAGTTGATTCCAAAAGAGCTATGTTTAAATGCACTAGCTTGTAGTCATGGTTGATGTTATGCTTATATTTTTGTTATGCATATGAAATAGGTAAGGAAAGGTATTGAAATGGTAAGTTTAGAGTTGAAATGAATTACGATGAAATAAAAGAGGAATGATGAGTTGAAATATGTACTTGTATGTGAGAAATTTATGTATGTTATGGATGAATATACCTAGTGAAATAACAAATATGCTAGGTAATGAATTGATGTTGTTATTTAAGCTAAACTAAGTAAATGCAATGGAAAGTAAGTAATTTGAAGGGTTCAAAGTCTTATGAAATCCTACTATGATAACAATGATAAGTATATGTGGTGTTGATAGACTTATTCCATTGTGAGTTGATGATTATGGTTTGATAAATCTTGAGGCATTGGTATAGGTTTATATTTTACCTATAAAGTTTATTATTGAAATGGATTGTTATGTTTAAAGTTTATATGAGCTTACTAAGCAACCAATACTTACGTAGTCATCTTTCTTTTACTTTTTAGATTATCGAAAGCTCGATCGGGTTGGAAGCTAGTTAGAGACCCATCACACTATCAATCAGTTTTATCGATTGATTTTGACACTTTGGTCATTGTTATAATCGCATGTATAGGTGGGCTTATGTCTAATGTTAAGTGAATGATATTGGCGTGTAATGTTGCTTTGAATTTGTGAAACTTAAGTTACTCTGATGCATTGATGGTTGGTGTGCTTTTGGCATGTTGATGGTTAATGGGTGGTGTTTATATGATCAAATTGATGTATGGTTTTATGGCCAAAGTGGTAAGTGTTGGCATGCTTGCAAAGTGAGCATTTAGGACATGTTTTGATATGGAATTTAGTCAAGTATGGTTGGTTGAATTTGACCATTTGAACATAATGTTGGATCGCCGACACCCCTATGGCGCAACATAAAAATTAAAAAACGGCGAACCTAACCACGAATCCATGTGTGAGGAATGAATCGGGGTGAAAAAGGTTACGAAATTACCTAATGTTTATTTTGAGTAAACAGTGACGCCTTAACGATGATTAGTCTGATCTACTGTCGAACCTAGCATCAATCTACTTGACCCCGGCCTCTACGTAATCCACCCAGTTGGCTATGAACGGAAGGAATTCCCAAAACAGTTTTGAAAATGATTTTTTTATGGCTGCTAGACCAAATTAAAGAAAAATGGGATTCTTATATCCCCCTTTTTTTTAAGGGTTTCTATAAATTAAATAAATATAATAATATTTTTAAACCAAAAGTTATAATTACATTAATTATAATATAATTTCGGTAATCATATATTTATTTAAATTTATATACTAACCAAATTCATGTTCTCATTATG
>CM025252.1:16762309-16778843 GCA_013677275.1 Gossypium schwendimanii
ATGGCCATGCATTTCTAGTCTCACTTCATCAAGTGGCCTAAGATATTACTCCCATTATGTAGGAGGGACAAATCCTATTTTGATCAATCATATCCCACTACATAGACTGTTGCATACCCAACATCAGTCTTTATAGTACAACCTGTTATAGAAGACATTTGACTGTATCAAAATGTACGACTCACTATGTTGGGACAATGGTGATCTCAAGTCTAAAGATTGTATACATAGTTATCACTATGAGTAATGTTATGACTATTATATAATAATCCAAGAAACATACTCATAGCGGGTCAGTCCAGTATGTTGTTCTCTAACATATACTCAAGTATTGATGTTGACATCCCTGTGTCAATGACAATACTTTGTCATCAATTAACTACATATTAGTCTTAATGCATTATTATTGTCCAAGCCCATAATAATACTTGACTAAGGACCTTTTAAGAATAATCATATTATTCATGGGACATTATTATAAATCAGTTTATTTTACATACACAAAAAGTGAAACTAAAATAACAATGGCAATGCCTTTTATTAATAAACAAGGTAGAATGAATATGTGATTATAATCATCTCTTGATTAGTCTTTGGGAATACTCTAACAATCACCCTTTAACACTAAGACCAATCACTCATATATCTAATACCAAGTAACTTAGTGTGACGATCAAGCTTCTACTATGTCAGAAGCTTCGTCAGTGGATTATTAATGTTATCATTTGTTGGTACTCTGCAAATTTCCACATCTCCTTGATCAATGATTTCTCTAATGAGATGAAAGAGGCTAAGTATATGTTAGGATCGCTAGTGAGATCTGGGTTACTTTGCTTGTGCAATGGCTCATTGTTGTCATAACGAAGTTCTATATCATCTGATATGCTAGGCACAACCCCTAGTTCAGATATGAACTTCTTGATCCAAACAACCTCTTTTGCAGCTTCATTAATTGCAGTATACCCGGCTTCTGTTTTAGAATCAACAACTATACCTTGCTTTGAACTTTTCCATCTCACAGCACCACTATTAAGGCAAAACACAAAACCTAATTGTGATCATGAATCATCCTTGTTGGTTTGGAAGCTAGCATCAGTGTAACCTTTTAGACCTAGCTTTTCCTCACTTCCATATATAGGGAATGTATCCTTAGTCATTCTCATGTACTTAAGGATATTTTTAACTGCTACCCAATGACCTTCATCGGGATCTACTTGATACCGACTTGTCATGCTTAAAGCTTACGATATATCTAGACGAGTACATAGCATGGCATATATGATAGACCCAATAGCTAAAGAATATAGAATCTTACTCATTCACTCTCTCTCTTGTGGAGTTGAAGGACACATTTCTTTCGAAAATGAGATACCATGTCTCATAGGTAAGAATCCTCTTTTAGATTCTTCCATACTGAACATTTTCAGTACTTTATCTGTGTATGTACTTTGGCTTAGACCTTTGAGTCACCTTGATCTATCTCTATAGATTTTGACTCCTAAAATTTTTGTGGCCTCACCCAAGTCCTTCATAAAAAAATAACGTCCTAACTAAGTCTTAACAGACTGCAAGGTAGGTATGTCATATACATACAGTACCAAGAATAAATTAGTGCTCCCACTAACTGTCTTGTAAACACAAGGTTCATCTTCGTGTTTAATAAAACCAAGCTCTTTGATTACATCATTAAAATGAAGATTCCAACTTTGAGAAGCTTGCTTCAATTCATAAATGGATCTTTGTATCTTGCATATTTTTCCAGCATCTTTCGGATTGACAAAACCTTCAGGTTGTGTCATGTACACATCCTCTTCCAGTTTCCCATTAAAGAAAGTTATTTTGACTTCCATTTGTCAGAATTCATGATCATGAAATGTAGCTATTGCGAGCAAAATCCAGATGGATTTAAACATAGCAACAGGAGAAAAAGCTTCATCATAGTCGACACCATGAACTTGGCGAAAACCTTTAGTGACCAATTGCCTTTTGTATGTTTGTACATGGATCGGTTTTTTTTTTTTGAAAACTGACTTTCACCCTATGGGTTTAACCCCTTTAGGTGGGTCAACCAAGATCCATACTTGGTTTTCTGACATGAAATCCATCTCAAACCTCATGGCCTCTAATCATTTATCAGAGTCTAGGTTCACCATCACATTTTGATAAGTCCTAGGCTTATCTTGATCCATAAGCAGAACATCACCATCTGTTGTAATGAGAAATCAATATCTCTCAGGTACATAATGTTCTCTTAAAGATCTTCGTGATGGTTGTGTTTCCACAACAGTTGATTATTCTGTAACAACTTGTGGAACTTGTTGTTGTTCAATCTCTAGTTTAGTGATATATCATTGTTCTCAAATTTCTTTGAGTTCAATCTTTCTACCACTTCCTTTTCTAGAGGCAAATTCTCTTGTTAGGAAGACTTCTGCCCGAGCAACAAACACTTTGTTCTCAGTAGAATTGAAAAAATAATAGCATTTAGTTTCCTTAGGATATCCCACAGAGATACATGTTTTAGATTTAGGTTAAAGCTTTGTAGACATTTGACGTTTAACATAAGCTTTACAGCCCTAAATCTTCATAAAAGTCATACTAGGACGCTTCGCTGTCAACATCTCATATGGTGTATTTTGAATCGACTTAGATGGAACACAATTTAGTGTAAAGGCAGCTGTCTTAAGTGCATGTCCCCAAAAGTAAGTAAGAAGATCAACATGACTCATCATTGATCGAACCATATCTAACAATGTTTGGTTTCTCCTCTCAGAAACTCTATTCCATTGTGGAGTATTGGAAGGTGTAAGTTGTGAGACAATCCCACACTGCTTCAAAACCTCATCAAACTCTAAGCTGAAGTATTCTCCTCCTCGATCTGATTAAAGTGCCTTAATAATTTTTCCTAGTTGGTTTTGTTCTTTATTATTAAATTCCTTAAAATTTTCAAGAGCTTCATACTTATGGCGCATAAGATAAATATACTCATATCTACTGAAGTCATTAGTGAAAGTAGTGAAGTATTAAAAACCCCCTCTGGCTTATGTATTCATTGGCCCACACCCATCACTATGCATTAAGCCAAATAAATCACTAGCTCGCTCACTTTTACTATTAAAATGAGCTTTAGTCATTTTACCCAATCAAGAAGACTCACATATATCAAATTGTTCGAAAACAAAATAATCTAAAAATCCATCTTTATGGAGCTTTGATATGCGTTTCTTACTTATATGGCCCAAACGACAATGCGAAAGATAAGTTTGATTAGAGGAATTCTTTTTTATGTTTTAGTATTTAAGTAATAAATAGGCATATTTTGATCTAAAATGTATAGGCCGTTAAGTAATTGTGTCGAACCATAGAAAATATTATCGAGATAAAATGAACAATAATTATTCTTAATAATTATCTCAGAACCAATTCTATCTAAACAAGAAATTGAAATAATGTTTTAGTCATACTGGACACAAAATAACAAGCCTCCAAGCATAAATAAATTCCACAAGGCAAGGATAAAATATGTGTTCCTACAGCTAATGCATTCACTCTTGCTCTATTTCCAACTCACAGGTCCACATCTCTTTTAGCTAAATTCCTACTCCTTTGCAGTGCCTGCACAAAGGTACAAATATGAGAACCACAATCGATATCTAATACCTAATAAGTTGAAGTTGATAAATTAATATTAATGACATAAATACCTAAAGTGGACGCTCCGCTTCCCTTTGCCTTCTTGACCTCTTCAAGATAGATAGGGCAGTTCCTCTTCTAATGACCGGTCTCACCGCAATGAAAACATTTTCCTTCTTTAGAAACTCCTCCTTTAGGTTTTAATGCAACATTTATTTTGTTGGGTTTGGCCTTGATATTGTCCTTAGGCTTTGCCTTAGCCATAGGCTTTACTTTGCCCTTATTCTTGCAAACCATTAGAATAGGCTTAGGTCTAGCCTATTTTATGTTACTTTGAGTAGTTTGTAACATGCTGAGTAACTGTGGCAAAGTCTTATTAATCTCATTCATATTAAAATTAAGGACAAATTGGCTAAAACTATCTGGCAATGATTGCAGAAAAACATTGGTGGCCAATTCATCACCTAGAGGAATCCAAGTTTTTCAAGGCTTTCTATATAGCCTATTATTTTGAGAATGTGAGTTCTCATAGGAGTTCCCTCCACTATTTTGCATTGAAATAGATCCTTTGAGGTCTCATGCCTCTCTTAACTTGCTTGCCCCTCATATAATTCCTTGAGGTGCTAGATCATATCATAAGCAACCATATCCTCATGTTTCTTTTGAAGCTTAGGAGTCATGGTAGCAAGCATTAGACATCCTATGTCTACCATGTCATCAAGGTGCTTCTTATAAGCATCATTTACAACTCTAAAGGCACTAGTCGCTGGCTCATTAGGAACGGGTTCTTCAATGACATACAATTTACTTTATTGCTTGAGGAAAATCCTCAAGTTACGAAACCAGTCAAGGAAGTTTAAGCCATTCAACTTGTCCTTCTCAAGGACGGATCGCAATGATAATGAGTTTGTGCTGTTTGTCATAATAAATCTACAAGAGTCAAATATGTGCATGAGTAAATTTACCAAGTATATTATAATCATTAAAAGGACTTTATTAAATAATGCTCCCACTAATTTATTCAAAATTAATAACCCTCATGGATTAATTTCAGAAAATCATTTCTCTTAAGTTTTTTAGCAGGTAAGGATCTGTATTTTACCTCCTCTTAATTTAGTGTTAGCTTTACTCTCAAGATTATGATTATTTAGGTAAACAACACTTGCTAATTACATCATATATAACTCTTTACTATTTGGTGGGCAACTTTTGTTCCAATCATCTCATGATTATCCAAATCTCTTGCCTCTAGGTTTCTAATCCTATTAGAGTAACCTAGTTAAGTTATTAACCAATATTGTAACCAATGAATATCAGTTATTCTTCGTGTTTGACCAAGATAGATACAAGTGCTTCACTTTAACATAACCTACATTATATTGATTGAGGCTCTAACAAGGGTAAATATTGGAAGGCTATTTTAACTTAATATTTTACTGTGGGTTTTAAAAAATAATTATCTCACCATTAATAGTCAATTTGGCATATTAATATTTTAATTGATCTCATCAATTTTAATAACATACATGCTAATATATCATTCATTTCATCACATACATGAAAACTATAAAAAGTAAATAAAATGCAATGATTATGGCCCACAAAACTAATGTGGTTCCTCCCAAGCCAATGGGAGATCCCAAAAGGAGTTCTAAGGGTGCAAGGTGCTTCTCAAGCTTCTTCTTCGCATTAGGCAGCTATACCTTCAACTCCTTTAGTTCGCAGTAACTCAAACAAATTTACAAATTTTAGAAACTCGTTTTACATACGAAGGAGTAAGGTGAGAAAAGAAATACAATAGAAAGTATAGAGAGGCACTACACTCAGGCCGTATTTATAAATTTACAACCTTTGTAAATAATAAAATAAATGGGTTATCAGGCTATAACCTTGCATTCCCAAACACCGTGCAAATCAACCATAACATACAACATACTTGTAAAATAAAATTATGTTATGCTTTATTCTTTAGTCAATTTTTAAAATTAGAACAGTGGTAAATCTAGGGAACAGTTGTAAATTCCGAATAGGATTGTTTTTTTATGACCTTTCTTGCTGGAACAACCATTGTTCCCTTTCAAAAATACCAGTAAGTTAACTGTTAACTTCAATTAAAACCCCACTGCTTCAATTAAAACCCCACTGCTCCTAAAAATATTCGTTAACCCTTAACAAATAGTGTATTAATCAACAACATTTTGTTAAACAAATTACTTGCATAAACTATACATATAACAGATTGAACTAATTGAAACAAATAACATGCATATCATACAATTACCCCAACCATTGAATTTAATACCAAATTTGTATTGTACATGTAACACCCTTAACCCACCTCCGTCATCAGATTAGGGTCATGGCATTACTAAACAATCAGAACATTTAATTACAAGATAAGCAAAAGTGCAAACTGACCATTAACATCATATTATATAGGGAGCAGTACATGGTAATTAATATTTCTATATAATTATCTTGAGCAATTGAGTGATGAGATATGCTATGTAATGCTAAACTTGGTTTTCCATTGTCTACCCTCTTACCACTATTTATTCTCTCTTGAAAGCTAGAAGTTGTATACAAAACAAGACTATTTCAATTATTACTATCAAGGTATTAAACTATACTCTGACTACTACCTTCGACGTTATTAGTAGAATGACCTACTTCACCTAATTTAAGTTTGCTATTTCATTTCTAAATCAGAGTGAAAATTCTCTTACAGTCCTTAATTCGAAATTACAGAACCCTAAAAATAGCTTATCATCAAACAGGGGCTAATTTGAGACAATTCTAAAAGTTTAGGGAAAATTTCAAAAATTCTTGAAACAGGGGTCACACAGCCATATGGAACGCCCTACACTGTGCGACTTTCGAAGTTGGGACACACGGCCATGTCCCAGCCCATGTCTCTGCCCATGTAACTCACTAACTTGGGTCACATGGCTGACACACGCGGCAATGTGTTATACCGTGTCTCAGGTCCTGTGTACCTAAATGCACCTTAAAACTCAAGTGTACCAAATCATGCTTACTTGGACACTGAGCAACCAAATTACCATCCATTTAACCTATTCAAAACACAATTAAACATGCTTAAAACGTGTCAAATCATCCATTTTAAGTGCCTAACCAATGTATCCTCATTAGTACCACATTTTATATTTACAAACACATTAGTAAGGCATCAATCATCCAAACTCTCATTCATACTAATTTGCCATAATTGAACTAATGTTTTAGCTATTTAGGCTACCAAGCTTAAATGAAAACACATGCAAAACATTAGCTTGGCTAACATACCAAAACATAGATTTAATCACAACCATATGAACACATGAATACCAATACACTTGGACTGAAAATATCATCAGATTAACAAAACAACATCAACCAAACACTTTATAGGTATGCCATTACAAAAATAAAACATCACCACGCTTAAGTCCGGGATTTTTGTTGGATGTTAAGCTGTCGATAAACTGAAAAGTACTTAACCTACGCATAGGAAAAAAACCATATGCTGAGATAACTTAGTGGTATTTCTATAACCTGAATATTAAAATAAATAATATATATAAGCACATAAATTCTCAACCAAGATTTTCAATAAAATTAAATATAAAATTTTCATGGTAATTCTATGTTACCTTACATACTTTTACAACATTGATACATGGCATTTTCAGTTATTCAATACCCAATTTCCATTTTGGTTTCTAATACATGCTTCATTTCACAACTCTTGTTTTGCCAATTTTCTATCATAAATCATTTGATATTTTAATCATGAAATGGCACAAACCAAACCACATTATTGATTCATATTCAAATGGACCATAGTCAATCTATATTCATGGCTCAAACCATGATTTCATTCCATTCCAATCCATTTCCCATATTGCATTTCCATTTCCCATATTTAAATTTCATAATTCATATTATTTCCCCATTAACATCACTCGGACTTAGACGGATAAGCGGATCCAACCAACACACCAGTTTGGCACCCAGTGCCTCATCGAATAAATTCGAAGTAATAACTGTACCAAGCACTATAATATGTTGAAACCCAGTGTCTCATCGTATAAATTGAAGTACATTTGCACCCAGTACCTCATCGACTCGAAGTTTAAGTAATCCCTGAACTATTCCTATCCTATGGCAAGCTATCTATATATTTTACTTACCTGAAATAGTTAATAAGGTTTCATTTCACTTTTCAATACATGAAATGTCTCAATCTCATATATATACATTATCACATACATTTAATTTAAAATTCACATAAGTAACACATTTCATAATATACAAAATTAGTCCATTCCAATCAACTATGGATTCAATTTAATCCCAAAGTACAAGAGTACCCACCTCAAATGCTTACCATACATAAGAATGCTATATGCAATAATTTATAACTTAATTCAAATTATAGAAACACAAATCGTATATTCCGAGCTACTCGACATCGACCTTGTCTTTTCCCTTCTTACCTGAGGATTCTAGGATGACGTTTGCTACGAAATAAAATAATTACAATAGATTAATAATAAACATCTCAATTTTCATTAAATTTCAAATGTTACACCACATTTTGCTTAATCTTAAATTTAGTCCCTAAATCGAGACTAATTTTAATACACATATTTACCCTCAAATTTTTATACTAATTTTACTCTAAGATAAATTTAGTCCCTAAACCAATACTGATTTTAATACCTTATTTAACCTCAAATTTTTATACTAATTTTACTCTAAGCTAAATTTTGCTCCCTATTTTCAATTCTACCCCTTAATTTTGAATTTTTCACAATTTAGTCCCTACTATTCAAAATCAACAATTATCTTCACTATTTAGTCCTTTTCCACTTCTAGCTTTAAAATCTATCAATTTAATCCCAAAACTCTAATTAATCAACAATGGTAACATCTTCAATCGTGAAGAATACTAAAAATTATACCATGGGTCGGGTAGGTCTAAGTACCGGGATTCTAACATATAAGAATTACAAGAAAATGGACTTGATTGACTAACCAATTTAAGTTGAAAAGTTAAAACCCCTAAGTTTGTCGTCGGTCTTTTCTTGTTCTTTCTTTCTTTTTCTTTCTTTTAATTTTTACATGTCAAACATACAAGAAAATGGTTTTGGCTTTTATTTTAAAGCAATATCTATTATTATATAATATATATACATTAAGTTTTCATCTTATTTATTAGAATATATATAATAAGTTAATATATATAAATATATATTCATCATTAGTGTCGTCCACTTCAACAAAAATAAATGTATATTTACTATTTTAGTCACTTTAATTTATTTAAATCTATAATACAACTTTTGACCTTTACGCAATTTAGTCTCTATACTATAATAGTTCCTAATTCATGCAATTTACCTATCCAAAATTTAATTCACCTCTAAAATAACTCCGTAAATATTTTTATTAAATATTTATGGGTCCAGTTTGTAGAAACAGAGTCCCAAAAATACACTTTCTAACACCCTTGACTCTCATGTCATTATAATTCTCCCCCTAAATAAATTTTGTCCCCGAAATTTACCTAAAAAGAGATGTGGATGCTAAGATCTCATTGTCTCTTTTGGCTCCCAAGTCACTTCCTCAACACTATGACTACGCCATAGAATTTTCACTAATGGAACATGCTTATTACACAACTCTTTCACTTTGTAGGCTAAAATTTCGATCGGTTCTTCTTTATAACACAAGTTAAGTTGAATTTCAATTTCTTCCATCAAAATAATGTGAGACGGATCTAAACGATACCTCCTGAGCATCGAAACTTGGAAAACGTTGTGCATTTTCTATAATTCTGCAGGTAATGTCAATCGATATGCAACTGGTCCCACTCTTTCAATGATCTCATACGGTCTAATAAGACAAGGACGCAACTTCCCTTTTTAGCAAAATCTCAAAACTTTCTTCCAGGTTGAAACATTAAGAGACACCTTGTCACCAAAAACAAACTCAATTTCCTGACATTTCAAATCTGAATATGATTTTTGTCTATTGAAGGTTGTTTTCAATCTTTCTTGGAATATCTTAACAATATCTTCTATTTCTTAAATCAATTCTGGACCAACAACTTTTCTTCCACATAATTCCATCCAGCAAACAAGTGTTCAACACCTACGACCATATAAGGCTTCATACGAAGCCATTTGAATTATCGATTGGAAACTATTATTGTATACAAATTCGGCCAAAGGTAAATAAAGTTTCCAACCTGATTCAAAATAGATTATACAAGTACGAAGCATATACTTCAAAATCTGAATAACAGGTTTAGATTATCAATCTGTCTGCGGGTGAAAAGCTATGCTGAAGTTGAGTCTCATACCAAGAGATTCATGCAACTGTTTCCAAAATCTCGAAGTGGATCGTGGATCTCGATCGGAGATAATCAACATAGGAACACCGTGAATCTAACAATTTCCTGAATATAAACTTCAGCAAGCTTTTGAAGTGACTAGTCAATCTTAACTACAATGAAATGAGCTGATTTCGTAAGTTGATCAACGATCATCCACACAATATTTTTCTTACTCGAAAGTAAAGATAACCCCGTTAAAATATCCATCATGAAGCATTCCCATTTCCACTTAGGAATAGAAATAAGTTGAAGTAATCCTCTGGGAACCTGATGTTCTACCTTAAGTTATTGACAAGTTAAACATTTAGCTATGTACTAAACTATTTCTCTTTTCATTTTGGGCCACCAATACAATTCCCTCAGATCGCAATACATTTTCGTTCCTCTAGGATGAAAGTTAAAAGGACTATCGTGAGCTTTACGAAGTATCAACTCTTTTAAATCTACAACATTTGGAACATAGATTCGATTACGAAACCTCAGACAATTGCAATTATCAATGCTAAAATTTTCTATTGAGCCCTTTTGAACCATTTCTCTTTTCTTCAATAATTTGACATCATCTATATAACACCTCTAACCTGTATTCGTCTCTAGAATAGGGTTACAGAGTATTACCAAAATAACAAATCAAATAAAGACATTTTATATTTTTTAACATTCATGTCAGATATTATTCATAAAGTCCCTTAAATGAGCCCTCGAGGCCCAAAACATACATTAGAAGCAAGTCGAGACTAAACTGGGTACTCAAAGAATATTTTACGAAATTTCAAAAAATTTTCCTAGGTGTAGGGGACACATGCCCATGTGGCCAGGCTATATAGCTCACACGGCCAAGAGACATGCCCATGTCTTAGGCTGTGTGGACATTCAAAATAGGGCACACAGTCGTGTTCCAGCCCGTACCTATACTCGTGTAACTCTCTGGCTTGGGTCATATGGCCCAGTCACACACCCGTGTGCCAGGCCGTGTGTAGGTGCAGGGGTCACACGACCAAGCCACACACCCGTGTGCCAGACCATGTGATTAATTCTGAGCATTCTATTTTGAAATTTTAAAGATATAGGGGACATATGGCCATTACACATGCCTATGTGCTAGGCCGTCTGTCACACATGGTTGACACATGCTTGTGTCTTTGCCTGTATGGACAAAATAAGGCCATTTTTTAAGCCAAACTTCTCATCCTTTTTAGCTTCATCCTAAACACATCAAATAACACATATATAAGCCATAACCAAGCAACCAAAACAAGCCAAATACAAGTCTTAAACATATCATAATACCTCATACATCCAAGTATTCAATCTTACCTAATTGATCAATAATCTATAACTTATTTGTATTAACTATACCAAATCAAACCATACCTATTAGTTAACTATCATTTAAACATACCAAAACACATAACAATTACAAGCCATACCAATGGCTTGTTCCAACTATACATTTACATGCCATAATTGGCCAAATTTAGCTTATACATGCCATCATAACCTAAAAATTTACTATTTATATTGAAACGAGCTATTGGATAGATTAATAGTGTGAGATATCTCAGCCAAGCCTCCAATCCATCAAGCTTCTGAAGTATTATAAAACAGGAGAAATAAAACAGGTTAAGCATTTAATACTTAGTAAGTTCGTATAACAAGAAATTATCTTACCATACATTTACATTTAAGGTAAGCCTACAAAAATGCATCCAAGCAATTTGGCTAATAGCCTAAACATACAACTTCATCAAACATGTTAGTCATGTATTTCGTGTGAATATCAAAAATCAGGGGTGAGCTCATCAACTATCAAATTTTCATGTATTTTCAGGTGTATACAAGTAGTATCTCATTTAGAATTCTTCTTAACTTATATCAGAACTTTGTTCATTGAACCATTTGAAATATTGATGGATACACGGTAATACACACGCTGTGTACGAATCTGTAATCTGTCAATTCATATTTGAGAGTGCTCGTTGAAGCACATAACCAAAAAGCCCTCTCTAGAGCCATATAATTGGAAGCTCATGTGAGCCATGTAACGAGAAGCTTATCTGGGCTATATAACAGGAAGCTCATAAGAGCCATAATTAGGAAGCTCATACGAGCTAATAACGGGTAGCTCTGAATAGCCATTAATCAAGAAGCTCCGAATAGCTATACATTGGGAAGTTCAAGCAAGCCATATCGGGCAGCTCCAGAGAACCATTAATCAGGAAGCTCACAAAGAGCCTTTAATCGGGAAGCTCAAGAAGAGCCATATATTGGGACGCTTATAAGAGCTGCAGTATGTCCACAACACATGTAGGATCACAACTAATCGAGATGCTCTGAAGAGCTATTAACGGGAACCTCGCAAGAACCATATAACGAGAAGCTCGAGAGGGCTAATAACGAGACGCTCTTTCGAGCTGTGGTGTACCCGCAACATATGCAGGACAACAACCAATTCAGGAACCCCGTATTCATTGAATTTTATCTATTCAAACGGGACTTAACGTTTATCGGGCTTTGTCGGATATGTAATCAATTTCATATCAATAGCAATTACACAATTCACACATACAACATTGAATTCAAAAATATATATACACAATTTAGCTACACGAACTTACCTTAACAAGTGTTTGTGAATTGTAATATACTAATCCGACACTTTTTATTTTCCACAATCTAACTTTGTATTTGAGTTATCCAGATCTATACAAATAAACTTAACATCAATTTAATACAATTCATATTCAATACAATCCAATTCATATCTTAGGCAAAATTACCATTTTTCCCTTATACTTTTAATTAATTCTAGTTTCGTCCCTAGGCTAGAAAAATGAAATTCATGCAATTTAATATTTATTCCAAGCCTAACCGACTTTGACATATAACATTAACAGCCCATTTATTTCATAAAATTTAGAATTTTTCCATAATTTTACATCTTTACAATTTAGTCCCTTTTCTTTTCTTAAATTTCCATGATTGAATCATCATAATTATCTACTAAATCCTCTTAATGGTCTATTTACCATATAAGGACCTCTAGTTTTGAATTCCATAGCTCTTTGATACTTATAGCTACTAGAACTCACTTTTGCATTTTATGCAATTTGGTCCTTTCCATCTAATTAAACATATAATCGGTAAAAAAATTTTAACAAAATTTTTATACGATATTCTTATCATACGGTAAACCATAAAATAATTTTAAAATAAATTTTTGTACGGACTCAAATTTGTGGTCCCAAAACCACAGTTTAGATTTCACTAAAAATGAGCTATTATAGTTTAACTATGCTATTTTAATCTGATAAAAAAATATCGGCTTGACCTTAAACAATGTAACACCCTTCACCCATATCCGTCGCCAAAAAAGGGTTATATAGCATTACTATAAAATCGTAACTTTAAAACATACATTCAGTACCTCAATATAAACATGGCATAAAACATTCATCACATGCATATTATCTCTTGATCGAGCCTTCGAGGCCTCAAAAACACTTTAGAAACAATTTGGCGGTAAATTGAAATCATTCAAAAAGTTCAGGAAAAAGTTAGAAAAATTGAAATGCAGGGGTCACATGACCGTGTGACTCACATGACTGAGACACACGCCCATGTCTCGGACTGTGTAACATTCAAAATAGGAACACATGATTGTGTTCCAGCCTATGTCTGTGCCCGTGTAACTTTCAAAGCTAGGTCACACAGCCAAGCCACACACTTGTGTGCAAGGCTGTGTAACTTTTGAAATGGCCTCACACGCCCGTGTGCCAAGTCGTGTGCTAGGCTGTGTAACAGCTTGACTTGCAAACCTTAAAACCTACAAGGGACACACGGTCATGTCACATGGCCATGTGTCACACACGGCTGAGTCACATGCCCATGTCTCAGGCTGTGTGGACATGAAATTGGCCAAAATCAAGCCATTTCCATCACCAACCCATATGTGTACCTTCAAGCATTTTGTGCACAACTTCAAAGCACCAAAATTTTACCAAAACATGCATGAAAAAACCAATTCAATAGACCATTAACATTCAACCAAAATGCCATACAAGGCACCTCAAAAGAAGACATACAACTTACATAAACATGTGCGTATTTGACCATATTTTAAACCTACACATCTAGCTCATTCCATCTCAAAACATACCATAACTTGACCACATGGAAACTATTCCATTACATACCAAATTGACTATTGAAACATGCATCAACTTAACCATATTAACACACACCAACAAGGTACCAAAAGTACATCAACCAAAATAACATATACATGGCAAACTTCTCAACTAACATCAAACACAAGTCGACCTATATATGCCATTATAACCTTGGCCGTAACATCAAAAACTACTGATATAATCACAAGATAGTGTGATAGATCTCCGACGAGCTGACAAACCAATCGAACTTCCAATTATTTATAAAACATAGGAAAGAAAACTATGTAAGCATACAATGCTTAGTAAGTTCGAAAAACATGAACATAACTTACCATTTCAATGCATAACCTTAAAATTAATCATGATACAATCCAACCATAAGCTTGGCACAAGCCTAAGCACCATTAATAACACATCTTAATGTATCAACTCCCAATTCACTTAAATTAACATAAGGTAAGTCATTATACATGAACAACATCATTTGAAATCATCATTTTCATGAACATAAATGTACTTTCATTGAATATTTCCTTTTCAATCCTTCTTATAGATTCATGGCATAATTCATTTGAACACTTACTGTTCCTTTCCTTTCATGCCCGTTGAATCATTTAGAATATCATCAAATACGCGGGAAAGCTCAAACGAAGTGTGCTAAACATATAATCGTAACCTTTCATTTTCCTTTACATCGTTGCTTACATGAGCTGTGAAATGGACCTGCTCACACAAGCTATAGGTCAGAATGTAAGCTATATGATGTTTCTCACACAAGCTATAGACTATCCACAACAAATGCAGGACCTCAGCCATCGGTAGGACATTTAAGACTAGCACCCGAAACATAGTAACCCTAATGACATGTCATTTGTATCCTACGTAATCCTAAGGTTCAAACGGGGCTCGATAATCGTCGTGACATTATTGGATTCCCACCATTTAATTTCATAACAAATAATACTTGAATATATAAACCAATATAACATTAAAGTGTTCTTTAATCATACGAACTTACTTCGATGACAAAGACGTAGAAATGAGATTAACTAATTCGAGGCTTTAGTTTTTCCACGATCTATATCCATATGAGGTCTATCTTGATCTTAATAGACAAATTCAATCCATTTAATACTTATATTATTCAATTCAGTCCAAAATTCTTATTTTTGTAAAATTATAATTTACCACTAATATTTTAATTTCTTTACAATTTAGTCCTTAAGCTCGTAAATTGAAATTTAAGAAAATTTATCCACATTTCATGTTATCCAAATTCACTAGGGACCAATACCAACTCATACAAATCAACATTTCACAATTTTGCCATGGAATTTAACTACTTACATAAATAAGTCCCTAAATGACAATTTCATCAAAAATCCCTTTACAAAACTTGTTTATATAACAACAAGGACTCATAATCTTCCATAAAATATTAAGAACCATGCAAGAAAATTCATGGCATAACCCTAAATCTTTAACAATTTAGCAAATTGATCCTTGGGCTAGCTAGATTAAGCTAAAACGATCCCGAAAACATAAAAATCATTAAAAACGAGCTCAAAAATCACTTACATGCTAAACCTTGTTGTAGCCGAATGAAAGAACCCTAAAATGGATTTATAACCTTCAATTTTCGGTCAAGACAACATTTAGAGAAGATGAATGAATTTTGTTTTAATTATTTTAACCTTTATTTGCCTAATTACTAATATAACCTTTAAAATCTTTAAAAATTTCAGTAAAAACTTGTCATATAATCCCACTAACTAATCTATTGGTCTAATTATTGTCTAAGTCCTTTCACTTTAAAGTTCTATAGCTAAATGATACCTTTAACTTATAAAACTCTACTTCTGCACCTTTTCTGATTTAGTCCTTTTCACATAAGTAAGCATGCAAACGTCAAAATTTCTTAGTGAAATTTTTATATGAATTTACTAACATTCCATAGACATTAAAATACTAAAAAAATAATAATTTACTCATTGGATTTGTGGTCCTAAAATCACTATTCTAATTTCACTAAAAACGGGTTGTTACAACTCTCCCTTAAAAGAATTTTCGTCCCCAAAATTCTTAACAGGAAAGAGGTTCCGGTATTGCACTTTCATACTTCTTCTGGTTCCCAGGTAGCCTTTTCTATTCTGTGACATTGCCAAAGAACTTTCACTAAAGCTATACTTTTATTTCTCAATTCTTTAGCCTCTATGTAACATCTCGAAATAGGGCCTAAACAGAACAGTGGTTGCTAAACCACGAATCTGAGATAGAAAAGTTTATTGTGATTAATTTTTATGATTTACCGATTGATTGGATGCAT
>CM025252.1:16779386-16804492 GCA_013677275.1 Gossypium schwendimanii
TTTTTTTTTTTTTCTTTCTTTTAATTTTTGCATGTCAAGCATAAAAGAAAATGGTTTTGGCTTTTGTTTTAAAGTATTATCTATTATTATATAATATATACACATTAAGTTTTCATCTTATTTATTATCAGATATATATTAAGTTAACATATATAAATATATATTCATCATTAATGTCATCCACTTCAACAAAAATAAATGTATATTTACTATTTTAGTCCCTTTAATTTATTTAAATCTATAATTCATCTTTTGACTTTTACACGATTTACCTATCCAAAAATTTACCTCTAATATAACTCCGTAAATACTTTTATTAAATATTTATGGGTCTGGTTTGTAGAAACGGAGTCTCAAAAATTCACTTTTTGACACACATGACTATAGGGCCGTTACATTACAAGTGGCTCTGATACCACTATTGGGTCGTCAAGATGCCCCGTGGCGCAATGGAAAAATTATTCCAATGATCCAAACCAGGAATCCATGCATGAGAAACAAATCGAGAAGGAAAGGTTTGAAAATATACCTTTCAAAATCTAAAAAATACGAAGGAACCACTGTTAGTTTAATCCCTTTTTGCACGCTACCAATCCAAAGCCACAACAAAATCATCCCGGCCTCTACATAGTCCACCCAGTTGCAAACAAAAAACTCTCTCATGATGTTTCATAGAGTTTTTTTAGAAAAAAATGCGACTGCTAGACATAGGTTTCTTTTCCTTTCATGGTTAAAATCAGAATCACCCCTATTTGGTGCCAAAAATATATGGAAAATATCATAATGTAATATCCTTTCCAAAAATATATTAATTTCCATATATTTTAAGTTTGACCGTAATTATTATAACACTTTATTTTATTCATTTTGATAAACAATACATAATTAATATTTTATATAAATTAAATTCATATATTTATTTTAACTATGTTCTCTATTCTTCTACAATAAATTTGTACATATATTGTGTTTATTATTTAACTGTCAAATGAAATTAATTCAATAATTAATATAATTCTCGTGACAGTTAAATTTAATACCAACTGTGTTTAGATTCTGTTCGTTTCAACCATAAGGTGTGACCCTGTAGGCTCTTGTAACATTGGTAGTAATACTAGAACACTTCTAAAATTACAAGCAATGAGTGGCATCTAGCAATGCATCATCGCTACCCAAGTTAAAAGAATTCGTGGTTCGACATAACCTTTTTGTGATAAATTTTCATGTATTATATCCTTTTTCCTTTATATCTCGATTGGACAAAAGTCATGGAATAGCCACACTTGCAAAGTCCAATCTCATGTTTCTTGATACCCGAAGTAGACTACAATAGACAAATAAGTGTAATATCTCATATTAACTTATTTGATCATGTCCATGTATTTCTAGTCTCACTTTATCAAGTGACCTAAGATATTTCTCCCATTATGTAAGAGGGACAAATCCTATCTTGATCAATCATATCCCACTACATAGATTGTGACATACCCAACATTAGTCTTTATAGTACAACTTGTTACAATAGACATTTAATTGTATCAAATGTATGACTCACTATGTTCGGACAATGATGATCTCAAGTCTAATGATCGTATACATAGTTATACCAATGAGTAATGTTGTGGCTATTATATAACAATCCAATAAACATACTCATAGCTGGTTAGTCCAATATGTCGTTATCTAACATATACTCATGAATTGATTTTGACATCCCTATGTCAATAACAACACTTTGTCATCAATCAACTACATATTAGTCTTAACGCATTATTGCTGTCCAAGCCCACAATAATACTTGACTAAGAACCTTTTAAGAATAATCATATTATTCACGAGACATTATTATAAATTAGTTTATTTTACACACACAAAAAGTGAAACTAAAATAACAATGGTAATGCCTTTTATTAATAAACAAGGTAAAATGGATATGTGATTACAACCATCTCATGATTGGTCTTTAGGCATACTCTAACACTGGTGACAAGGTCGTGTTACCCTATTTTCAAATTATAAATGATTTAAGGACACGGGCGTGTGGAGTAGCACCACAAGAGCTCAGCCGTGTCACATGGCGTAACCAGAAAACCATGTAACCCCTATTTATAGTATTTTCCACATTTTCTATTTTGTTTCAGATTAGTCCTCACTTGTTTCTAAATTGATTTTGAAGTTTCATAGGCTCGATTTAAGTTATGTTTTCACCTATATGATATGAATAATTATGGACTATTAATTTATGTTGATGAAATTAAACTTTGAATTCTTATGATTTATTATTGGACTTCTTAATCGTCATAGCATCTCGTAACCTTAATTTGACGATGGAGATGGGTTACGGGTATTACACCAAAAATCTTTCAGAAGTTGGGTTCATTGTACTCAGTCATCTCCCACATTTGTGTAAGTTCTCTAGTAAATATTGATGAACCTTAGGTTATTTTCATAGTTACATACGTACTATTAATTCTGCATGCAGAAGAGTTAGATTTATATGTAATGGAGAAAACTTCCTAATTCGGGGTTATGTGTTAGTGTTTCTTACATGCATGTTTGGATTCAATAGAGTGATGATTTGGTAAGTTTAATTATTCATATTTTTGCTCAAGACATTTTAGAAAGCCCAAGTAATAAAGGTAAAGGTCCTGCCATCTAGACTTTGTTGTATTTCTGATGAGGTTCCTTCTTACTTCCATGTGTATAATATCCTTATTTCATAACTCTTGTAAGGTAAGTACTCGTACTCTGGGAAACTGTAATGTGTATGTATGAAATATGGTTGTTAAAAGTTGCCAGTCTGGGTCCATAAGGTCTGTGTTAAAGCATAAGAACCATTCTTCATGCTTAAGTCACTGCCTTTTGCTTCTGACAAGCATGATATGGACTGACTCATGGAAATAACGTTAAAGAAATATATTCATGGCATTGCTTTCGATGGAATGTAAATTGAACTGGTAAATCACAATACATGAAAATGGTTGTGTAACCTCTGGTAGGCCAAATGTATGTTGCAAACTAAATTGGAAAATCACGACAAACGATACAAACAAAAGGCATATGAATAGAATGAATGATATGATTTTGACTATGGACCAAGATATGTGGCTAAAATGAAGAAGAAGTCTGTCTGAATGGTCATATGGGCATAGTGTATACGCCAAAGGAACAGTAAACTAGCGTATTGTCTATTTGTTAATGGTACTCGCCATCTGGTGAACTGTGTGATTTTTGTTTGAATCTTTAAAAGGATTTGGTTGAAGTGTTAGCAACTATTGTTATGTTTTCTTCTGGAACTCACTAAGTTGTTTTAAACTTACCCTATTTCCCTTTCCTTATCAGGCCTACTGTTGAAGAAAACTTTTTGTTAGACTAAAGGACATATACTGCTGTGAGACTTTTGTTGTTTTGTATTATGCATGATGATGGGGTGATGTCTGACTGTATTTTAAAATTAATTTTATTTAATACTCATGTGAAGAGTTATGATTTAAGGAAGTTTCATTAAAATTTATGGAATGATTTAAGAGTATTGTATTTTGGGTTGATAAAATGTCTTACTAAAGTCCTATACGTCGTTTGGATTATACTTTATTTTCCATATTTTATTAAAGGTTTATTTCAAACATTATGGTTTTCACAAAATTTATGCCAAAAATAGTTTAAGTTAGTGATTTATGTATAGTGACATGACATACTCGTATCCTCCAAATGGGTCAATTTGGTGTGTTATAGGCTCACTTGGCCAATACCCCTAAAATAAGGCTAAACATGCCTATTTATAGAGTTTATGTTTTGACCTAATTAGGGTTGCTTAACAACCCAAAAATTTTATTATAATTCATTATATGGACTAAAATACCCATAATCAAAATCCCTAATTGCCGTCTGGTGTTGCGACACTATAGGATCGATGTCACGACATTGCCTTCATTTTATGGCTATTTTGGCTTCAAAGTCTGGTGTTGTGACACCACTTCTTGGTGTCGCGATGCTTCAGTCTCCTTCGTCTTCTTCGCCCAAAAATAGTGTCCTACACACTAAATAGAGTCGTTAAATCATCCCTAGTCCCATAGTTGCCCATTAGGTCATTACATAACTCAAAATTGCGTAAAAATGCTTATTTTTCATAATTTAACTTACAATACTAAAAACTAAAAACAGAATAAAAATATATAAAACATTAGAAAGTAAGCTCATTAAGTGCCAAAAAAAACCTTAATTTATCACAATGAATTGTGGCAGATCAAACTCCCCCACACTTAAGTTGTTGCTTGTCCTCAAGCAACAAAATAGAAAACACAAAACAAGAAAACATAAAACCACTAAACAGTGCTTGAGCATGCCACATAGAAATATTAGTTCAAAGCTATGTACACAAAACAATGTGAGCAAATACGTAACTTAACATGATATACAATTGACTCTCTACCTTCAGTATCACACACATTAGTTCATAAAATTACAAAATAAACAATTTCAATAATGTTAAGTACATTAATCCATCGAAACAAGTACACAAAATTTGCATTTATGCTTGAAGAATACAAGTAACTAGAAATGTCAAAATTTAGCTAATTGTCATCCATGAATAGTATCACCTAGGTCACATAGGTCTTTTCAACTTGTAACGTTCTATGGCTTAGGTTGGTTCAGAATTAAAGAACAAACACGAAAAAATAGTTTAAGCACGAAAGTAGTTTGGCACAATATGTTGACCCTAATACTTCCCTGATTAGACCCTTTAGCTCACCATATTATATCCCCTTCTCTCAACTACCTTTTCTCTCCAATTCCTAAGGTATAGTGCAATATTAGTGAATACAATCATCTTAGCGAGATATTTGTACAAAAATGAGGAATTTTTATTTTATTTCTTTTTCACTCACTTTGTTTTTCTATTTTTCTCGAGAAATTCTCACTTGGATATTTTAGCCTTTTCAAACTTTTTCTTTTGATACTTTTTTTTCAATTTTTCTATTTACGCAGAAGTTTGCAAGACTCGTATACTCACCATACTATACTCTCCCTTAGGTTAACTCTTATTTTTCTTTTATTTTGGGAGCCACCTTGTCGTATCTACCTAACCCTCAATATCAATGGTTTGACATCTAAGTTTGTGCAGGGACCAAGAAAATCAGATCAAGATACCATATTTAGGCTTACAACTTCCATTACAATTCATTAAGAAATAGGGATTTAGGCTAAAAATTAGGGTACTAGGGATTTTGAATTAAGGTTGACTTTTTAGCTCGAAATTGTCTAGCAACAAACAATGCCTTAGGTCATCCCTAAGTGTCTCCATTCATGAATTACAATTAACTAAATCTTAACACTTTAACAACTTTTTATTCAAATAAACACATATGCTTTTTATGTACCTATTTGTCATTTGGTGTACATAACACACTAACACCTATTCAGAATGTAACAGAATGAACTAATTAGTGTAGTATTAAACAACCTAAAATCAATTACTATTAAGTTAAATTTACAATTTAAACACAAAATCCTACTTACATGCTCCTAACTAAACACTTGTATTGCTACAAGCTCACACACAAACAAACACACAAAGAAAAAATTAACAAAAACAAAAAATACAATTTTGAAAAATATCTATGTTACCCCCCACACTTTGTTTGGCACATTGTCCTTCATGTGAGCCTAATACATAAGAGAAGAAACTACCCGATTTGAGCGTTGAAGTTCCTCGAATATAGTTGAGTAGTCCTCCTTGTTCTAGTTTTGCTCTAATTTGTAGTGCCTTTATAGTAGCTTATTTTCAGTGAAATCAGAACAGTGGTTTCGGGACCATAAATTCAAAGTTAAAAAATTTATTTTATTATTATTTTATTACTTACAGCATGATAGTAGTACCGTATAAAAATTTTGCTAAGAAATTTTACAATTTACGTGCTCAATTTGATAAAAAAGACTAAATCGCGTAAAGTACAAAAGTTGAGTTCTAATAGCTAAAATTATTAAATAGCTAAGTCCTTATATGGTAATTAGACCATAAATAAGATAGTGGAATTTGATGGCTTGGTATTTTTGAAATTAGTAATATTTTCCAAGGTTATAAAGGTAAAATAATAAATAATGATAAAAATAAATCAAATAAAACAAAGCCATCATCTTTTGTTATTCATCTTCAACATAATGTAAGGGTTGGGAGGCCATTTTTGGAGCTTTTAATTTTGGTAACTTCTCCTTACTTGATTGGTATGTGTTTTTGTCTCGTTTTTTTATGATTTCTATGTTTTCGGGATTGTTGTCGCTTAATCTAACTAGCCCAGGGACTAATTTGTGAAATTGTTAAACTATTAGGGATTTACCATTGATGCACGTACATGAGTTTTAAAGTTTGATGTTAGAAAATGGATGATTGTTGTTAGATAAACAACTTTTGTTAAGAGATTTTGGATAAAATTGTCAAATAGGGATTAAATTGAAAAATGTGAAAAATTCATGGTATAATTTGTAAATTAGTGAAATGTGTGGGTTGCTATAAGTGTATGTGATATTCGGCTAGGCTTGGGTAGGGGTAAAATTGTATGAATTTCATTTTTCGAGCCTAGAGACTAATTTACAAAGAAATTAAAAGTATAGGGACTAAGCCAAAATATGATTTTGGACTAAATTGAATGAGTTATTTATTAAATTGAGTTAAACTTATCCGTATAGATCAAGACAGACCTCGTACGGAGTTAGACCGAGGCAAAGGGAAAATCTCAAATTAGTTGCCTCTATATCTACGAGTACTCGTCGAGGTAAGTTCGTGTAATTAAATTGTGTGTATATGGTTTAATTGAATTATATTTTTATATTTGAGATTCGATAAGTATAAATATTGACTACATATCCAATGATGTAAGATAATTATCGAGCCCCAGTTAAACCTTCGGTATACATAGGATACAAATGACATGTCATTAGGGTTTACATGATTTGAGCGTTGGTCCCAAACGTCCTACCGATGGCTGAGGTCTAGCATGTATTGCGGATACTCCACAGCTTGTGTGAGCAGCATCTTGTAGCTACATTCTGACCCACAACTTGTGAGAGCATACCAATTTACAGCTCATGAGAGCATACCGATTCACAGCTCGTGTGAGCATACATGTACATGAATTGACGAATTACAGTTATATGAGCTAACACACTATGTGTGAGCTATCCCGAGTATCCAACAGTATTCTAAACGGTTCAACTAGTAATATTCTGATACGAAATGGTAAGAGTTTGATACGGACTATTACATGAATACATATGATTTTACATGAAAAATGTGGTTACATGATATATAGAAAAATGAAATGGATGATACATGTATATGGAACTTGATCAATGGTTATGTTCATCTATGTTTATTAGGTTATATATGTAATTACATGGCTAACATGGTTGGTATATATGTGTTTAGTCATTTGGCCAAATTATATGGGGATATGCTTGTTTACTTACCTATTAACTAAAGGCTAAGTTAAATTTTATGACATACAAACTTACTAAGCTTAAATGCTTACTATGTGTTATTTTCTGTGTTTTATAGTGATCAGGCGCTCGTTTAGGTTGGAAGCTTGTCAGCGCTATATCACACTATCAATCAGCTCTTTTGATACATTGGGTTATTAAACTTTGGTTATAATGGCATGTATAGGTATTTTGGCTAATGTGGCCAAGTGTTTTGGTTATCGTTTTGGCCATTTAACTTGGCTTGTGATTTGGCATTTTTTGGTGAGATGGTATAGTTTTGGTATGTAAATATTAGCCTTAATATGGTTGATGACTTGCTTAATGTGTTTGAATGATGGAAATTAAAATGATAGTTGAATGTGCATATTATAAATGTCTTATAACTTGTTGCGAATTTGTACTTTGCTATGGAAGACATATATGTTTATTGAGGCTAATAATTGAGTGGTATATTTGGTACCATTTGGTATGTTTTGGTAAGGTAACTATATGGCATGTATTGATGCAAATGTGCTTATAAGTTAGTTGAGTATTTTGGTCAAATAGAGTACATGATTATACATATTTACATGCTGTCATTTGAGGTGCCTAAGGGCATATTGGTTGTATGATGTTGTACTATATATATAACTTATTTATGCTTGATTTAGATTCCTTGTTATGGTTTATAAGTATGTGCAATGTTGAGTGTAGGTACATGCCAAATTGGGTTAGAAAATGGCTTGTAAAATGGTCTATTTTCGTCCACATGGGAAGAGACACAGGCGTGTGTTTCAGCCGTGTGTCCCATTTAGCCTTCAAAGTGTTGCAAGTCAAGCTATTACACTGCTTAGCACATGACCTGGCACATGGGCATGTAAGGTTATTTTGAAGGGTACACGGTCTGGCACAGGGGTGTGTGGCTTGGCTGTGTGACCCAAGCCAGTGGGTTACACGGGCACGGACGGGCACGGACACAACCGTGTGTCCCTAATTTGAACACCCACATGGCTTGAGACACGGGCGTGTCTCTTAGCCTTGTAAGTGACACGACCTGGCTACACAGCCGTGTATCCCCTACAGTGTTGAAAATTTTTCCTTGTTTCCTAAAAAACTCTCTGAGTTTTTGATTTAGTCCTGACTTATTTCTAACGCATATTTAAGGCCTCGAAGGCTCGTATGAGGGACAATATGTATGTTTTGACTTGGTTTTATTATGTTTATTGCTATGATGTGAAATGTTTAAAGGTTCTATCCTTTTGAATTTTAAACTCTGGTAATGCTCTGTAACCTAGTTTTGGTCACGGATACGGGTTAGGTGTGTTACATTTATTGGTATCAGAGTTATGGTCGATTCTAGGACTGAACGTAGTGTGTACGAGTCTAGCTATACATGCCATTTTGTAACTTGTGATAGTGTGATATCTCCTGACCGTTTTAAAACATGTTTTCATATAGTACTGACATCCAACCAAGCTAACTCTGATAAAGTAGAAAGTAATGCTCAAGCCTCTGTTCATGGAGTAGCATCGAGCGGTACAAGGGCCGTATCTGAGGGCTGGGGAGGAGAGGCTAAGGAAGCCTTTTTCCATATGATGAACGAATAGTTTATCGAGTTCGTACAGACAAACCCGGCTGCTCAACAACCTTCACCCGCTCCTGCTCCCCATTCAGTTCCCGTTATTCCTTAAAGTATGGAATCAATCCAAGTTAGTAAGCCACCAGTTGAAAAGATTTGTAACTACGAGGCTAAAGAATTTTGAGCTACTACTAAAGATGATCTCGAGAGAGCTGAATTCAGGTTAGAGAATACAATTAGAGTTTTTGATGAGTTATCCTGTTCACCGGTCAAGTGTTTCAAGTTTACGATATCGTTATTGAAATATTCAACTTACTAGTGGTGGAACATGTTAATTTCTATTGTTCTGAGAGAGCAAATCACCTAACAATTCTTCCAAACTGATTTTCGAAATAAATATATTAGTTAGAGGTTTTTGGATAAAAAAAATAACGAATTTCTCAAGCTCAAATAGGGCCGTATGTCTGTATCAGAGTACGAGCGGGAATTTGTTAGACTGAGCAAATATGCCTTGGATTGTATTTTGACTAAGACTATTATGTGTAAGAGGTTTGAAGAAAGGTTGATGAAGACATAAAACTTCTAGTTGGAATTCTTGAGCAGAAAGAATTCATTGTATTGGTTTATTGAACACATAAGATTGAGGAACTGAGTAAAGAGAAAAGACATGCTGAATTTGAAGCTAGAGCCTCGAAAAAGAGATTGACTAGGAAGTAATATCACTTAGCATCAAAGAGATCTAAAGAACATCACTACCATTTTGCTACTTCTGCGGGATATTCTAGTAGAGACAAAGGTACCTGACGCTCCAGTCCAAAACCTCAGGTTACATCTATAGCGAATGTGGGTAGTGTCAGAGTTGTTTGGCTCAAGTGCAAGCACTATAAAAGAGCACATTATGGTGAGTGTCTATTAAAGAACGGAGCATGTTTTAGGTGCGGACCACTATCATAGAGATTACCTAGAGAAATCTAAGAAAGAGAAAGCTCAAACCATGAGGCTGAGCAATACTACTGCGAGAGGTAGACCACCTCGTAATCTTGGAAATGTGAGTGGTAGTTGTTGTGTTAGAAAAGATTCTGCTGTGAGACCCGAGGCATGAGCACCAACTAGGGCTTATGCTATTCGCACACGAGAGGATGATTTTGCTCCAGATATTATTACTGGCACCTTCTCTATTTTTTATACTGATATTACTGCTTTATTTGATTCGAGTACCACTCATTCATATGTGTGCAAGAATTTAGTGTCTACTAAGAATTTACGAGTTGAATCCACTGAATTCGATGTTAAAGTATCGAATCCCCTAGTTAATATGTGCTAGTTGATAAAGTCTGCAACAATTGTCCTTTGATGACTCGGGATTAAAGTTTTCTGGCTGATTTGATGCAACTACCATTTAATGAATTTGATGTAATTTTGGGCATGGATTGGCTAACTCTACACGACACTGTTGTGAACTGTAGATGAAAGTTTATTGTATTGAAATGTCAAAATGGTGAGACACTTCGTATTGATTCAGATAGTCCAAGTTAGTTACCTATAGTTATTTCGGCTATGTCAGTGCAGAAATATGTGGGAAAAGGTTGCAATGCTTACATTGATTATATGTTGGACACTAAAGTATCTAAGTCAAAGCTTGAACCAGTACCAGTGATTTGTGAGTATCCTGATGTATTTCCAGAGGAGTTACCGGGATTACCGCTGATCAGAGAGGTTAAGTTTGCTATTGAATTAGTACCGGGGACATCATCGATATCAATAGGACCTTACCAAATGGCTCTAACTAATTTAAAAGAGTTGAAACCACAACCGCAAGAATTGACAGATAAGGGTTTTGCTCGACCCAATTTCTCACCTTAGGGTGCACCAGTTTTATTCGTTAAGAAAAATGACAGATCGATTAGATTGTGTATTCATTATCGTTAGCTCAAAAAGGTTACAATCAAGAATAAATATCCATTGCCTCAAATTGACGATTTGCTTGATCAGTTTAAAGGTGCCACAGTATTTTTGAAGATTGGTCTTCGTTCTGGCTACTATCAGCTACGAGTTAAAGATTTGGATGTACCGAAAACTACATTTAGAACCAGGTACAGACACTACAAATTTCTTATGATGTCGCTTGGTTTAACTAATGCACCTGTAATATTTATGGATTTGATGAATAGAATATCCATACAGTACTTAGACAGATTTGTTGTGTTTTTATTGATGACATTTTGATATATTCCTGATAAGAGTCCAAGCATGCTAAACACTTGAGAATTGTTATGCAAACCCTGTGTGATAAACAACTTTTTGCTAAATTTAGAAAATGTGAGTTTTGGCTTCGAGAAGTCAATTTTCTAGGACATATAGTATCGGCTGAAGGCAACAGAGTTGATCCGAGTAAAATTTCAACAATTGTTAACTGGAAACCACCGAGAAACGTATCCAAAGTCAGAAGTTCTTTGGATTAGCTAGCTATTATTGAAGGTTCATCAAAGGGTTCTCGATGGTACCTACACCGATGACGCAACTCTTGCAGAAGGATGTGAAATTTGAATGGTCTGAAAAAATTTAGCAAAGTTTCAATCAATTGAAAGCACTGTTAACTGAGGCACCTGTTCTGGTTCAGCCTAAATCGGGTAAAGAGTTTGTAAGTTTTAGCAATGCATCTTTAAATGGTTTAGGTTGTGTTTTGATACAGGAAGGTAAAGTAATAGCTTATGCTTCTAGATAGTTAAACCCACATGAAAAGAATTATGTGACACATGACATAAAGTTGGTAACTATTGTGTTTTCATTGAAAATTTGGCGACATCATTTGTTCAACAAGAAATGTTACATATTTACTGATCACAAGAGTTTGAAGTATCTAATGACAAAGAAAGATTTGAATTTGAGACAAAGCAGATGGCTCGAGCTGTTAAAAGATTATGAGTTGATCATGATTATCATCCGGGAAAAGCAAATGTAGTTGTTGATGCTCTGAGTAGAAAGTCTTTATTTTCTTTGCGAGCGATGAACACACGATTGATATTATCTTATGATGGTTCGATCTTAGCAAAATTGAAGGCTAGGTCAATGTTTTTACTGTAGATCTACGAAGCTCAGAAATGTGACATCGAATTGCTAGCTAAACGGACACAGTGTGAGTCAACTTCTGATTTAGAATTTCAGATAGGACCCAATGATGGCTTATTGTTTAGAGGTATAATTTGTGTACCGAAGAATCCAGATCTCATAGCTCATTTAGAGAATCTTGTACGAAGCTCATAATGGTAGCTTATGTGTTCATCTAGGAAGTAATAAAATGTACAATGATTTGAAACAGATGTACTGTAACAACTCGTTTTCAGTGAAATTTAAATAGTGATTTTTGGACCACAAATCTAAAGTCAAAAAATTTATTTTATTAGTATTTGATTCTCTATAGCATGATAGAAATACCGTATAAAAAATTAGTTAAGAAATTTTATCGTTTACATGCTTAATTTGATAAAAAGAACTAAATCATGTAAAGTGTAAAAGTTGTGTTCTAATAGCTAAAGGTATTAAATAGCTATAGAACTTTCAAGTGGAGGTCTTTATATGGTAATTAGACCATAAATGAGTTAATGGAGGATGTTAGCTTGGCATTTGTGTAATTTTTAAAGTTATTAAAGGTTAAATTAGTAAAAAGGGTAATTAATGTTAAAATAAATAAAACCAAAACAAGTTATCATCTCTTAGCTTCTTCTTCAACTGATTCTAACTTGGAGAAACCTTAGCTAGGTTTGGCCAAGCTTGCAAGCTCAATTGGTGAGTGATTTCTAATATATTTTTAATGATTTATATGTTTCAGGGATCATTGTAGCTTAATCTAGCTATCTTGGGGACTAACTTGTAAAACTGTTAAACTATTAGGGTATTACCATTGATGAGCATGCTTGAGTTTTAAAGTTTGATTATAGAAAATGAATGGTTGTTGTTAGATAAACAACTTTTGTAAAGGAATTTTTAGTAAAATTGTCAAATATGGATTAAATTAAAAAATGTCATAAATTCATGGTAAAATTAGTGAATTTATGAAATATATGGGCTACTTTTAGTATGTATAAAAATAAGCTAGGCTTGGGAAGGGTTAAATTGCATGAATTTCATTTTTCTAGCCTAGGGATTAAATTGTAAAGAAATTAAAAGTATAGGGGAAAAATGGTAATTTTTCCAAAAATATGTTTTGGACTAAATTGAATGTGGAATATATTGAATTAAGTTAAATTTATTCGTATAGATCCAATTAGACCTCATATAGAGTTAGATCGGGGTAAAGAGAAAATCTTAGATTAATCGCCACTGTACATACATTCACTCATCAAGGTAAGTTAGTTTAATTAAATTGAGTATTTATATGTTTTAATTGAATTATATATATATGTATATGATTTGTATAATTTCCATGTATAAATACCGATCGCATATCCGACGACGTAAAATGATTACCGAGCCACGTTTGAACCTTAGGAATTCATATGATACAAATGACATGTCATTAGGGTTGCCAATTTGTTTGTGGTCCTGCATGTTTTGCGGACACACCACAGCTTGTATGAGCTTATCGATTTCCAGCTTGTGAGAGCTTATCGATTCATAGCTCGTATGAGCATACATGTACAGGAATTGATGGATTACATTTTAGCACACTATGTGTAAGCTATCCTGCGTACACAATGATATTCTAAATGGTTCAACGGGCAATGTTCTGATACGATAAAACATGAGTTCGATACGAACTATTACAGGTATACATATGAATTACATGGGAAATGGTATTACATGGTATATATGTATATGAAATGGATGATACATGTACATAGAATTTGATTAATTATTGAGCTCATCCATGACTTGGTTCATATATGTGTTTACATGACTAACATGGTTGATGTATATGTGCTTTAGGCATTTGGCCAATTTATGTTGTGATATGCTTTGATTACTTACCTTATATGTGAATAAATGGTAAGTTAAATTCTATGTTATACGAACTTACTAAGCTTAAATGCTTACTCTATTTATTTTCTGTGTTTTATAGTGAATCAGAAGCTCATTTGGGTTGGAAGCTTGTCGGAGCTATATCACACTATCCATAAGCTCTTTCGGTACTTCCAGTTGGTTTTATTTTGTTTATAGTGGCATGTATAGGTTATTTTGGCTATTGTTTGCCTATATGTTTTGTTGAGATTATAGCTATTTGATTTGGCTTGTGTTTTGGTATGTATATATGTGGCCTTAATTTGGTTTATGTGTGGCTTGTTTGGTGGTTGAATGATGAAAGGCAAAATTATAGTTATATGTGCATTTTGTTTAAGTGTTTTGTGAGTTGATGAATTGGTTGTGAATTGGTACTTTGTTGTATAAGACATATATGTCTAATAATGTTAGAAATTGAAGGGCATGTTTAACCTCAATTGGAATGTTTTGGTAAAGTGATCTACATGATATGTATTGATGCAATTATGCATATAAGTTAGTTGAACATTTGGTTATATTGAATACATGGTTATATATGTTTATATTTTTCATTGGAGATGCCTAAGGGCATATTGGTTGTATGTGATCATACAATTTGTATAAGGCTAGAAAATTCATGGTTTTGGTACCTTATTATGTCTAGTTTATATGCACAATCTTGGGTGTCGGTACATGTCAAATTGGGTGAGAAATATGGTTTGTAAAATGGCCTAATTTTGTCCAAATGGGTAGAGACACGGGTGTGTGTCTCAGTCGTGTGTGACACACGGCTAGGTGACACGACCGTGTGTCCCCTGTAGCTTTTAAAAGGGTTGCAAGTTAGGTTGTTACACAGCCTAGCATAAGACCTAGCACATAGGCGTGTGGCTTGGCTATGTGGCCCAAGTCAGTGAGTTACACGGGCACAGACAAGGGCTAGGACATGGCCATATGTTCCTATTTCAAATGCCCACACGGTTGTGTAAGTCACACGGCCGTGTGACCCCTGCAGCTTTGAAAATTTTTAATTTTTTTTTGAAATTTTCTCTAAGTTTTCAATTTAGTCCCAACTTGTTTCTAATGCATATTTAGGGCCTCGAGGGCTTGTATAAGGGAAAATATATATGATTTTGATTTATTTTTTATATGAATACTAATATGTTTTGAAATGATGAAATTTATGTCTGTTTGATCCGTAAACTCTGGTAATGTTTCGTAATCTTGTTTTGGCGATAGATACAAGTTAGGGGTGTCACATTTCTTAGTATCAGAGCCATGGTTTAGTCGATGCTCGGGCTGAATGTAGTGTGTATGTTTCTAGCTATACATGGCATTATATAACCTGTGATAGTGTGATATCTCCTGACCATTTTAAAACATGTTTTTCTATAGCAATGACATCCAACCAAGCTGATTCTGATGAAGTAAAGAGTAATACTCAAGCCTCCGTTCGTGGAGTAGCTTCGAGCAATACGAGGCTTGACCGGTTATTTTACGTCACAATAATAATGTGCAAGTGTACATTGTCAATGGAACTATAGTAGACAGATGTGAGTCTGTCGGATAACGATCCCACAAGGATGGTTGTCTTTTGTCTACTAATATCAGTGCACTAACTAGATAGAAATGAGATAAATTGTGAGGATAGTTGTCGAAGCAACAATTTGAAAAAAATAAAATAAAATATGATAATGATAAACTAGGATCCCCAACATGAATCTTCAGCAAAATACAAGTGCTCACAAGGTATAAAAAGATACGTGATTGTCGAGGCAATAAATTTCAATGTATATCTTACCAAGCATCACTACTCTATTTAATCTGAGACTTAAACATGCATATTAACCCCACCTTCCGATGATGGCAATATAGCATTATTAAGAACAAGAGGACTAAATTCCTCTAATCCTCACACAACTTTCATTGTAATGCTTATTAGCTCGAACTGTCACTATACTTTCCAATGTCAGTGATTGCAATAACACTTTCGTGTTAAGAAACAATCAAACCCCAAGATTAAACAATAAAAGCAAGATTGAATAAGATAAGATTTAACCAAAAATTCACGTGTACTTCCAGACAAATAGAAAACAGAGAGTAATCACCAGCATTTAGAAAGAAATAAGAAAAAATCAAGTGGAGAATACCATTCCTAAACAACTCAACTGAATCTCTCTATTCCCTCTTGTCTAGCACTTAGGTCTCTTCGTCAGAAGCTAATCTGCATATATTTTCACGTTGGCCCACCCATGAGAGGCTTAAGTTTCCATAGCCGCAAGCTTCAAGGTAGGATGAAGAAGATGATGGTCAAGAAAAAGGTAGGATGTCCTCCTCCAATAGTACAAGTATCCTTTCCTCAAAATTATTCTGTCCTTATACGTATAGGTTGGTTATACTAGATTGGATAGCTCATGTATTTTTAGTTCTTATCCAGACAGCTGTCAAGTGTAGCCACAATTTTGGATGCAATCTAGAATTAACTTATACAGCGACATTAATGCAAAAAGATAGCAAAATTAAGGATAAAATAGGCTAAGATTCACTAAGTTATAAAATACAATTGACTCAATTGAAGATGCTAAAATATATACTAAGGATAACTAAATATGAACAATTTATCCAATAAGTAAGAAGGAAAACCTATGTTCTTTCTAGTGCTATCACACCTCCAAACTTGAGCTTTTCAAGTAAAATAGAAACTAGCAAGGCTATAAAAATTTTACTAAGGCAAATGATCATTCTAGCAACTTGAACTCTTTAAATTCCCAATGAATGAATCACATTCAGATGAAAGAATATTGCATCGAAAATACATAAGCATGAATGAATAAGGTTGCAACTTCATCAATGCTAGCATTATGCTTCAAACCCTAAGTTTTATCTACCAATACAACATTTATTGTACAATACTAAGTATTCATATATTATATACGTCTTTTTTTCAGAATAAGGGATACCATTGCATTACTATACCCTTATTCTGAGAAGTAATGATGAAGTGCAAAAAACCCCCATGGAGTACATAATTGCACCGACACACACTCATACGGCGATAGCATTTCCCTAGATTGATTTTTCTAACGCTTATATTGGAGTGTTCCCACATTAACATTCCATACTACACCCACTTTGGAGTGTCTCTAATTTATAACTATGTATACAAGTAGCTTCATTCAAGATTTAAGGAATGATAGCAGTCATCCATTAGTAATGCAACCTAATCCATTCATCAATAATTCAAGCTACAACCTTCTATCAAATTTATTCAACTCATTCATTGATAATTCACCTGATTCAAGGATTAAGCATCGAATGTAATAAAATTTTAAACAATTTTCATTAACTATAATTACACCTTGCATGCTTCATTACCGAAAAAATTGAAATGTGGGTGCATTTCCAAGCCCCATGTGCATTCCCCCAAACTTAAAGTTTACATTGTCCCCAATGTACTAACATGAATGTAATGACAATAAAAATCCAATGACAATGTGTACTTATCAAAATAAAACTTACAGCTACATACAATGCATGAATACTACAGCTAAAGCTTAAAAGAAACTAACTCAATTATCCACAGCCATCGATGTGGTTGCATGATGTTTCTTCCACATCCTTATCCTCTTTCTTTCATTTTTATCCTTGGAGCGCTTTCTCTTTTTTCTTTGTGTTTCGCACGATCCTCAAATTACTCCTCAATTTTTGGCTCTACCCCGAAATCGTCAGCTGCTTCCTATGTTGGAAAGGCCACCTGGAATGGTCCAGTGTAGACCACTATTGCCAATGAATTGCATTGCTCCCAACTGGTTACCTCAGCAATTTCCTTCGGTCTTGCTCCAAATTATCAATATTTACACCCACAGACTTGGATGTAGTGACAATGTTCACGACAAAATTTTCCTCTTTTTTTTCTTTTCCATATTTAGCAACTTCTTCTTCAGAAACAACTTCCTCTTTTGTAACAGCAACTTCCTTCTCCACAACACTGTTCTCTTGATCAACAAAAATACCATTTTCAAACAAGCTATAAATCTTTCACAGGCATTCTTCAATGTCCCGGAATTCCTCTTCTTTATCATTATCAGAGACCTGCACAATGGAAGAGGATGCCACCGATCTGTCTCAATCTTTTAAGTCATCATCCGCGGATGAGAGTTCATAATTTCATATGATTGGTGGAAACACTAGGAATTTGGATTGTGGGGATGGGCTCAGTTGGCTTAATGTGGCTACAATAGAACTGTTTTAGGCTTTGGTATAAGCGTAAAACAAATTCTGGGATTCCTCCATTTCCTCTACTGTAGTGACAAGCCTGATCTACCTGTTGTTGATGGAATTGAAATTTTTTTGACATATTTCATTTTGTGCCATAATGATGTCTCTTCATTCAAGTTTGTTCCTTTGCTGTCAGCTTTGGTTTTGCCCTTTCTTGCCTTACTTATTTCTGCCTCTTTCAGTATTGGCATATCTTTGCCACAAGTTACTCTTTATTAGAGGCTGTATTGATCGGGCCCTTATTTTCCAAGACTTCCTCACTATCACGAGGCACAATTCCTCTTGCTGGCACAATAACATCACTAATGATGGGAAAACCAAGATTCCAATTTGCCTTGCGGTGCAACCAGCAATTTCCTGGTGGAGTATTATGCCAACACCAATCTTTCTGCCCTTGACAATGGAATGTATTAGACACATTCTATAGAGGGTGACTATGGTGCTATGAGTAGAGGGCTTTAGCCTGTAGTTGATAAAATGAAACCAGATTTTGCTTTGCAGTGTTTGGAAGTGACCGTGCATCTATAATTCTTTTGATGGGAACCCATCCACAATGCTCCTTCGACACATAAGGATTTCACCAATAGGTCTCATTTTTTAGCTGTGATATCCTCACTGAACTTGGAGTGTTCGTCTACATCCACATTGGTGTTGTACAGCTCGTTGATTTTTTTAGTGTCCTATGGTATTAACCATTCTCAAACCAAAATGAACTCTAACTCATGATCATAAAGGTTAGCATAAAACTCACGTACCAATGACAGAAAATAGCTTTCAGGATGGGTGCAAAAAGTTTCCCACTTTAACTTCAAGATGGTTTTGTAGACTTGCTTACCCAAGTCTTGTTGTTGTGAAAGGGAAATGCCCTGTTCGGGGTGGAAGTTTCACTTCAATATGTTGTCTTGAAATCATTCCTTCACCATTTTTTCAAAAAGATTATTGGCTTATTTTTCTGCAGTGGCCTGAGAGATTTTGATTCACGAACTACGGTAGTAGAGGACACATGTTCTTTAGCAGATTTGGTGGCTTTCTTGACCAAGCCTATTGTTTTTGTCATCTTTTTTTGAGGTAAAATAGTTTAAAGTTGAAAAGATATGATATTGAGAAGAGAAAATAAAAGAAATAAAAATGGTTGCTTGAATACATTACAATCAGTACAGTGATGGAGGATTTATAGTGAGTGAAAGAGCAAGAGAGAGAGACGTGTTGTTTCGTGGATAGATATAAAGCTGTCGAGAGTAGTTGCGTCCAATAGAAATTGTTCCCGCTCAGAAGGATCAAACTACTTAGTGATTTTTGAACCAACGGTGGAATCTAAATTTCCTTGAATTTTGATGAGTTATAAAAGGTAGTACAGAATTATGGAATGTGTTGACAGCAAAATTTCAATGCGTTGACAATGGTACCTAATTATTCTGCAAAAAGGAAGGAAAACAAACTCTAGCAAAACATAAATAAAATAAACTAAAATCACTGAGTAATAATTAAAAATTAAATTTTTTCGACCAATTTAATGGTCTCACCTGCTTTTGATCACTGTTGCCAAAATAGTGTTTTAGCCTCTGTCCATTTACTTTAAACTAGTGTCCATCACGTAAATCTCGAATTGTGACTGCACTATGAGGAAATACATCAACAACTTTAAAAGGTCCAAACCAACATGAACGCAATTTACCTGGGTGTAATTTAAGTCAAGAATTGAATAATAAAACCTGTTGACCTGCGATAAATTGTCGTTGTAAAATAATCTTGCCATGCCATTGTTTGGTCTTTTCCTTACAAATCACAGTGTTTTAATAGGCATTTCTCCTATTCTCCTCTAGTTCAATGATATCCAACAGCCTCTTCTTTCTAGCCGCTTCATAGTCCATGTTCACTTGCTTAATTGCCCATATTGCTTTGCGTTCCAGTTCAACTAGGAAGTGACATGCTTTCCCAAAAACCAATTGATATGGCGGCATCCCTAATGGAGTTTGTATGTTGCTTGCTATGCCCATAAAGCACAATCGAATTGGGAAGACTCATCTTTCCTCAAAGGTTTACAACCTTCTGAAGAATGTTCTTAATTTTTTGATTCGATACTTTGGCTTGTCCATTGGTTTGCGGATGATAAGTAGTAGTTATTCTATGATTAACTCTGTCTCTCTACAGTGCAGTTGACACTTCGTTGCAATGAAAGTGTGTACCCTGATCACTAATCAATACCTTTGGTTTGCCGAAACGAATGAGTATATGCTTGTGAAAAATTTTAGCACTATCTTTGCATCATCCGTTGGGACTTCAACAGCTTTAACCCACTTCAATACGTAGTCAACAGCTACTAATATATAAAGATTTCTAAATAAACTCAGAAATGATCCCATAATATCCATACCCAAAACATCGAATAATTCAACCTCTAAATTGGTTGCTGCAACATTTCATTGTGTCGGGATATAGAACAGGTACGCTGACACCTATCGCATTGATTAACAAAATTGTGGGCGTCTTTGAATAATGAAGGCCAGTAGAATCCTGATTGGTGAACTTTAGTAGCAGTTCTCATACCATAGAAATAACCTCCATAAGAAGCATCGTGACAATGCTTCAAGATTGAAACCATCTCCTCTTCCGGAACAGAACGTCGAATGATATTGTCATTGCATACCTTGAATAAATACAGCTCGTTCCAGCGATGCTTCACTATGTCACATGGAAATCTTTTTTTTAATAGACTATGACACCAAATGGGATTTTTCCACACACTATATAATTAACAGAATCTGCTTACCAAGGAGTTGCATCTACAGCAAATAATTTCTCATGTGGGAATGCGTCGACAATTTAAAATATGTTTTCGTCTTTGATGCCAACTTCCAATCGAGACAGATTGTCTGTAGCTTGATTCTCTAAACCCTTGCGGTCTTTTATCTTGATGTCAAATTCTTGCAACAGTAATATCCAGTGTATCAGTCTTGGTTTGGCATCCTTTTTTACAAAGAGATATCTTAATGTCGAGTGATCAGTGAATACAGTAACCTTTACACCGACAAGATAGAAACAAAACTTTTCAAAAGCAAAGACTACAGCCAGCAATTCTTTCTTTGTGGTGGTATAATTGAATTGAGCCTCTGTAAGATTTTTGCTAGCATAATAGATGGCGTGAAATATTTTTCCCTTTCGTTGTCCTAGAACTACACCCACAACAAAGTCGCTCGCATCGCACATAACTTCAAAAGGTTAAGACTAATCTAGTACAACGATAATGGGTGCATTCACTATTTTCTTTTTTAACTAAATAAAGGCTTCTAGACATGTATCGTCAAAGAAGAATTTTCAATTCTATTCCAGCAACAAGCATAAGGGATTTGCAATTTTTGAAAAATCTCTAATAAACCTTCTGTAAAATCCCTCATGTCTCAGAAAACTACAAATACCTTTTACGTTTGTTGGTGGAGGTAATTTCTCAAAGATTTCCCCCTTAGTGTTGTCTACTTGAATGCCTTGACTAGAGATGTGATGGCCTAACACAATGCCTTCAGTTGCCAAGAAATGACATTTTCCCAATTTAGAACAAGATGTGTGCCTTCAAATCGTTGTAACACTTTATCCAAATTGTCAGCACAATGATCAAATTCATTCCCATATATTGAGAAATCATCCATAAAAACCTCTAAAACATCTTCAATCATATCTGAGAATATTGTCATCATGCACCTCTAAAATGTGGCTACTGTGTTGCAAAGATCGAAAGGCATACGGCAAAAAATAAAAGTACCAAAGGGACAGGTGAAAGTTGTTTTCTCTTGATCCACCGGTGCAATAGCAATTTGATTGTACCTAGAATAACTGTCTGAGAAGCAGTAATAGGGTTTTCTAGCAAGCCGATCCAACATTTGGTCAATGAAAGGAAGTGGGAAGTGATCCTTCTTTATGGCCGCATTTAATTTGCGAAAATCCATACAAACTTGCCATCCCTTGGGAATGTGTGTAGGAATTAATTCATCCTTATCGTTGCGAACCACAGTGATGTCAATCTTTTTAGGTACGTATTGCACTGGACTTACCCAATTGCTATAAAAAATCAGGTAAATAATTCCAACATCAAGCCAATTTTATGATTTCCTTCTTATCAACTTCCTTCATCTTCTCATTTAATCTTCTTTGCTATTCAATCGATTGCTTACCTTCATCTTCTAACTGGATCTTGTGCATGCCAAAAGAAGGACTAATACCTTGAATATCGGCAATACTCCAAGCAATAGCTCGTTTATGTTGCTTGAGAATATGGACCAATTTCCCTTCTTGAGTTACATCCAGTGTTACGAAGAAAATAACTGGGAGAGTATTGTGATCTCCCAGAAAGACATATTTAAGATGATGAGGTAGTGGTTTTAATTCCACAGTAGGAGCTTCTTCAATAGATGGTTTGAAAATTGGGGTTATTCTGTTGGCTAGGTCTAAGGATTCAATTTGCCATCAATGCTTGAGTTCAAGATTATTAGCTTCAACCATGCTATCACAATCGTCTAAGGACTCGGCATCAGATGTCACTGTAAACTCCTCAGAAAGTACTTTGCTTCGGTCATTAAATTCTTTGTCAATTAGATCATCTAACAGATCAATAGTATTACATTCTTCATTATCCTTGCATTGAATAGATTCAAAAACATTAAAGGTAACTTGCTCATCATTAAGTTGGATGGTTATTTCACCTTTGTAAACATCAAGAAGAATTTGGTCGATGGCTAAAAATGGTCGTCCCAAGATTATGGGAACCTCCTTGTCTACCTCACATTCAAGTATGATAAAATCAGCCAGAAAAATGAATTTATTCACAAGAACTAAGACATCTTTGATTTGCCCTTCAGGTTAAGCCAAGGATCGATCGGTCAGTTTTAATGTCATAGCAGTAGATTTCATGTGACCAATTCCCAACTTTCTGAAAGTAGATAGTGGCATTAGGTTAATGCTAGCTCCCAATTTGTATAAAGTCGTGCCCAAATAATTATTGGACAAGAGGTCTACTAAAGGCATGTTGATTTGCAGTTACTTCAGTGTGTCCAAGAACTACTGATACTACTTGCCATGCTCATTATTCCTGAATCTTTGTGGGAAAGGTGAAGGTAGAGATACATTTTCTTGCATCGACACCTTTGATTGTGCCGATAGTTTCGAAGGTCAGACATTAGGCATATGAGGGACAATTTGTGGAACTTCTTTGTCTAATGTATCGGTAAACTCTTCAGATTCAACCTTCTCACTAGTGATCACTCCATCTGTATCTTGAAGTGTACAGTAGAGTCTATAAACGATTCGCCACTTTTTTAACCACTCCTAAGAGTGATAGCCTTACAATATTTTTCCCTCGGACTGGGATTTTTTGTGTCACTAGATAATGAGCCTGGTGGTCGAGTATTCAAATTTGAAGCAAGTTGTCCTAATTGTGTCTCCAATGCTTGAATGGAAGATGAATTCCCTTTTACGATAGCTTCTGTACGAGTAATATGCTCTCGCATTAACGCCTTAAGAGTTGCTAACAGGTCAGAAGTAGAAGCTTGAGTGTACAGTTATTGTTGATGCCCTTGAACATGCTGATTTGGTATTGAAGAGTGTTGTGGCTGCATCGGATTTTGGTGTGGATGTGTCTAGCCTTGTTGTGGATGCATCTAAGTGTGCTAATTGTAGTTCTATTGTTATTGATTGTATTTCTCTTCTCTTGGATTATAATTACCCTGAGTAAATGTATTCCCATATCTGAATGTCGCAGTATTTTGTCCAGTATTCTGAGTTCCCCAAAACTGTTGGTTGCGTGAAGAGTTGTTGTAAGAGTTACCATAAGAATTGTTGCAGATGCTACTAATATAACAGACATTCTCTGCATGTAGTCGAAAACCTTCATAGTTATTGTTGTCACTACAAATCTCACAACAAAAATTAGGAACATCAACTTGCTGAGTGACTTGTATAGGCGCAACGCCACTAGTCCCTTGCATATTTTTAATCATGTTTGTGATAGAATAAACTTGAGCACTTAGAGTGGTTATTGTATCCAATTCAATAACTACTGAAGTAGTTTTTTCTTGTGTAGCTATGTAGATAGGCTATTGATAATCATTCTGAGCAATTCTCTCAAGAATTCTCACAGAATCATTATAAGTACAATCCAACAGAGGTCCATTAGCTGATGCGTCGACAAGATTCCTTGTATGTGAGTTCAACCCATTAAAAAAATCTCAATTTGTATTTCTGGTTGAATATCGTGCATGGACAACGTTGAAGTGTAGATTTATAACGTTCCCATGTGGTGTGAAGATTTTCATCATCCACCTGATGATAAGAAATAATATCATTTCGAAGATGAGCATTCATTGTCAGCGGGTTACATTGCAAAATAAATTATGTTGCTAGTGCATTCCAAGAAGTAATTGATCCGGTCGGTAACCCAAAAAACCAAGCACGGGCTCTTCCATATAAGAAATAACGAAATAATTGCATCTTCAAGGCATCATCAGGAACGCCTTGTTGACCAAAGGAAGCAAAGATCAGTAAAAAGGATTTAGGATGTTCTCGCACATCTTCACATGGTAGTCTAGCATATTGTTCATTAGAATTCAGCATTTGAAACATTACTGGCTTGAGTTCAAAATTCCTAACTTGGATTACTTGTAATAGCCTGATTTTGACCCTAAATAGACAAAGTGGTTTCAGGACCACAAATCCAAGTCAGAAAAATATTTAAAATTATTTATACTATTTATAGTATGTAAATTACTATGTGTGAAAATTTCGTATAAAAATTTGATCGTTTGAGTGCTCAATTTGATAAAAAGGGGCT